>CM076578.1:731190349-731790349 GCA_034641835.2 Pinus albicaulis | reverse complement strand
AACTGTGGCTGCTTTTATTAATTCAAAATTAGGTTGTAGGCGGCTATCGTGATTGGGAGAAAGTAAATGCTGAGTGGCCTTGCCATTTGACTCTACCTTCGTTGATTTGTTTTTTGACTAGTCATTTAATTTTTAATCTGTCTTCTTCTATATATTTTATATGTTTTCTTTTACTACCTCTGTTGTAACTGTAATTTCCCTTTTTACTTCTTTATCTGCGTTCTTCTTAACTCTGTCTTTTAACCATTTTATCTTTGATCTTTCTTTGTCTGCCTTTCATTTGTTCATTAACTCCGCCTTCTATTTTTTAACTCGTCATTGCTTTGTTTCACTTCTTTCACCTTTCACTGTCATTTACATTGGATAAACCTCGTTGTCTTTGGATTAATTGTACGGTCCTTAATAATCATGATCCATTGCTGCTTTTGTTTATTTTTGCGCTCATAGTCCTTTGATGAATAAGGCTTCTAAATTGTCATCCAGAGAGGCTGGTTTAAACAATTCTTGGAATTAGAAACGTAATTTGGTTATTACATTTTCTGGCACGTACATCAGCTGCAAAATTTAAAACAATTTGTTAATAAAACGAGATCCCGCAGGGTGGTGAGCAATGGTGGATTATCATGTTTGCGGAGGGTAAAAAGGCTTATCACATAGGCACGGTGGGCAGGTGGTGTGAATCAGAAACAGAGGATGGTTTTTATTTATGCACGAGGAGGTGGTTTACGGCTTATTGCATAGCCAAAAGCGGTGAGGTGGTTTATTTTGAGGGGATGCGATAAATTGTGGGGGTGACACGTGCATATGGGAGGGCTACGAAACCACCTATTTCACAACCCCTCCAAGGTTTTAATCATCAGTCAGTGAGGGTTTCGGTCTTCGGATCGAGTGGCAGAGATCTGAAGGTGGTCGTGTGAAGGGTAGAGTACGGGTTGATTTGATAGGTGGGGTCATGTTTAAAATGTCGCGGAGGGGTCAAATACAAAGCGGGCCCTGAGGTTATATGAAAGCTGAGGGATAAAGGTTTTAGAGCAGGGGCTTAAATATATAAGGGGTCGGGTAAATAAACAGAGTTTATTTTAAAGTGGGTTCGATAGATTAAAATTACATAAAAATAATGTAAAAAATGAATTTTTTACATTGTTTTAAATGAAAGAAAGGGAAAAGGTGAAGGGAAAGGGTTTTTTAGAAATGAGAATGGGGTTTTAGGTGGGGAAAATGGGTTAAGAAGGGGGAAGAGGTTAAACTAAGGGATTTAGGGTTCAAAATGAGATTCTAGAGCATGAAATTGTCAAAAAAGGTAAAATGAAAGGTAACAGAGAGGTTTAAATGGAAAAGAATGAAGACAGTGAGATTTATGAAAATAAATGATAATAAAAGAATGTTATTTTCAGCAAAAATATAAGAAATAATAGTCATATGGTGATACTGTAAAAACACAGGAGTCTAATAGTGGCTCAAGCTGGGGAGAGCAGCTCTTTTAGGAGGTGTCAAGAACATTTGTAGACCAGTAGCCTGATTTCCACTGTCAGTTTGATTTGCTGCAACTTTTATGATTGTGACCTTCAAAAACTAAAATCCATGTTTGCAGCGCTGATAAAACAACTTGAAATTGAAAATTCTGAACATGCTCAAGCGTTAAAAGCTCTTCTACATACATACCTACCCAACTTATGATTCAAATGATTTTCTTTCCTTTTGAGGTGCATTTAGACTTGCAAACCTTGGCATCATTTTTATTTTGAAAACAAACTATTTATTTCTAACCTTATAACTTCCAAAGGTTCAGATTAAACTGATGAGCTCTTTTACTATCTACCTAACCACTGATCTGCCAAGATTAGACAGTTTGGCTAGATCTTTATTCACTATCTATCAACATGAAATTTAAAACATGAATGAATCAAGATTAAGTAGTTTGATCATGATGAAATGTGGCATTTTTGGACAAGATGCACACAAGATTATTTGCAAAATTAGACTATCATTGATAAGCCAAGATTAGATGGTTTGACAAATCTTCATTTTCGAACTTATAAAAAAAAATTCAAAATTTGTACAATCATGTTTAGACTGTATGATTGAAGAAGGCTTCTTTAAAAGTAGTGGCATTTAAATGTGCAACACTTTCAGACACATTCATTTTTTGGTATGGGGCTTACCTTTTCTTTTTATCTGCCCTCTTTTATTCTTCTTTGTTTCTTTATTTTTTAGATCAACTTCTTTTGAGATTTGTTTAAGCAATTAATTCTATACAATGAAGACAATTCAACTGATATTTCTAACTGAAATAATGCTTCAACATTCTGCCATTGACAAAACCTCCAAACAACTTCGTTCTATTTATTTCTTGTAAGAAGAATGCATTATTACCTCTTGCAGAATGAATGATGTATGGGCCTTTCCATAGGTTATCAAACTTTCCATGCTTGCCTTTGTCCTCTCTTCTAGAATCCCATTTCAACACTTTGTCTCCAATGTTGAAATCATTTGCTTTGGTCATTTTGTCAAATATTTTCTTGATTTTTTCTTGTACCAGCTGTGCTCTATTGTATACTCCTCTGGTTTGCTGCAGCGGAATGGTTTGGTTTATTCTTCTTTGTATATCATTCTCTTCAGACTGCACCTCTTGAATGAGATTCATTATTGGCACTCCCAAGGTTTTTGGAAAGACTGCATCTATTCCATAGACTAACTGATAGGGTGACATATCAAATGATTTATTTTTTGTTAGCCTATCTACCCATAATGCATGTACCAATTTGCTATGCCATGATTTCTTATCTTCCTCCAACAAATTTTTAATGATGTTCACCAAACTCTTATTCGAGGATTCAACCAACCCATTACTTTAAGGGTAATAAGCTGTAGAATGTCCCAAAGTAATGTGATATTTGTAGAAAAAATCCACCATTTTCTTGGATTTAAAGGCAACAACATTATCATTAATGATTTTCCTAGGAAAACCAAATTTGGATAGAATGTTGTTTTCAAGAAATTTGACAATTACTAAGTCTGTGAAAGTCCTAGAAGGAATGACTTCTATCCACTTAGTAAAATAGTCAGTTGCAGTAAGGATCCATTTATGCTGAGCAGAGGATGAAGGGTGGATTTCTCCAATGAAATCTAGATCCCATTATTGAAAAGGAGCTTCATCAAAGATTCGCTGTAATGACAACGGTAGCAACTTTCTTTTCCCCTTAAAGATTTGGCATTTATGACAAGTAACTACCATTTTGTGGATGTCTTGGAAAATGGTAGGCCAATAGGAACCAGCCCAGATGATATTATTAGCAATGGTTTTTCAATATAGATGGTCTCCACACTCTCCTTCATGAAATGCATACATAACCCTATTTTCATCTTCTATAGGAAATCATTTAAGCAATACACTACCAAATTTTTTCCAATATAAAACTTTTTCTAGAATGCAGAAATTTATAGCTTTTAACTTCAAGAATTTGGCCTTTGTTTTGGACAAACCAGGAGGAACATTTAAATTAAAAATCACATACAGTATATCTGCATACCAAGGAGAATGTAGGAATGCTTCCTCAATAGGTGGAGTCCCCAACTTCTCTTGTTCATCCAATGAGTGAATCATATTGATGTCTAGTGCTTAAAAGTTTGTTTCAACCATTGGTTTAGCCAATCCTTGTCCTTTGATTAATTTGGTGGGTTTGATTTCTAAATCATATTCCAAGATGACAACAATCTACTTGCCTCTTTTTCCATCAAGATCTTGTGTTAGGATGTCTTTAACCACTGTACGAGGTACAAATGCAATGATGTGTGAATGAAAAATGTAGACTCTGAAATCTTTTAGTGCTTTGATTAAGGCAAAATCCAGCGTTTCCATAATATTATACTTTAGAGGTGCATCACTTAAAGCTTGGGTGGAAAAAGCTATGGGCTGCTTCTGTCCTTTTGTATTTTTCTGTAGTAATACAACAACGACTGTGTGTTCTGATGTAAAAGAAAATATAAAGAAATATTTGGTGAAGTCAGGGCTGATTAGAACCAGTGCTTATGTAAGTTCTTGCTTCACTAAATCAAAAGACTGCTTTGCTTCCCTGGTCCACTTGACTCGTGACTGTTTTTTTAGCATGTTAGTGATGTTTTGTAGGAGTTCTACAAGGTTTGGTATGAACCTTCTTAATTTTTTTATCTTTCCAATGAAATATTCCAGCTCTTTGATATTTCTTGGGTGACTGATTTGCAATATTCCCTCAATCCTATTTGGGTCAATCTTAATCCCTTATTCAGATATGATGTGCCCTAGAAGATTTCCTTCCCAGAGGCCAAATAGAGATTTGTTGGGATTCAAAGACAGACCGTACTTTCTGCATTTCTCAAAGACCTTTCTCAAATGAGCTAGATGTTCATCAGTTTTTGAATAGACTGTGATATCATCAAGATATATTACAATGAAGAAACCTATTTCTCCCGAGAAAAAAAATATCCATTGCTCTTTGAAAAGTGGCTCCAACATTCATTAACTCAAAAGACATTTTTTCATACATGAAGGTGCCTCAGGGAGTAGTGAAAGCTATTTTATGTTGATCATCTGCATGTAACAACACCTGATTGTACCTTGAAAAACCATCTAGCAGAGATATTTTTTTGGAGCCTACTATCCTTTGCAATATGTGATCCATCTTTGGTAAAGGGTAGTTATCCTTCAGGGATGTCTTGTTTAGATTTTTGAAGTCAATGCAAACTCTGATTTCTCATGTCTTTTTCCTCACTGATACAAGATTTGAAACCCATTTTGAGTACCTGAGTGGGAGTATTATCCCAACATCATACATTTTCTTTATCTCTTTCTCAACTAGTGGCATTTGGACATGATTTATTCTGCGCAGCTTTTGTTTAAAGGCTTATGTCTTTCTTTGAGTGAAATCTTGTGCCAAATGATATCGGTGTCATATGACTTAAAGTCTTCATAACTCCAAATAAACACATCAATAAATTCTTTGAATAGCTCAATATATTTATGTTTTATAGGTGCTGGAAGTGTCTTTGACAGTTTTACCATTTTGGGCTCTTGCTCACTACCTATATTGCACTCTACATTTGCTTCAGTGGGTTCCATTTTTGGATTTTTAGCAACATCATTGAAATCAAAAAGTTCCTCTAGAGGGACAAGTCCTCTCGGAAGGGTATTATCTCTGAACTGCAGCGCTCCAAACTCTTATTTTTATGGATCTCGGCACATTTCTGTCCTATGTGAGTCTTCTTTTGCTAACAGATTTATATCAGCATCCTTAGGGGGCTTCTCTTTGTTTGTTCCTCAGTGGAGAAGTCCTCTTCATGGTCTAAGTTTTTATCTGGAATTTAAAACTCATTTTTGGACTGCAGGAAATCTTCAATCTGCTAGTCATCTTCAAAAACTTGCCAATATCTCACATTATCAGGCACTGCTAATATGTATTTAACCTTTACTGTGCATTGTTTATTAGTATGAGGTAGTTGACAAGTGCTGCCTGAAAATGCTAGTCCATTGACAATGATATTTTGATTTCTTGGGATACAGGCAATGTCATATTCTTTGAATGTTTTCAAGAGTTCAAGGGGAGCATTCCTGTATGCTCTTCATCTAAATTTTTTTGCTGAATATTATCCTTTAATTTGCCTAATGACTAGCTCAGAATTTCCATGGACAAAGATCTTTTTGGCTTCTAATTTATTTAGTAAATGCAATCCTAGAAGAAGGGCCTCATATTTTGCTATATTATTTGTACATTGAAAGTTCAGTTTATAAGAGTGACCCTCTGCGTGGTTGTTTTTAGTGTTGTGTACCCAAACACCTACCCCTGATCCAATTTTGCCACAAGAACCATCAAAGCTCATGCTCCAAAGAGGTTCAGGTTCAGATTTGTGTTGTTCATTTTCTATTTGGTCTAATTGTTCTTCCTTTTCTTCTTCATTTTCAGCTTTTTTTTCATAAACTGCTACTTGTTTATTAATGATTTCATCATTGTAAAGGATAAATGAATCAATATTTGAGTGGAAAGAGTAGAGAATGAAGTTATCAGGCTTTTCTTGACTGTTGACCATGTATTTCATATGAGTCTCTCTATACAATCTTCTTGGTTGACTAAAAGCTAGTATGGTAGCATAGGTCATATCCATTTGGAAGGTGCCTTGAAGCTTGGCTCCCCATGAGCATGATAGAAGCATGCCATATTTAGGGGGTATGTCAGCCACCACAATATCCATTACTAGGCTTTTGGCCAATATTTGTGCTAAAGTAACACAGAGAGATTTGATTAGGCCTAAATATTTAACTCTACTGGAGTCAAAGGAGTACAGGTCTTTGTATGGTCTAGTTATCTCAAGGCCTAGTTTTTCCATAATTACCTTTGGCATGAGTTTATGAGAAGTTCCTGATTCTAACATGGCATTATGGAAGATTTTATCATGAATATTCAAACTGACATAAAATGGGGGCACAACCCCCTCTTGGAATTTACCTTTTACTTCAAGCCCAAACAAAAATTTAGGTTTGTCATCGTTCAGATTTACAGTATCAGTATTTTCTCCTATGTTTAAAGCTTTCAAAACTTGAGATCTATACACATCTTGGCCTACCAATTCAGTAAGAGGTATGGCAATATTTATCTTGGAAATTTCATTCTCAATACTGAATGGTGTCTGTGTTTTTGGTAGATTTGAATCAGTTTTATCAGACATTGTTTTTGCGGCAACTTCAAATTGCGGATTTGCACTAGGGATATAAGCTGGATCAGTTTTGTCAGGACTGACAGCTGTTTTACTAGTGTTGCTTTCTAGATTTTTTTTTTTTTTTTAATCAGAAATTTGAATCATTTTACTTGAATTTTCTGTTGTCGTTTTAGGATCATTTTCAGGGGTCTTTCTAGAAGAATTTTCAAGATTCTTTCTCTTGGGAATGTCTTGGGCTTTCTTGCTTCTGAGGTCATATTGTCTATGTACCTCCATGATAGCATTTTCGAAGCCTTATTTATAGTCTTCAGATTCCTGGCATTCCTCTTCACTTTGAGTTGGGGCAAATATGCCTTGCTCTTCCTCAGTCAGGAAGACAATATCCTTATCATTAACTCCCATTATATTAATTTGACTTTCTTGTGGTTCTTTAATCACCCCCTCATCCTCATCAGCCTAGTTTTCTTGGAAGGGAGCCCAGATTTGCTGGTCAGGTCCTCTCTGTTCCCTCTATCTTATTTGAGGGGGGTTTCTTCTAAAGTTTTGGTTTTGGTTTTGGTTTCTATTCTAAGGAGCTGCTTGGTTTTCTCTAGGGAAATCTCTCTCATTTAGGCTGATTATTTCCATCATCCTCTCCATAGTTCTAACAAGGTTATCAATCTTAGCATCAAATGTGGAGGCAACAACCTCTTCCTTATATGTGACTCTCTTTTCATTTTTCATTATAGCCCTTTTGGGAATCATATTTTCTTCTACACTTACTGCACCACTTTGAATATCTTCTAATGTAGGAGGGTCCCTTTCTCTTAGTTGATAAGCCATCTCTGGGTCAAAAACATCTATAAATTTCATTAGAGACAAACCTTGTGGGGGTTTCATGTGAGGAGAGATGGCGTAACTACCATTTGGCATTTATGAGGAACATATAAATTAAAAATCACATACAGTATATCTGCATACCAAGGAGAATGTAGGAATGGTTCCTCAATAGGTGGAGTCGCCAACTCCTCGTTCATCCAATGAGTGAATCATATTGATGTCTAGTGCTTGCAAATTTGTTTCAGCCATTAGTTTAGCCAGTTCTTGTCCTTTGATTAATTTGGTGGGATTGATTTCTAAATCATATTCCACGATGATAACAATCCACTTGCCTGTTTTTCCATCAGGATCTTGTGTTAGGATTTCTTTAACCACTGTATGAAGTAAAAACGCAATGATGTGTGCATGCAGAATGTAGAATATGAAATCTTTTAGTGCTTTGATTAAATAAAAATCTCGCTTTTCCATAATATTATACTTCAGAGGTGCATCTCTTAAAGCTTGGTTGAAGAAAGCTAGGGGCTGCTCTCGTCCTTTTGTATTTTTCTGCAGTAACACAACAACAACTGTGTGTTTAGATGCAAAAGAAAATATAAAGAAATATTTGGTGAAGTTAGGGTTGATTAGAACAGGTGCTTGTGTAAGTGCTCGCTTCACTAAATCAAAAGACTTCTTTGCTTCCCTGGTCCACTTGACTCTTGACTGTTTTTTCGGCATGTGAGTGATGTTTCTTAGGAGTTCTGCAAGGTTTGGTATGAACCTTCTTAAAAAAATTATATTTCCAATGAAATCTTGCAGCGCTTTGATATTTTTTGGGTGACTGATTTGCAATATTTCCTCAATTCTATTTGGGTAAATCTTAATATCTTCTTCAGATATGATGTGGACTAGAAGCTTTCCTTCTTGAAGGCCAAATAACGATTTCTTGGGATTCAAAGACAGACCGTACTTTCTGCATTTCTAAAAGACCTTTCTCAAATAAGCTAGATGTTCTTCATCAGTTTTTGAATAGACTGTGATATCATCAAGATATATTACAATGAAGAAAGCTATTTCTTTCGATAAAGAAATATCTATTTCTCTTTGAAAAGTGGCTCCAACATTTATTAACCCAAAAGACATTTTTACATACATGAAGGTGCTCCAAGGAGTAGTGAACGCTAGTTTGTGTTGATCATCTGGATGTAACAACACTTGATTGTACCCCGAAAAACCGTCTAGCAGAGATATCCTTTTGGAGCCTACCACCCTTTGCAATATGTGTTCCATCTTTGGTAAATGGTAGTTGTCTTTCAGGGATGCTTTGTTTAGATTTCTGAAGTCAATTTAGACTTTGATTTCTCCTGTCTTTTCCCTCACTGATACAAGATTTGAAACCCATTTTGAGTACCTGAGTGGGAATATTATCCCAACATCATACATTTTATTTATCTCTTTATCAACCAGTGGCATTTGGACAATATTTATTCTGCGCAACTTCTGTTTAAAGGGCTTCTGTCTTTCTATGAGTGGAATCTTGTGCTGAATGATATCAGTGTCATATGACTTCAAGTCTTCATATCTCTAGGCAAACACATCACTAAATTTTTTGAATAGCTCAAAATATCTCTGTTTTATAGGTGCTGGAAGTCTCTTTGACATTTTTACCATTTTGAGCTCTTGCTCACTGCCTATATTGCACTCCTCTACATTTGCTTCAGTGGGTTCCATTTTTGGCGTTTTAGCAACATCATTGAAATCAAAAAGTTCCTCTAGAGGGACAAACCCTCTTGACAGGGTATTATATTTGAACTGTAACACTTCAGACTCTTATTTTTCTAGATCTTGACACATTTATGTCCTATGTGGGTCTTCTTTTGCTAACAGATTTATATCAGCATCATGAGGGGGCTTCTCTTTGTATGTTTGTTCCTCAGTAGAGCAATCCTCTTCATGGTCTAAGTCTGGATCTGGAATTTCAAATTAATTTTTAGACTACAGGAAATATTCGATCTGCTGGTCATCTTCAAAAACTTGTAGATATCTCACATTATTAGGGAATGCTAGTCTGTATTTAACCTTTACTGTGTATTGTTTATTAGCATGAGGTAGTTGACAAGTGCTGGTTGCAAATTCTAGTCCATTGGCAATGATATTTTGATTTCTTGGGATAGAGGCAAGGTCATATTCTTTGAATGTTTTCAGGAGGTCAAGGGCAGCATTTCTATATGCTCTTAATCTAAGATGCTTAGCTAAATATTCTCCCTTAATTTTCCTAATGACTAGCTCAAAATCTCCATGGAAAAAGATCCTTTTGGCTTCTAATTTCTTCAGTAATTGCAATTGTCGAAGGAGGGCCTCATATTCTGCTATATTATTTGTACATTGAAAGTTCAGTTTATATGAATGACCTTCTGTGTGGTTGTTCTTAGTGTTGTGTACCCAAACACCTGCCCCTGATCTAGTTTTTCCACAAGAACCATCAAAGATCATGCTCCAAAGAGGTCCAGGTTCGGATTTGTGTTGTTCATTTTCTATTTGGTCTAACTGTTCTTCCTTTTCTTCTTCATTTTCAATTTTTTGTTCATCAATTGCTACTTGTTCATTAATGTTTTCATCATTGTAACGAATAAATGAATCAAGATATGAGTGGATAGAGTAGAGAGGGGATTTATCAGGCTTTTCTTGACTACTGACCATGTATTTCATGAGTCTCCATATACAATCTTCTTGGTTGACTAAACACTGGTATGGTAGCATAGGTCATATCCATTTGGAGGGTGCCTTGAAGATTGGATCCCCATGAGCGTGATAGAAGCATGCCATATTTAGGGGGTATGTTAGCCACCACAATATCTATTACTAGGCTTTTGGCCGATATTTGTGCTAAAGTAACACAGAGATCTTTGATTAGGCCTAGACATTTAACTTTGCTAGAGTCAAATGAGTACATGTATTTGTATGGTCTAGTTATCTCAAGGCCTAGTTTCTCCATAATTACCTTTGGCATGAGGTTATGAGAAGCTCCTAAATCCAACATGGCATTATGGAGTATTTTATCATGAATATTCAAACTGACATAAAATGGGGGCACACCTCCCTCTTGGAATTTGTAGAAATTATATGCACTAAGCATGCATATGTCCTAGATTCACCTGATCTCACACTATTTAACTTTATGCAAGATACTGAATCTATTCCACTTGTTAATCTTTTGCGGAAAAATTAATTTCACACACATGTGAACCATAAACAAAAATAATCAATTGCACATAACACAGTTTTTAACTGGGAAAGCCTTAAGCTAAAAACCCCAACTATATATTATGTAACATGGAGATCATATGACAATGCCATACAAATCTTATCACAAGCTCTTAGTATAGTACAATCGTCATACACTAATCAGGACCAATCGTGCAAATCCATGCACCAATCTTTGCCTCCTGCTAGCCTGCTGCCACTGCGCAATCCAAGCTAATTACAAAGACCAATTCGATGTAATCCCACTCTCATTGACTGCGTTATTATCATTGGCAACTCCAATGTATATATATATGCAATTCATGCATCACTATGGTCACAAAATATAGTCCATCTTTCCCTTTCACCTATCTCTCCACTGGTCTCCACTGAAACTTCCATGCACTGTAGTTAACTGATGTATTGTTAAGTTGATTAAAGAGTTATTATTTGTGAATTAATTAACTAATTAATTCAATCCACTCTCACTTGTGTATCAATCAGTTAGACTAGATACAACTAGCTCAACTGAGTCTAATTGAGTTAAACTAAATACAACTCCACCAACTACTTCTCCAACTCCACCAAACTTTGTCACATGAGTTCTAATTGAAGTCCTCCATGCAATAGCTCTAGTAAACCCTTAGAAATAGCATAATTCCTTCTGTTAGTTGATGTGCCACATCTGTGCACTGCACTGAAGTGCTCCAAGAGAATAAGTTGCTGTTTAGAGTCTGATTATTATTAAGAGCTAATAATAATCGACATGCATCTATTTTTAGATCAGTGCTCTATAAATAGACTTCGCCCAATATTCTAAAAATATATTTTCATCTATTTTTCACATTTGAACAACCATCTACAAATAACATCCTACAACTTATAGAATATGCTCACCATGTATAAAAATAGACATACACCTAAAAATAACCTGTGTGGGCCCCACCTAGTTTAGGTGATTATTTTCCAACTAGGATCAAGGATGATGTTTCAGGATGCCTCCTTCACTGTTTCTTGTTGCAATATTCAACACTTCCTCTCAACAAGAAATCACTGTCTTTGCATGCGACATGCAACTCCATGCATTCACCCTACAACCTTTGCAAGCGTCCTGCAACTCTTGCTGCAACACTTCCGAAACTGAAAGGCTCCAAACAACTCAATCAGTGTAATGCATCTATCATCAAAGTCTTCAACTTCTTCTTAGCTACTGCACATGTTTTAAGGAACCACTGCGATGTTGAACTTTGCACCCATGCACTCTGCACTTGCTTTCAACTCTGAACCACGCTCCAGTATCTGACACTGTCACTTTGATCTGCCTGCATCAATCCAACTAATCATGTTACTGCTGCTCTGTGGGCTCCTCATAGCCAGGTTCAATTCATGAGATCCACACCATCTCAATGAATCATGCTAAAAAATCTCCTCTTGGGATTACCCATGCATGTCACCCCACCTCTCACCTGGTGGTATAGCTGCATGCACTCCCTCTGCCCATCTGGCACGAAATTTATCTGCATGAGTGGTTGCTCCTACTCCATGATCCTCATCTTATGGCTGCTCCACATCCCGAGGTTCACTCTTACCTGCATGCAAATATTGCTCCCTCTCAAGCTTCAATTGCATGGCTTTCTCACACTTCCCAATAGTAGGAAGCTCCGTATAAATCCCATCTACTTTAAATTTATAAAGATTCCTCTGCATTTTTATTTTTCTGAGCTTGTCTTTAAGCGCCAACTTCCTCTGGTCGCTTCTGCTTTGGAACAAATCTGTCAAAGCTTTCCACATAGCATATGGAGTGGCTTTCCTATGAAGGCTTGAGACAATATGGTCTTTCACACCTTCCAACAGAGTCCTCCTCGCCCTTGCTACTTTCTTTTGCCATGCGTCAAGTACTGTGGCATCCGCCAAAGTGGGCTTAGGATCATCTCTCTCGATGAATTCCTTCAAGCCATTATCTTCAAGCATCGCCTAAATCCTGTCCTTCCGGGATATGTAGTTAGATTTTCCATCGAGTGCATACTCCAACTGCAACCCATTGAAAGAAATTTCAATGTATACTCAACTGTCGCACCAAGAAACTCCTGCAGCAAATTCGAATTGTCCACCAGCACAAACTCACTTCACAATTGCAATCTTCAATCAACAATGCTCTGATACCGTGTAGAAATTGTATGCACTAAGCATGCATATGTCCTAGATCCACCTAATCTCACACTATTTAAATTTGTGCAAGATACTGAATCTATTCCACTTGTTAATCTTTTACAGAAAAATTAATTGCACACACATGTGAAGCATAAAAAAAAAAAATCAATTGCACATAACACAGTTTTTAATCGGGAAAGCCTAAAGCTGAAAACCCCAACTATATATTATGTAACATGGAGATCATATGAAAATCTCATACAAATCTTATCACAAGCTCTTAGTATAGTACAATCGTCATACACTAATCAAGACCAATCTTGCATTGAATCCATGCACCGATCTTTGCCTCCTGCTAGCCTGCCTCCACTGCGCAATCCAAGCTGATTACAAAGACCAATTCGATGTAATCCCACTCTCATTGACTACGTTATTATCATTGGCAACTCCAATGTATATATAGATGCAATTCATGTATCACTATGGTCACAACAGATAGTCCATCTTGCCCTTTCACCTATCTCTCCACTGGTCTCCACTGAAACTGCCATGCACTGTAGTTAACTGATGTAGTGTTCAGTTGATTAATGAGTTATTATTTGTGAATTAATTAACTAATTAATTCACTCCACTCTCACTAGTGTATCAATCAGTTAGACTAGATACAACTAGCTCAACTGAGTCTAACCGAGTTGAACTAAATACAACTCCACCAACTACTTCTCCAACTCCACCAAACTCTGTCACATGAGTTCTAACTGAAGTCCTCCATGCAATAGCTCTAGTAAAACCTTAGGAATAGTGTAATTCCTTCTGTCAGTTGATGTGCCACATCTGTACACTGCACTGAAGTGATCCAAGAGAATAATTTGCTGTTTAGAGTCTGATTATTATTAAGAGCTAATAATAATCGACATGCATATATTTTTAGATCAACGATCTATAAATAGACTTCGACCAATATTATAAAAATTGAATTTCATCTATTTTTCACATTTGACCAACCATCTACAAATAACATCCTGCAACTTATAGAATATGTTCACCATGTCTAAAAATAGACATACACCTAAAAATAGCCCATGTGATCCCCACCTAGTTTAGGTGATTATTTTCCAACTCGGATCAAGGATGATGTTTCAGGATGCCTCCTTCACTGTTTCTTGTTGCAATCTTCAATAGAATTTACCTTCTACTTCAGGCCTAAAAAAAAGCTCAGGTTTGCTATCATTCAGATTTATAGTATCAATATTTTCTCCTATGTTTAAATCTTTCAAAACTTGAGATCTATACACATCTTGGCCTACCAATTCAGTAAGAGGTATGGCAATCTTTATTTTGGCAATTTCATTCTCAATGCTGAATGGTGTCTGTGTTTTTGGTAGATTTGAATCAGTTTTATCAAACATTGTTTTTGCGGCAATTTCAGATTGCTGATTTGCACTAGGGATATCAGCTAGATCAATTTTGTTAGGACTGACAATTGTTTTAATAATGCTTCTTTCTAGACTATTTTTGTTTTTATTTTTATCAGAAATTTGAACCATTTTAATTGAACTTTCTATTGTCTTTTTAGGATCATTTTCAGGGGTTTTTCTAGCAGAATTTTCAGGATTGTTTCTCTTAGGAATGTCTTGGGATTTCTTGCTTCTAAGGTCATATTGTCTATGTACCTCCATATTAGCATTTTCGAAGGCTTGTTTATAGACTTCAGATTCCTTGCATTCCTTTTCAATTTGAGTTGGGGAAAATATGCCTTGCACTTCCTTAGTGAGGAAGACAATATCCTCATCATTAAATCCCATTAGATTAATTTACATTTCTTCTGGTTCTATAATCACCCCCTCATCCTCATCAGCATATTTTTCTTGGAAGGGAGGCATGATTTTATGGTCAGGTCCTCTCTGTTCCCTCTGTCTTAGTTGAGGGGATTTGTTCTAAAGTTTTGGTTTTGGTTCCGATTTCTATTCTGAGGAGCTGCTTGGTTTTCTCTAGGGAAAACTCTCTCATTTAGGTTGATTATTTCCATCATCCTCTCCATAGTTCTAACAAGGTTATCAATCTTAGTATCAGATGTGGAGGCTACAACCTATTTCTTATATGTGATTCTCTTTTCATTTTTCATTCTAGCCCTTTTGGCAATCAGATTTGCTTCTACTTTTACTGCACCCCTCTGCATATCTTCTAATGTAGGAGGGTCCCTTTCTCTTAGTTGATAAGCCATCTCTGGGTCAAAACCATTTGGAAATTTCATTAGATCCAAACCTTGTGGGGGTTTCATGTGAGGAGGGAGGGCGTTATATACATTGTTGAACCTAGTGCAGTAAATCTTGGACACTCTCTCTAACGTTTCTCTTGATGTTTTTATATTCTGATAAGACTTGGAGATGATTCTTCTTGACTTCCCATTTATTCAGGAATAGTTGGTGAAAAGCAAGGAGGTCATGTATACTATTAGGGGTTAGGCCTTTAAACCAATTTCTTGCCTCTGCCCCTAAGCTTTGGGCAAAAATTCTTATCTTGCTAGTTTCATCATCTATCTCTTGTCGATCATAATAGTGCTCCATTCTATCCACATGTTGTTGAGCATTTGTAGAACTACTTTAATCAAACATGGGGATTTTGGACTGATAGTATGGTGGTAGAGGCACTAAAGGAAATGGTAGGACTAATGGGGCATACCAGGCTTCCATCGCTGGTGTTTGGGGAACCCAAGGGGGGTTAACAAGTGGAGGGTTGATAAAGGGAGGTGAAGGGTTGAATGGAGGAAGGTGAACAATGGGTGTATGAATGGGGGTTGAGGCTTGTGCAATGGGACTGTGATGTAAGATGGATGGGTACAAAATAATCTGGGTGATCCAATTCTGGGATCTAGTCCTGAATAAACTTTATTCTAAGTGTGAGTCAGATTGCATATCCCGTGAGTTTTTAAGGTTTTCAGGAAGGGAACTTTCCTTGTGAATAGGCTTGATAAAAATTGAACTCTCAGATCTGGGGGTTTTCCTTAGGTTTTTCTTTGGATTGTCAACTATTGCAGGAGGGTTTGGGTCAGGATGAGATTTGGTACAGACTCTTTTAGAAGTCAGAACTTAGACCCAAGGCTTAAAGAGGTTGAAAATTTTTATAATAGCTGAAAAAAAAAAAAACCAATCTGTAAAAGAAAAATAATTTATTCACACATTATTTTGACTGGGTTTCTATTTGAGTTTTGATAATATTAGGTTTTCTCAATGATCCCTAGTATAGTCGCCATTATGTTGGCTCTGTATAATTTGTAAGATTGACAAGAAAAAGTAGCAGAGAACCACATCAAACCACTTTGGAGTCCAGGACCTAGCCTTCCTGGGCTCAGATAGGGCTCTCTCTGTATTTATGATGAAAATGATTTAGCTTTATGATTATATTTTCTGATTTTAGGCTAGTTACAAAGCTTGGGGTTGTTTTTTTGATTGTTTTATTGATTGTAGGTTGGATAGGTAGATCGTGGGGGGCTTAATCCATTGGGTTATGGAGTCATAAAAGGGTTAAATTGTACATAAACTTTTCAAGGGTTTTCACGGGGCAAGCTAACTATATCAAATGGATATTTTTGGCAAGATGAATATGAGATGGTAGCGAGTTCTGTAAAGCTAAAGAGCAGTCAGTCTCTGAATTCTTTAACTATACTTCAACATAAACGCTAAGCAGACAATCTCTGAATTTTGCATTCAGGTCTTTAGAGGAAAACAATCAAGAAAACAATTTAGTAGAGGTAAAGAGAAGTTCAGAATTCTTTAACTCAACTTCATAAGAAAGACCTCAAGATAAAAATTTCAAATAAACTAAAGAGAATTTAAGAATTGTTTAATTAAACTTTTAAAGGAAACCTTAAGATAACAGCTAGGTTAAACTAAAGAGCAGTTAAGAATTATTTAGTAATACTTTGCAGAGGAAAACATTGAGATAACAGTAACAGACATTATATTAAGGTGCTCATGCAACATATCTTAATCTAAAATTTCTGTTTATGCTATCAGGGAGATTGACGCACAATATGAAAAACAAAGGAGAAACATTAAAAAAAGAGGGATAACATCACCATTAACATAGCTCAAGGATCTTGTGAAAGTGCTTGTATTACTGATGTCCAGCTCAAAACAGTTACAGTGCTCTAATGCAATAATCTTTGCAACTAAGAGTCTAAGCAAAATCAAATCCAACAACCAACATTGATAATGAACAATACATGTAGTATTTAACTACAACTAAGGAGGTTGCCCTGATCTAGGGTGGCAGATTTGCATTTACTATAGAGTAAATGAATTTTTGACAATTGAGACCATGCAAGGCCCAAGCAAAAAATATCCCTGACCTACTATAGCAATAACTTTCAAATTAACTCCTAAGTTAACTTTAAGATATTTTTGACCAACTGCCTGTAGAATTCACTTTTACAATAACTTCTGAATTGATGCTGAAATACTCTGACTGTAATATTAACTATGTCTGTTTTTATTAAATCAAAATTAGGTTGTAGGTGGCTATGTTATTGGGAAGAAGTAAATGCTGAGTGGTATTGTCATTTGGCTCCGCCTTCGTTGATTTGCTCTTTGTCTTGTCATTTAATATTTAATCTATCTTCTTTTGTATATTTTATCTGTTTTATTTTACTGCCTCTGTTGTCAGATCGGGTGGCGGAGATCTGACGGTTTTTGGGTGAAGGGTAGAGTACGAGTGGATTTGATAGGTGGGGTCAAGTTTAAAACGACACGGAGGGGTCAAATATAAGGCGGGGCCCGGGGTTATATGAAAGCGAAGGGATACAGGTTTTAGAGTGGGGGCTTAAATATATAAGTGGTCGGGTAAATAAACATAGTTTATTTTAAAGTGGGCCCGATAGATTAAAATTACTTAAAAATAATGTAAAAAATGGGTTTTTTACATTTTTTTAAATGAAAGAAGGTGAAAGGGTGAAGGGAACGGGTTTTTTAGAAACGGGAATGGGGTATTAGGTGGGGAAAAGGGGTTAAGAAGGGGGAAGAGGTTAAATTGAGGGGTTTAGGGTTCAAAATGGGATTTCAGAGCATGGGATTGTCAGAAAAGGTAAAATGAAAGGTAATAGAGAGGTTTAAATGGAAAATAATGAAGGCAGTGAGATTTATAAAAATAAATGATAGTCAGGAAATGTTAATTTTCAGCAAAAATATAAGAAATAAACAGTGATCTAGTGATACTGTAACAATACAGGGGTCTAACAGTGGCTCCAGCTGGAGAGGGGAACTCCTTTAGGAGGTGTCAAGAACATTTGTAGACCAGTATCCTGATTTATTTGGCTGATTTCCACTTTGTCATTCTGATCTGCTGCAACTTTTATGATCGTGACCTTCAAAAACTGAAATCCATGTTTGCAGCAAACTAAGGTCTGAAACACACTTGTTCTTGAGCTGATAAAACAACCTGAAATTGAAAATTCTGAACATGCTCGAGTGTTAAAAGCTCTTCTGCATACATACCTACCCAACCTATGATTCAAATGATTTTTGTTCCTTTTAAGGTGCATTTAGACTCACAAACCTTGACATCATTTTTCTTTTGAAAGAAAACTATCTATTTCTAGCCTTATAACTTCCAAAGGCTCAGATTAAATTTATGAGCTCTTTTAATTTCTACCTAACTACTGATCTACCAAGATTAGACAGTTTGGCCAGATCTTTATTCACTATCTATCAACATGAAATTTAAAACATGAATGAATCAAGATTAAGTAGTTTGATTGTCATGAAATGTGGCATTTTTGGACTAGATGCACACAAGATTATTTGCAAAAGTAAACTATCATTGATAAGCCAAGATTAGATGGTTTGAAAAATCTTCATTTTCAAACTTATTAACAAAAAATCAAAATTTGTACAATCATGTTTAGACTGTATGATTGAACAAGGCTTATTTAAAAGTAGTGGCATTTAAATGTGCATCACTTTCAGACACATTGATTTTTTGGTATGGGGCTTACCTTTGATTTTTATCTGCCCTCTTTGCTTCTTTTTTGTTTCTTTATTTTTTAGATCAACTTCTTTTGAGATTTTTTTAAGAAATTATATACAACGAAGACAATTCAACTGATATTTCTAACTAAAATAATGCTTCAGCATCCTGCCATTGACAGGACCTCCTAACAAATCCGTTCCATCCATTTATTGTAAGAAGAATGCATTATTACTTCTTACAAAATGGATGATGTATGGGCCTTTCCATAGGTTATCAAACTTTCCATGCTTGCCTTTGTCCTCTCTTCTAGAATCCCACATTAGCACTTTGTCTCCAATGTTGAAATCATTTGCATTGGACCTTTTGTCAAAGATTTTCTTGATGTTTTCTTATACCAGCTGTGTTATGTTGTATACTCCTTCTCTAGTTTATTGTAGCTGAATGGTTTAGTTTATTCTTCTTTGTATATATTTCTCTTCAGACTGCACCTCTTGAATGAGCTTCATTACTGGCATTCCCAAGGTTTTTGGGAAGACTGCATCTATTCCATAGACTAGCTGATAGGGTGACATATAAATTGATTTCTTATTTTTTAGCCTATCTGTCCATAGTGCATGTACCAATTTGCTGTGCCATGATTTCTTATTTTCCTCCAACAACTTTTTAATGATGTTCACCACACTCTTATTCAAAGGTTTAGCCAACCCATTACTTTGAGGGTAATAAGCTTTAGAATGTCCCAAAGTAATGTGATATTTGTGGCAAAAATCCACCATTTTCTTGGATTTAAATGTAACATCATTATTAGTAATGATTTTCCTATGACAACCAAATTTAGATAAAATGTTGTTTTCAAGGAGTATGATAATTATTGAGTCTATGGTAGTCCTGGAAGGAAGGGCTTCTATCCACTTAGTAAAATAGTTAGTTGCAGTAAGGGTCCATTTATGCTGGGCAAATGAGGAAGGGTGGATTTCTCCAATGAAATCTAGAGCCCATTGTTGAAAAGGAGCTTCAACAGAGATTAGCTATAATGGCAAAGGTAGCCGCTTTATTTTTCCCTCAAATATTTGGCATTTATGACAAGTAACTACCATTTTGTGGATGTCTTGGAAAAGGGTAGGCCAATAGAAACCAGCCCTGAGGATCTTATTAACAGTGATTTTCCAATAGAGATGGTCTCCACACTCTTCTTCATGAAATTCATGCATAATCCTATTTGCATCTTCTTGAGGCAAACATTTAAGCAATACACCACAAGAATTTTTCCAATATAAAACTTTTTCCAAAATGAAGAAATTTACAAATTTTAACTTCAAGAATCTGGCCTTTGTTTTGGACAAACCATGAGGAACATTTAAATTAATTATCACATACAATATATCTGTGTACCAAGGAGAATGTAGGAAGGCTTCCTCAATAGGTGGAGTCGCCAACTCCTCTCATTCATCCAATGAGTGAATCATATTTATGTCTAGTGCTTGAAAATTTGTTTCAGCCATTAGTTTAGCCAGTCCTTGTCCTTTGATTAATTTGGTGGGCTTGATTTATAAATCATATTCCAAGATGACATCAATCCACTTGCCTCTTTTTCCATCAAGATCTTGTGTTAGGATGTCTTTAACCACTATATGAGGTACAAAGGCAATGATGTGTGAATGTAGAATGTAGAATTTGAAATCCTTTAATGCTTTGATTAAGGAAAAAACTTACTTTTACATAATATTATACTTCAACGGTGCATCTATTAAAGCTTGGATGAAGAAATCTATGGGATGCTCCTGTCCTTTTGTATTTTTCTGCATTAATACATTAGCAACTATGTTCTGATACAAAAGAATATATAAATAAATCTTTGGTGAAGTCAGGGATGATTAGAACCGGTGCTTGTGTAAGTGCTTGCTTCACTAAATCAAAAGACTGCTTTTCTTCCTCGGTCCACTTGACTCTTGACTAGTTTTTCAACATGTTAGTGATGTTTCTTAGGATTTTTGCAAGTTTTGGTATGAACCTTCTTAAAAAATTTATCTTTCCAGTGAAATATTTTAGCTTTTTGATATTTCTTAGGTGACTGATTTGCAATATTCCCTCAATTCTATTTGGGTGAATCTTAATCCCTTCTTCAGATATGATGTGGCCTAGAAACTTTCCTTCTTGGAGGCCAAATAAGGATTTCTTGGGATTCAAAGATCGACTGTACTTTCTGCATTTCTCAAAGACCTTTCTCAAATGAGCTAGATGTTATTCATTAGTTTGAATAGACTGTGATATCATCAAGATATATTACAATGAAGAAATTTATTTCTTCTGAGAAAACAATATCCATTTCTCTTTGAAAAGTGGCGCCAACATTCATTAACCCATAAGGCATTTTTACATATATGAAGGTGCCCCAAGGAGTAGTGAAAGCTATTTTGTGTTGATCATATGGATGTAACAACACTTGATTGTACCCTAAAAAACCGTATAGCAGAGATATCCTTTTTGAGCCTACTACCCTTTGCAATATGTGTTCCATCTTTGGTAAAGGGTAGTTGTCCTTCAAGGATTCTTTGTTTAGATTTCTGAAGTCAATGCAAAGTCTGATTTCTGCTGTCTTTTTCTTCACTGATACAAGATTTGAAACCCATTCTGAGTACCCGAGTGGGACTATTATCCCAGCATCATACATTTTCTTTATCTCTCTCTCAACTAGTGGAATTTAGACATGATTTATTCTGCGCAACATCTGTTTATAGGGCTTCTGTCTTTCTTTGAGTGGAATATTGTGTTGAATGATATTGGTGTCATATGACTTCAAGTATTCATAGCTCTAGGCAAACACATCACTAAATTCTTTGAATAGCTCAATATATTTCTGTTTTATAGGTGCTGGCAGTGTCTTTGACAGTTTTACCATTTTGGGCTCTTGTCCACTGCCTATATTGCACTCCTCTACATTTGCCTCAGTGGGTTCCATTTTTGGATTTTTAGCAACATCATTGAAATCAAAAAGTTCCTCTAGAGGGATAAGTCCTCTTGGCAGGGTATTATCTCTGAACTGTAGCACTTCAAATTCTTCTTTTTCTGGATCTTGACACATTTCTATCCTATGTGGGTCTTCTTTTTCTAACAAATTTATATCAGCACCATGAGGGGGCTTCTCTTTGTATGTTTGTTCCTCAGTAGAGTAGTCCTCTTCATGGCCTAAGTCTGAATCTAGAATTTCAAACTCATTTTTGGACTGCTGGTATATATTTCCAATATCTCACATTATCAGGGACTGCTGGTCTATATTTTACCTTTACTGTGCATTGTTTATTAGCATGAGGTAGTTGACAAGTGTTGACTGCAAATGCTAGTCCATTGGAAATAATATTTCGATTTCTTGGGATAGAGGCAAGGTCATATTCTTTGAATGTTTTCAGGAGGTTAAGGGTAGCATTCTTGTATACTCTTAATCTAGAATGCTTAGCTGAATATTCTCCCTTAATTTTCCTAATGACTAGCTCAGAATCTCCATGGACATAAATTATTTTGGCTTCTAATTTCTTCAATAGTTACAATCGTAGAAGGAGGGCCTCATATTCTGCTATATTATTTGTACATTGAAAGTTCAGTTTATATCACTAGTACAAAATGGCTAATTAGATACTAAATAAATGACTAAAATTTGCATATAACGAAATTTTTTCAGTCGGTGACCAGTAGTAGCTAATTTACAGTATCTTATAATGCGACCAACTTTTAGTCGTTTTTAGCGTAGTCATTAATTAGTTGTCTCAATTTTATCATCTAGTAGTATATTTAGTCATAAATTTGGTCATTAATTTAGTCATTAATTGTCACAATTAAGGACAAAATATACAACAAAATATATTACTATATGATCACCCAAAAAAACCAATTAATGACCAAAGAAATATGACCAAAATGTTGGTCGGGTTATAAGATACTGTAAATTAGCTACTAATAGTCATACATATGCAAATTTTAGTCATTGTTTTAAACCAATTAATAACCAAAGAAATATGACTAAATTTTGGTCATGTTATAAGATACTGTAAATTAGCTACTAATAGTCATATATATGCAAAATTTAGTCATCATTTATAATCACAAATTTATCATTAGCAGTAGTCATATATATTTTTTTGGTAATTTCATATTCATTATATAAACGACTAATTTAGTAGTTCATATTCATTTTATTTACTTTCATTAATACTCATTATAAATGACTAATTTAGTCATATACTCATTTTATTTATGTTCATCATTAATCAATATAAACTACTAATTTAGTAGTTTTAGATTGATTTTATGTGTTAATTATTAATCAACATAAATTAATTATTATGTTTTTACAACTAAATTTAAAAAATGTCATATAATGTGTATGTTCATTTAATATAAAAATGAAAAGTTGCATATTTTAATTAAAATACTAAACATTATCAAGTGCAACTATAAATAATTTCAACCATATAAATTATATTATATGAAATGTTAAAGTATTACAATATGAATTTCCAACTTAATATTTTTTGGACTACAATTTACACATGAAATGATATTTCATCACTTCAAAACATTAACATTGTGTTGTCAAGGAATTGCAGGTGAATTCGTCAACTCTAAATACTTGACCATCAGTATTTGTGTGTGTCTTATGCGGTATATTGACTCTAAGGGTATCACGAGACCAGTTCTCTTTTCTCTCTCTTTTTTCATTTTTCGCTCTAGTGTTATTGTTCTCCTCTTTCTTCAATACCTGCTTCTTAACATCAATATTGAGTTAATTTTCTGAAAACAAAAGAAGATATAATGCAAAGTGTAAGACATCAAAGACAATGAACATTATAATATAAACTAAAGTATACTATAAAGAATTTATACAACATATACCTCAACATCAACAATGTCAAAGCTATTTTTTCCCATACAAGTAATAAACTCGAACAAGTTTTCTTCAGTTGAGATATACTGGTCACTATGTGGCCAAATGACCTGTATAAACAAAGAAAATAAAATGTCACCATAGAATATAACACCTTAGTAACTTAGTATTCAACCTTCAGGGAAATATTAAGCACAATCATGTCAACTTATAAGTTACATGCTAAAAAAATCAAGTTGTAGATAACTTGTGAAAACAAATAATCCGAGGTGTGCTGTTTAATCCTTGTCGTCTTATTTGAAAAAAAACATTTCATTTTCTAATGCATGAGCTTGGTCAAGGATATAAACAACATGTACTCAAATAACAACACGAAAGTAAACTTTTCTGATAGTTATGAAAATATTTTAACACAAAATAGTTATAAGGATTCCAACCAATATTGTGTAATACTAATTTCATTTTCAAGTTTTGGTTTTTATTTAAATGGACATAATACCAAGTATTTTCAATTTCATAGTTAAAAGACAAAACAAAATCAAAAGAAACATTCAAAATACAATCAAACAATAAAGAAAGGATATCATGAAATATACATTGCAATTATAAAAAATCTCTTTAATTGTCCATTGATGTCTTGTTTAACATTCCTAAAACATTTGCTTACCCAAAATAACCATGAGGTGAAATAATAACAACATTAAAAACCATAAGAATCCCTACTAAAAACATTTCTAAAGTTGATGGCTCAGTTTCCTGAAGGGTCTCTAACAACAAATTAATCGTATCCAAGACATGCTCTGCATTGTCTCCCCATCATTTTCCAATCACATTTCCTGTAATCTGCACACAACAGAGTCAAAGTAACAATCAAACGAAGGCATTGACATTTGTTTTTATATTTTATATCTATTAAAATTAAATATGATTTGTTTTAAAACATATTAATTCATATTTAAAGTCTTCCTGACATATGAGAAGGTATCAATCAAGTAGGACATCAGAAAAATTGACCTCAATGAGGTCCTCAAACAATTTCTACAATATCAATATTTTTCTTGCTGTGATATCTTGGGTAGAAAAAAGAACACACTTGCACAAGACAAATCCATATATTTATTATGTTAAAACTATGTATATGGTGTATTCTCAGGCATCCTTTTTCAAATGTTCCTCTGCCTTTACCAAAGAAAATTGTAGCTTGGTTAAACTCTGTATCCCTTCATTCAACATCAATTTATGCAAGATAAATGTCACATGTTATTCTTTCCTATTTCTCAACATGCTACATAAGATAAATTGAAAGTCACATAAAACCAAGGGCAAACCCTTTTCTAACCAAAATAAACAAACAAACAGTGCCTCTGATAAAACTTCATTCTTATATTAGCAGATGAAAAGAGACTAGTGGGCCATTTTTGTTGCTGCTTGACTCTGCCTGATTTTGTTATGAAATTTCTCAAGCTTTAGGAACCAACAAATGTGAAGGAATTTTTAAATGTGAAAAAAATTATGTTTACTTTGTAGACTTCTTCAAAATTATGTGAATGATGCCATTTTCAGATGTGGTAAATCTCATAATAATAAATGGCCAAATTGGATGTAGAAATTAAATATAAAAACTTGTGGACATGGCATGTATTCTAATAAATCGCATTGCAATGACTACCATGGGCCTCCACGGGTTACAGGTCCTCAGTATGTGAGTCTTGATGATGAAAGAGAGATGGCAACGATAAGTATGGGTGGTCCTAGTTTGTATGGTGGATATCTTCAAACCAAGTTCGTCATCTTAATGAACCTAGGTTCTGAAATGGCAAAATTGGATTTGGTCCTCACCTAGTTTCATTCCATCATACTTTGTCAAGACTCAAGAGGACATAATGGTCCTTCAACTTATAATAGGGTTGCTTTTGAGGTTATATATAAATCTTATCTAAATCAAATGGATTTTTGGGCTCCAAGAGATATGGATAATTCAAATGATAATGATCATGTTTTTTCCCAAGATTCAAATGTAGGGATACATTTTGTGGATTTTACTAATAGATATAATGAGAGAAATAATCCATGAGGAACATCTACTGGTCATTGTGATTAGGGAAATACTCAGAGATAATAAGACTATTTAGGTTCAAATTAAAGAGGGTGTTGATTCTTGTAGCTCCTCAGTTGCCGGCAGTTTGAATTAAACAATTAAAAATAATTTTGTTGGTGTTTACACACAGAAGCTTACACTTCTGGAGGATCAAGTTCAAGTTGGAAAGGAAAACCAATAGGAAGTCAGTTCCCATATACTCCTATGTAGCCCAATTGGTTGTTGCCAATGTTATTGAGCATTTGGTTAGGCTTGTGCCAGATTGGTTGAGGTTTAGGAACTTGAAAAAGTTAGACTTTAGAAAATTCGACATACCATTGTTAACTGTAGAGTCCAACATCTCCCTACAATAAAGCCTTAAGCCATAATTTTCAGAGAGTTTGGATGTATCTAATCTACTAATGATTGCCCTTTGTAATCTGTCTACAAATTCTGGATGTTCATCTGTTGAGTTGTTGCTTGTAATCCTAGGTGAACTAGAGTCATTCAACACATGAAAACCTAGACCATCTAAAGAGCTCACTCTTGATTGACGTTGTTGTTCATATTTGGGAGATTTTTCAGTCTGAATAGGTTTCCAAAACATCATAAAGGGTGCACTCTATGTGGTTGAGCTAGTGGACCTTGACTTAGTTGCTTTCTATTCGCTTTGCGATGAGTTTCCCATTGTTAAAACACAAGATAAGTTGTCATGTACACTAGAGTGCTCAAGCTGGAAGAAACAACCAATTTTGAGGTATGTGGAAACAAGAGTTGATGATAGTGCTCCTTGCTCTAGCTGGTCGAAGTTATCTAATGAAAACTCAGATTGCAGTTTGTTTGGATGAAAATATGACAAAGAAACCCCATAAATATGACCATGCCTGGCTCCCTCCATGCATGTAGGAACATTTTCGGAAAGACCGTGCCAAGGGTTAATATGCCCTAGCACATTATTAGTAAGTATAGCCATTTGAAGTCCTGCCATGATTTCATGCCCCTCAAACTGAAACTTCAGGTGTTGAATCACTCAGAGCTTCTTCTTGGGTAGTGTGAAAGGAGAAAATTAGATCGAAGGCACATTGGAAACAACTTCAACTAGTCATGGACTCACTCGCTTCACATTCTGTAATAAATCTGGCTCATCCCATGTTACCTGTGTTACAATAAAACCAATAAATAAGAACTCAAAATACATTCAAACACCATCAGCCAGTTCTCATAGATATTTAGCAAGGGAAAAGAACACATTCCAAGGTTCATGGTCTGCATGTGTGGACAAGAAAAAAAATTGTTGAATTTTTCTATGAATGCTGCCAATGTATGGTTAATCTAGGCTGAACAATGTATTTCTTAAGAACTTTACAACATTGTAACATTTATCATACTTTTGACATGGTCAAAGATGAACCTGTACAAAAGCTAGTTATCCAACTAAATTTCCAAGAAAATGTGAATGAAATATTTGAATATGTCCAACATGATCCTACTGAAAACAACATATGTGTTGGTTTAGCCCAAATGACATGATAGAGTAGCAATAGGATCCCCATGTGGTCGTAAAAGAGGTCTTTGGTTGGTATTTTGCAGCAATCTTTACCTCATGATATCTGTTGAAATCATATGTGACTGAGGAAATATGTTTATCTTGCAAAAACATAGTGGCTGCAGAACTGGCTACACACATTTTGGACTATCTATATGAAAACTTGAATGAATTATGTTTGGTTCAAGATGGCGAGGATGAACCTTACCACACATCGTTTCTCCTATTCATAGGTAATTTGCGCCCATTGATTGAGTCCTTGGATACCTGGTTGCATGAAGGCACTTTGAGTGATCCTTTTGGTGAGTTGTCTTTTTGTGCCAATGGTGCGATTGTTGTTGAGGATTCAACCTTTTGGGAACATGGCTATTTTCTGCATCAATGGGAATCTGGAAATGTTGATTTTATGTTTCATTCAAATGGCCTCAATGGGGCATTGGAAAATAATGAAAGGAAATGAGGAAAGGGTAATGATTCACCCAATTAATCATCTTTGGATGGAAAGTCAACTAACTTTACAATTAGAGATCAAAGTCATGATCAACGAGTTCCCGTTTCTCCAATTTTTATACCGCCCATAGCCAAGGAAATTGTTTTTGCTGGAAAATATTTGCAACTTCTGTGTCACGTACAAAGGGAGCATGTTGAGCTATCTGAGATAGTTTACGCATATCGGAAGAGTTCTCTTGGAAATTATGAAAACTATGTTTCCTCTACAATCTTGGTGCCTTTGTTCCCTCAATTTATTAACATAAAAATACCTCTAGATACAATATTGCATCAACATGCCTCAGTTCATGAAAAGGTGCCTGAAATTGAACAAAGATTTTTGGATAAAAGTGATAGGCCATTAATCTCTTTCTGAAAAAAAAGAGATATATCTCGAAATCATGTGAATGAGGAAAGATATTTATCTTGAAAACATCATAATATCCTCACCGTAAAGTAGTGGTTGCAGAACTAGTTACACAAATTCTTGACTATCTCTATGAAAACGTGAATAAATTCTATTTTGTTAAAGATGGGGAGGATGCACCTTACCACACATCATTGCTCCTATTCACAAGTAGTTTGCGCCCATTGATTGAGTCCTTGGATTCCTGGCTGCATGAAAGCACTTTTAGTAATCCTTTTGGTGAGTTGTCTTTTTGTGCCAATGGTTCGATTTTCATTGAGCATTCAGCCTTTGGGAACAAGGCTATTTTATGCTTCAATGGGAATCTAGAAAGGTTTATTTTATGTTTCATTCAACTGGCCTCAATGGGGCATTGGAAAATAATGAAAGTAAAGGAGGAAACGGTAATGATTCACCTAATGAATCATCTTTGGATGGAAAGTCAACTAACTTTACAAGTAGAGATAAAAGTCATGATCAACAAGTTTCTGTTTTTCCAATTTTTATACGACCCATAACCACGGAAATTGTTTCTGCTGGAAAATATTTGCAGCGTTTGTGTCACGTAGAAAATGAGCATGCTGAGCTATCTGAGAGAGTTGATGCATATCGGAAGATTTCTCTTGGAAATTATGAAAAATATGTCTCCTCTACAATCTGGGTGCCTTTGCCCTCAACTTCGTAACAAAAAAATAGCTCCTGCATCAACATGCCTCAACCTTAGTGAAAAGGTGACTGACCTTGAACATAGATGTTTGGATAAAAGTAATAGGCCATTATCTCTTTTTGAAAAAAAAAGATATATGTTGAAATCATATGTGAGTGAGAAAGATGTTTATATTGCAAACATCATAATAACCTCACTGTAAAGTAGTGTCTGCAAAAATGGATACTCACATTCTTGACCATCTCTATGAAAACCTGAATGAAATATGTTTGGTTCAAGATGGGGAGGGTGAACCTTACCACACATCATTTCTCCTATTCATAGGCAGTTTTCGCCCATTGATTGAGTCCTTGGATTCCTGGCTGCATGAAGGCACTTTGAGTGATCCTTTTGGTGATTGTTTTTTTGTGCCAATGGTGTGATTGTTGTTGAGGATTCAACCTTTTGGGAACAAGGCCATTTTTTGCATCAATGGGAATTTGGAAAGGTTTATTTTATGTCTCATTCAACTGGCCTCAATGGGGCATTGGAAAATAATGAAAGTAAAGGAGGAAAGGGTAATTATTCACCCAATGAATCATCCTTGGATGGAAAGTCAACTAACTTTACAAGTAGAGATAAAATTCATGATCAACAAGTTCCTATTTGTCCAATTTTTATACTGCCCATAGCCAGGGAAATTATTTCTGCTGGAAAATATTTGCAGCTTTTGTGTCACATACAAAAGGAACACGCTAAGCTATCTGAGAGAGTTGATGCATATCGAAAGAGTTCTCTTGGAAATTATGAAAACTATGCCTCCTCTGCAATCTGGGTGCCTTTTCCCTCAACTCCGTAATAGAAAAATACCTCCTGCATCAACATGCCTCAGATTTGGTGAAAAGGTGACTAGCCTTGAACAGAGATGTTTGGATAAAAGTGATAGGCCATTATCTCTTTTTGAAAAAAAAGGATATATGTTGAAATCATATGCAAGTGAGGAAATATTTTTATCTTGCAAACATCATAATAATCTCACTATAAAGTAGTGGCTGCAAAACTGAATACTCACATTCTTGACTATCTCTATGAAAACTTGAATGAATTATGTTTGGTTCAATATGGGGAGGATGAACCTTACCACACATCATTTCTCCTATTCATAGGCAGTTTGCGCCCATTGATTGAGTCCTTGGATTCTTGGCCACATGAAGGCACTTTGAGTGATCCTTTTGGTGATTGTTTTTTTGTGACAATGGTGTGATTGTTGTTGAGGATTCAACCTTTTGGGAACAAGGCCATTTTCTGCGTCAATGGGAATTTGGAAAGGTTGATTTTATGTTTCATTCAACTGACCTCAATTGGGCATTGGAAAATAATGAAAGTAAAGGAGGAAAGGGTAATGATTCACCCAATGAATCATCTTTGGATGGAAAGTTGACTAACTTTACAAGTAGAAATAAAATTTAGGATCAACAAGTTCTTGTTTGTCCAATTTTTATACTGCCCATAGCCAGGGAAATTGTTTCTGCTGGAAAAAATTTGCAGCTTTTGCGTCACGCAGAAAGGGAGCATGCTGAGCTATTTGAGAGAGTTGATGCATATTGGAAGATTTCTCTTGGAACTTATGAAAACTTTGTCTCCTCTACAATTTGGGTGCATTTTCTCCCTCAATTTATTAATAGAAAAATACCTCTAGATATAAGACTACATCAACATGACTCAGTTCATAAAAAGGTGCCTGACCTTGAATAGAGATGTTTGGATAAAAGTGATAGGCCATTATCTCTTTTTGAAAAACTCTATATATCAATGGAATACCCTGCTTGTTTTTTCTATAGATAAATATAGCTAGGGTTCTAATGCATGTATACATACCAAGAAAGGTGCCTAAAACCTAACCCTAGTCTCCTAGAAGTGTGCCTAGCTTGTGTGTGAAAAAATGCTTAGAATAGCACACTTAGTCGTGCATGAGTGAATTCCTAAAATAACATCCATTAAGAGAGTAATGCATAAAGGCATGCATCACCTCCTCTTTCGTGGTCTGCACTTTTGATAATTCAAGAAATGCTAAAATTAGACAAGCAAATTCTATAAAAACTAAATTATAAAAGGTAAAAATGGAATTAAATGAATTGTATGTTGATAATTATAGCTTAGATAGGAAATTCTGCACAAGTTTAGTGTCAATGTGAAAGTAATAGTTCAAAATATTTAAAAAATGTAATACTATGTTTGGAAAAGTAATTCTATTTGTAATTCACTTTAGCAAAAGAATGTCTTGTATTTGTTTAAAATTGTGCCTCATGCATGATTTAAACTAGGAGGAATCTTAAAAATAGACTGCAGGCATGCATGACATGTAGGGACATGTCACACAGTCTATACATCATGACATACTACTCGCAGTTGTTCCACTCAAGTTTGGAATGTTTTTTGCATATCCATTCAGTTTTGTCTTTGTGGGTAGCTTGTGGAGGTTTCCCATAAAGAATGAAACGCTGATTTGGAGGCGTAATTACCTATGTATGTGTGAAATTAATTGTTAGTATTCCACTATGTTACACCATTTTTTTGGTCATCTAACCTGTTACTATTAGATGAACCTAAGTACACTATGTAAGACCAATTTTACCCTAAGTAAATTTCTTTCACTATGAGAAATAACTTAGTAAACCACCGTTATTAAGTTGTTTATGGTCTAAACAGGAAACCCCATGAGGAAATATTAAATACATCTACATTTGTTTGATTTTCCTCAAGGAATAATTAGTTAAACAACAATTTAATTAATATTCCTGGTCATATTTAACCTAAAACAAGAAATTAATTAGATAAATCACTATTTATCTTATTATTTTCTAGGAATAATTATTTAAACCTTATTTAAATAATATTCCTTGTTAAATTTGACTAAATCACTCATAAATAATTAAATAAATCATTATTTATTTGATTATTACTCAACCACATTCTTAAAATAATAAATAAATCATTTATTTATTTATTATTTACAAATAAAGGGATTTGACCCAAGACAAATTCTTTTTCCCTCCAACAAATATAAGAAAATATTCCATAAAAGTTGGATCTTGATTTGGTTAATAATATTTTAACTATGCACCAATATCTCGACTAACTCGATATTTTGTTATAAATAGAAGGGTTTTTCTATTCATTCACTACCTTTTGTTGCCTAAAGATCACTCTGGATTTATACTTTTGGTTTGACTTTGATTCACTATCATTGTCATATTTTGCTACCATTTTTCTTGTAAGCCCCCTTTGAGTTCCATTTTTTGTCTGGGTTTTCTACACCATCAAGAGAGAGGGGTTTTAGATTTGAAGTGCTGAGGACTTACAAGAACCCATCCCATTGAGGAGTACTGGTAACATCCTTCTATGTTCTCCTCCCAGGTGCCATAAATACAAAATTATTTAAACATATTCTTGTCTTGTCTATTGGATGCATGGAGTAACTCTTGATTTTATTTACTGCTTAATGTCTTTTAATGCATAGATCTAGATTTTTGCAGCATTTATCTTGGTTACCTAATTGCAGATCTAAAGATATTGGCAACCATCTTTGCTGTTAGGGCTGTTTGTTATGCACGACTAAAGTGATCCTTTTTCGTACACTTGCGATTAAGATTCATACTAACAATTGGTGACTCCACACGACTTTACGATTATGACCACTGTCGTTTTTCAGATCCCTGCATATCCAATTGCTTCAAACCCTATGTTTTCTCTTTAGATTCTTTTTTTTCTTTTCTTGATGTTGTTTTTAACCTATAAAACCCTATAACATTAAAAATTCTAACTTCCGTGTGTTTTCGGACCTATTGCGTAGGTGACAGACATCAGCCACAGCTGAGACGACACATTCTTCTGAAACCTACTACTGAGAGTGCCGGAAGTGCAGGTCGCAATTTTTGGGCCAAAACCTGCGACCTGAACCTCCAAGACACAGAAAACAGGCTAGAACCTGCGACCTCAGCAGAAATCAGGTCAGAAACTGCGACTTAGACTTTTTGCAGGAGTTTTTCTAAAAGTTTTATGGGTTTGTCTGGGCCTCTATTCAGGGTTATCTAACCTCCGTCTCAACCCATTTTGGACCTATACTTGTTTTCTTTTACTCATCTAAGTGGGAACCTAGCTCTCTACAGCTTCAACACCCTCGACCTTTTGTGGAAGAGTTTTCGCTGTTGCAGGTTGTCTGAAATTTCAGTGTGTTCAGCCACTTTTCAGATCTGATACCTTATCTTCAGATCCACTTCAGATTGGATATTTATCTATCCAAAACACCTCTTTTCAGTTTTGTTTTGGTTTTCCTTTAGGGTCCCATCCGCTTCCCTCCAGGATATATCCTTTCACTACCTCATTTACAACAATTGTTCCTCTGATTTTTTGCTATTTTTTTGCACCTATTTCCAGCATATCTGACCTTTAGATCCCCATCCCTCATGACCTTAGATATATTGGCTATTTTGGTGTGTTCTAACTAGATTTTGCCCACTTACAAACTAGTTGTTGAGAGGCCCACCTCCTTGGGTTTATTAATGCATAATTAGTTGTTTATTTTCTGTTATTTTAGTTTCATATACTGTTATCTGCAGGTTTATTTACAGTTATACAACACACTTTTTTTTTCTCTAAAAATTTTTGGGTCTAAAAATTAAAATTTACACACTTTACACACACACCCTAAGTGAAGAAGATCTTGGTTAACACCGCCAAGCAAAGACTTTACAACATTGAAATAAATTGATCCTACACCTCTCTGCCCTTGTTTCGACATTGTAATCAGTTGATCTTACACCTTTTCGCCCTTGTTGGTCTCTCTTCCCTTTGTGTCGTGTTTTTGCCTTCACCATTGTGCCACCAAGGAGTTTATCCCAGAGACTTCTTGGCCTTCATCCTCAGTTTCCGGTAGGAAGACTTTCTCCTCCACGTAGGATGCAAGTTAGTCCTCCACCGAGTCTGCACTCCGAATCCTCTTCTGGTTCATTGGGTTCCCCTTCTGGTTCCACCCTCGGTTCTCCCCCTATCACCTTCACCATGTCTAGTTCAGGACCTAACGTTGGTGGTAGCCTCGACCCTAATGCTGGGAATACCACTAGTAGGACCGCAATAGAAACTACCCCGGCTGCTCCCTTGCTCCCTTATATGGTAGGCCTCAGTCTTCCCAATTTTAACCAGTTGATCAATGACCCTATACACCACGACACTAGTTGGCCTGCTATGTCGACCAAGCTCCCTTCCGACATCCCCAATTTTGAAGGTCTTGCTGGATAAGATCCTACAAATCATGTTCAATATTTCCACATGTGGTGTTCGTCTAACTCCATTACCGATGACTCTGTCTGTCTTTGGTTGTTCCAACGTACGCTTACTGGTGAATATTCCAAGTGGTATGTTGATCATGCCTCATCCTCTCATACCACCTTTGCAACTCTTGCCCAGGATTTTCTGTCTTATTTCCAGCTTCTCTTTCGTTGTGACACTGGTACCAAACTTTTCACTTCTTTCTGTCAATCGTCTGCGACCCACCTATCCGATCATGTCTAGGAATGGCGGAGAAGAAAGAGCCTATGTCGAGCCCCTACCTTCAAAGACCGTGTCTACATGGACTGGTTCCTCAAATCTCTCTTGCCTGCTATCGGCAAGGATGTCACATCACATTTCCCTCAAACCGAAGAAGTCGCTCTCCAAATTGCGTTAAAATATGACCTGATCTACGCTCGGTCGGGTTATGTTTATACCGTTCTACCTGATATTCCTAGACCCGGTGGTGCCAACACACTGGGGGCATTTCATGCAGCCGAAGGTATCGTTGGAGCTCTCTCTCATCCATACGCTCAACCTCCCATGGGCTATGGTTTTCTTCATGGGGGGGGCTAGCACCTCCTGCACTTTTCCCCCTCTTAGTAGCATGTATCCAGGATACATCATGCCTCCTCCTTTTTCCCAACCTCCTGTTTACCACAATTTTATCCCACCTCCTTATTATCTGTATCCGTAGCCTGGTGCTCCAGCTCCTCCAACATTAGCACCTCCCCCTCCCTTGCCTTCTCAACCCACGCAACAACATCCACTGCCCCCTCAGGGGCAGGTGTATGCACAGCAGGGCACGACTAATCCTCCTCCTTACAAAAATAAGAGGAAAGGCACTCAAAATCAATCTGCCCCCGGCAATCCCAGACCTAATCTGCAAAATAATGCTCCTAACACTGCTAACCAACAACAGGGCACTCAACCCAACTAGGACAGGCCTGTTCGCACGAATAAGCCTTGTTCTTGTTGTGGTGTTTATGGTCATTACACGCATGATTGTCCTCTTTTACCATAGATGAAGCAGATGTGGGAGTCTCAAGCAATATTGCAAGGACAACAAGCCTCCCCTTCCATCCCTCCTAGTGCTACGCCTAGTCAACCGACTGTGTTTACTAATCCTTTCCCTCAGCAAGGATTTGTGGCTACCTAACCACCTGAAGGTCAGGTGGCCACTAAACCTCCTCCATATGGTACCTCCAATTACCATATTCTCATGATGAACTCTGACCAACCTATAACCATAGACCTTAACCTTTAGACTTGGTCCCGTCAGTACAACAAGCCTCCTGCTACGTCTGTCCCCGAGCCACCTTCTTCAAGTTCTACAAAGCCTCTTTAGAGAACTAATGGTCCTTTGCAGATCCCTCAGCCTAAGGCAGAGGTTCATACCAAGATCCCTAAGGGACCACTATGCCGAAATGCTTCTTCTGTATAAGCTGCCCATTCGTATAGTATAGTAGTTGATTTGGCGCAATATTCTGCTGCCATCTAAATGCTGGAACTCCTCTAGTCGTGCCCTTCACAACTAAAATCTCTAATATCTTCCATGGGCGCTGTATATCCTTCAGATGATCGCTTGATCATCTTCGATGTTAACAGGTCAGAATAGCCTCCTCTCCCTGCTTCCGTCGCCTTCCAAATCCCAGTCAAGATCCGGAACGCCAACGTTTCCCGGTGCATCATTGATGAGGGGGCATCCACCTGTGTGATGTCTGCTTTGATTTGGAAGCAAATCCGATCACCTGAGTTGGCTCCTTCCATGATCACTCTTCGAGCGTGGGATGGCCACGCCTCCCAGCCCATTGTCCTATTCCGTAATTTTCCTATCAATCTTGTGGGCAATACTATTTGCGTTGACATAGAAGCCATTGATGCCTCCTTAGATTACAACATTCTATTGGGTCATAGCTACACCTATGCGATGTCTGTTGTCCCATCTACGGTTCACTGCAAGATTTCCTTCCCTCATAACGGAAATATAGTCACCATTGACCAGTTGACATATTATGAACCGAAGTCTCAGACCTCCCCTGAGTCCATCATCTCTTCGGTGGCCAATAAGCATACTGTCGATCCTTTGACCAGTGTCTCACCTAGAGTCTAAAAATACTCCTCTTTGCTTGGTACATTCCCTAGTCTTCCTCCTCTTGTCTCTGATCCTATCTCATCGAATTTTTGCATGATGCAATCATCTTGGGCTTCCCTCAAGCGGCCCGCTTCGGCTATTTAGTAGCCTCGCCCTCTATAGCCTACTCCTAGCCCTTCGATTCAGCCTTCTGGACCCCCTCCTCCTGGCCCTTCACCTATAGCTAGTATCCCTGAGCCTCTCTACCCTCTTGGAATAGTTCCTCCAGGCCTTAACCATATTGGAGCCGTCCCTCCTGGCCATTACCCCTCCGGTCAGATACCGTTCCTAGCTCCCCCTAGAGTGTACTCGGTACCTATCATGGCCACCCTATATCTTCCTAACCTGACCCTGGGGATTCCCATCTGGTACCTTGATCCCCTAGCTACTACCCTGCCTGGTCAACCCAAAACTTATCTTTCTTTGACCTCGGTTCAACTGGTCCCTATGACTTCTCCTGCTGCTACAATGCCTCAGCCACCTCAACAGGAACCTTCTCCTATTGCGACCACTTCGGGTAAGAAGGGTAAAGCTCGCAAGAGGGCATCAAAATACAAGGATGCCTCGACTAACCTTGATCCTCCTTTGCATCCAAAGCCTTGTGCTTTGTGTGATGTCATCGGTCATGCCACCCATACTTGTCCTGAATTTCCCCGTATCAAGCCCATGGTTAATGTTGCGTTCCTTGAGTCTACAGTCCCTGAAGCCTCTATTTCTTCTTTGATTACAACCAAGAAACCTAAGAATATTCACACCAACCAACATTGTGCTTTGTGTGATCTCCATGGCCATTATTCCCACCATTTTCCCTGCCTTACACATTACCGCGCTTCTTTAGAGGTAGTTCGGGAGTACAAGGTTGAACAAAACCAATCCGCCTCTCCTGTACTTGCGCAGTATGCTGCGGGCCAGCTTGAGGATTTACCCACTCCCATTAACATTCCCCCTCTTGATGTCGAGATGACGGAGCCTGCGGCCACCATCCTCTACCTGTCATCATCCATGAGACCCTCAGTGGAAGCTCCCTCTGTATCTTCCCCTGTTGTTTCGCTCGACCTCCCTTCAGCGATCACCTTGGGCTCAACATCATTGGATCCCTTATCTACTTTTTCTTCCGTCATCCCCCATGATGATGCACATGTGAACCTTTCTTCTCATGATGATGAGTCAGGTAGCTTCGCCGTGTCGTGTGGTCTCCATTCCTCTAGTCACTCCATCTTCTATTGTGATGATGACATCATGGAAGCCTTCTCCACCCCTGACTTCATCTTTCCCACCCATAAGTGGGATGGAACCATCCATGTCTATGGTAAATTTCATGGCTTGAGCACAAGCTACACCTCCGGTAGCTCCCACACCCCGTCGGTGCATGAGTAGTAGACATCTTACCCAGATCACTCCCTCTCGCAGTGTTTTTTCTATCTCTACTTTGCGCTCAGGTTGCCAACATTGTTCATCATCCTCCCATTTATTGTCTTGTGGCACCTTTCAGATGGACCTCCTGTCCACACCTTATATCGGTTATGCCGATGGTGCAAGTTGCTACTCCTGGAATCTAGCCTCGGTAGGTTGGGCCATTTTTACCCCCTTACATTCGCTTGTTCTCTCGAACAGTGTATGCATTGGTACTGCCACCAATAATCAGATCGAATATGATGCAGTGCGAGGTTTATTAGCCAATGCCTTTTCCCATCGCATCCTCCACCTTCATGTTCATTTAGATTCCCTTATTCTTGTCATGCAATTGAATGGTGTATATCGTGGGCATAATCCTATCCTTTTTAGAAGATATTTACGAGTGAAGATTTTGATGCGTGAATTTGAAATCATTACATTCAGTCATGTACCTAGAGCACAAAATCACTATGTAGATAGCATTGCAAACAATATTATAGATTGGCATTTAGCACACACATTTAACGCAAGACAATAAAATAAAACCATCAAAACGATGCATATCCATAATATGTGTCATATAACATGTTTTAGAGTCCATCAACTTTGATACATAGGACATGCCCATAGCATGTGACAAAAACTCAAAAATTGGGGCACCACTTGCCCCTACACACTAATCACTATCTGAAGGATCCCGAGCCAATGGCTCTGCTCCCACAACTCGTAGATCGCGCATCCCCTGTCCAGCCATCGCCATGCGCCGCATGACCCCTCGCCACTCCGAGGGTGGACCAATACATGACTCTATGTACTGGTCCTCTAAGTCTTGCCAACCGCGCTCTGAAACACCGGTCATAAGCCTCTCACATCTACGATGGATGTCCTCCAGAAGGGCTACTGCATCCTCATTTTGTGACGCCCTTGATCCACTAGGTCCTGCAGCTCCTGATACTGCAGGCCGTCCCATATACCCGGCCGGTTTTACCGGTGCTGTATCTCCATACCAAAAGTGAAAGAATCAATACCATATACAATATTCAGAAACTTTACAATGCACATAAAATATTATAAATTTTTCAGTTACCATCGGGCCCCCATACTCGACCAGGCGGCAGTGGCAAGTTCGAGTCCCCACGATAACTGATCCCACTATAGGGATAGTCATCTATGTACAATGGAATATGATCCCAATGAGCAAAGAACTTGGGTCAGAACACTCATTCGACCTCCCCACCTCCTCCTCTAAACAGTAGTCGCACCCACCGGCACATCCTGGGCTCTTTAAGGCCCCCATCCTGGAGTTGTATCCGAGGTCGAAGTGTCAGGATCTTCTTGAAGAAGAGTGAGCACAAAACTGTACTATATGCACAGTCACGGTTCACTTGTCGCTTGCATAGCGACAATTGTCGTTTCAATGACGACAACATCATCTGGGCCCACCCATAGTAGGTCCCACTCAACAAACTCTCCACAAGCATAATCTTCCCTCTAGTGATGTGGTGGAGTGTCTGGTTGCAAAGGATCCGCAACACTGTTGCGGCCACAACACGGTCTTTAACCTCTCTAGATCCTTGATGGGTATCCATGTCCCTTTGACATGGAGACTTGGTCGACAATAACACTCTACAAACTCCATGATGTTCCTCCCTCACGGTAACACTGGATGAGTATTTATGACCATCCCAAGTGGTGGGATACTAGTCAAAAAATATATATCCTGGACCGTCAACTTGATCCAGTGCCCCTGCACTATAAATACCTCGTGGTCCAGGTCCCAATAGATGACAATCCAGGCCAATAAGGGCTCTCCAACCCTCAGCAAAAGGTTCTCCACAAACTTCAGAACCCCAAACCTAGCCAATGCACTGTGGACACCCTGATCCTCTCAGATCTCCGACCGTAATGTGCCCAGGTCTCTCTCTCTCCAGTTGATCCGTAATTCTGCCATATATGCACAAAACCATCATGTTTGTCAATGTACAGATAGGAAATATTGTATCCAAACATAAAAACCCATTTCTTAGCCAAACAATAGCATAGAAAAACCCCTCCCTGTCAGGTCGCACGTTTCAGGTCCAATCCTAGGACAGGTCACAGTTTTCTGCCCAAAACCTGCTACCCAGGTCGCAGTTTTTTCCCAAAAAAGTGCGACCGACCGTGAAAAGGAGCAGGGGTCTGTTCCTGAGCTCTAGGGACCTAAACTGAACTTTCAATCCATTGAAATGAAAGAGTAGGGTTAGGCATCTTACCTGCAACTGACAGATCTCGATTCCAATGATCGGTTTGTCCGCTAAGATCACCGCAATATTTAGGGCCTTCTCTCCTCTCTACATTCACCACAACTCCACATGAAAATGAGTGATTTTGGAGGGAAAATTCCTGATTAAAAGAGAAACCCTTCATTTTTCTTTCGCCTGTTGCGGCCAAACCATAGCTCAGTTTGAAAAACCGTCTATACTATTGGAAAGCTATCACTGAGCCCTCAAATAGGTATCCGTTAGTTTTTCATGATTTGATACTTCACCAGGACACATTTGTCCAAGAAGCGTGACTTCACCACTCCTCAAAATCGAATTTCTTCACTCGCAACACTTGTACTTGGGGAACCTCTTTGCCTCCATACTTGTCCATGTTCGTGTTGATTTTCATTGTGAGTAACCATTTTGTACTCACATTTTTATGGTCCCCGTTGGACCTCTTCTGTGTGGCAGCATCATCGAGTTTCCCTTGTTTAGAGAATCCGAGTTGAGTCATCATCGCATCTATGGAGTCTATCCCGAGTCCTTTTGTATCCCGCTATAGTCCTCCATACTTCATTTCTTGGTTCCTCTCTCATGTCACACATTATGGCCTTCAGTCCTACTGTTCCTTATCCCTTATGATATTGTGTCAGTTGCTGCCAGGTCATCCATGCCCTTTATGCTCTAAAAACGGAAGTCGTCCATCCGCTACTCAGTACCCCCCATTTCATCATCATCCCTGGTGTCAGTCTATCAGTCGCTCTACTATTTTCTCTTGTGCCTTAGTTGAGGATACCTTATTGCCTCACCTATGGCGGACCTCCTTCTGTCGACATCAGATCATTCATTCCAGAAGGCAGGTCTAGAGGGCGGTGTACCTTAGTTCCAGCTTCCACTCTTGTGTAGTGCCTCAGATCAAGAAAAGGGACTCCTTATTGCCCTTTGAATTGATTGTTTCTTAGCTCCAACTCCTTTCAGCATGATCTAGATCTGTATACTTGATGGTTCAGTGATGCAGTAGATGATACCGACGATTCTTGGGTGTGTGTGAGATGTTTCAGCCCTCATAAGGGGGTGGCCCTACAGGTAGCCCCCCACATACCTAAATGAACTCTTCATTACAACCTTTGATGCAGCTCCATAGATTTGATGATGTTGTCCATAGCCGCTTGTAGTGCCTATTTGTTTTTCATGTATCAGTTAGATTTTCAGAGCCCTTTCATGTTTATAGGGGAATTTGGGTTGTATTTATAACTCATGTACACATATATTATTGTATAAGTCCTAGCTGTTATCCACACAGTATGTATGTGGGATTCATTATCATATTTTTACCTGGCTCATATTTATGCCAGCATGTACTATATTTTTCAATCCCTTGTTTACTGGATGCATTAATTTTTGTACTCTGTCTCAACGGGCATAGGTATGCCTCCCCCGCGGCCAATAGCATAGGTACTCACTAATAAAAGAGACGTGCCGCACCTGTAAGTCTCACCTCCTTAGGGTCTAGTCCTCTAGCGCTTTGGTATACCTTATATTTCTCTCTCTCTGACTTCCCCTTCGGTGTCTAGTGATTGAGTTCTTACAACGTACTTCGTTCATACGATTAGCTCCTAACGCTCGCTGCTGGGGGGAAATCTGTTACACAATTTTTTGGTCATATAACCTGTTACTATTAGATGGACCTAAGTACACCGTGTAAGACCAATTTTACCCTAAGTAAAATTTCTTTCACTATGAAATATAACTTAGTAAACCAATGTTATTAAGTTGTTTATGGTCTAAACAGGAAACCCCATGAGGAAATATTAAATAAATATACATTTGTTTGATTTTCCTCAAGGAATAATGATTTAAACAATAGTTTAATTAATATTCCTAGTCATATTTAACCCAAAACAGGAAAATTAATTAGATAAATCAATATTTATCTTATTATTTTCTAGGAATAATTATTTAAACCTTATTTAAATAATATTCCTTGTTAAATTTGACTTAGTCACTCATAAATAATTAAATAAACAATTATTTATTTGATTATTACTCAACCACATCCTTAAAATAATAAATAAATCATTTATTTATTTATTATTTACAAATAAAGGGATTTGACCCAAGACAAATTCTTTTTCCCTCCAACAAATATAATAAAATATTCCATAAAAGTTGGATATTGATTTGGTTAATAATATTTTAACTATGCACCAATATCTAGACTAACTCAATATTTTGTTTTAAATAGAAGGGTTTTTCCATTCATTCACTACCTTTTGTTGCCTAAAGATCACTCTGGATCTATACTTTTGGTCTGACTTTGGTCCACCATCATTGTCATATTTTCCTACCATTTTTCTTGTGAGCTCCCTTTGAGTTCCATTTTTTGTCTGGGTTTTCTACACCATCAAGAGAGAGGGGATTTAGATCTGAAGTGCTGAGGACTTACAAGAATCCATCCCATTGAGGAGGACTAGTAACATCCTTCTATGTTCTCCTCCCAGGTGCCATAAATACAAAATTATTTAAACATATTCTTGTCTTGTCTATTGGATGCATGGAGCAACTCTTGTTTTTATCTACTACTTATTGTCTTTTAATGCATAGATCTAGATTTTTGCAGCATTTATCTTGGTCACCTAATTGCAGATCTAAAGATATTGGCAACCATATTTGTTGTTAGGGTTGTTTGTTATGCATAGCTAAAGTGAGCCTCTTTCGTACACTTGAGATTAAGATTGATACTAACACACTATTTAATTTATAACTATTGGGTGATTGGTGTTATGGTTTGAAATTTAATTTTATCATTAATTGAATTCAACGATCTAATTGTTAGATTGAGGTCACAAAGATATTAGTCACCTAGGGCATGGGCTTGAAATTTTCACATACCATGATGTTGTCTCTGTAACTATTGTCATTGACCTTGTACCACGCCACTATTAACAAAACTACTCTCATGAACTCTCATCCAAACTGACCTTATTGCACTAGATTTGATGAGTGTGCCACATAATATATCTTTTGTGTGCACTGGAGGAGAACAATGGCCAAGAAGTCAGGTATAAAATAATAGCAATTGCAAGAAAACAGAAAAGGATTATAGTAATAATAGTAGAAATAGCACCATGGAAATCACCCTACAAACACACTAAACACTCAAATTCTTATCTTTCAAAGACTAGACCCTACCTCATTCCATTGTTTTGATTTCATATACATTGAATGATTCCACTTTCACCATATACAAACGCTACTAATAGAAGAAAAAGATAACTTTACGGCTACAACTTGACCTATGGCCAAATTAGGTAACAAAAACTCAATCCTCTTTTGAAATTCTCAGAACACCTTAAACTACAATCCTAAAAAAGTGCAATTAGGTCAACCGGTAAGAAACAAGATATCACTTCCAGTAACTGTAGTCAAATTTTCCAACATTAATACCCTTAATAAGACATATTTCGTATCAATTTTGGTAGTTGTAGTTGAAAATCATTAATACCATTAGTAGTACGTATTTAAGTTTTGTAACAGAGAGTCAAGTTTGTTATTCAGCCAAATTATTTACAACAGGTTTAAAATATCCATCCTTTTGCACAATCTCAAAGGCAAGAACTAGTCATATTTGAAAATCATTTACATTCCAAAGTGTCATCAAAACATAACAATGAACCTCTTATGTATACTATGGAAATCAAGAATATCAATGTGAATAAATGATCCAAAATATGAGGCACTCTAGATTTTTCAAGCAAGGGCATTAAGGTTTATATATATTCTGAAAACATAAATAAAATGCACAAGACCCCAAAAATATTTAAAATTATGTTTTGCGAATAATTCTAAAAAGACTCCTAGAACATTAAAAATTTGCTCTGTTTATAACTAAAAGCCCCAAAATTCTGTGAGAAGGCTAGAATGTAATGCATCATTGACTGTCTCATTCATAAGTATTTTAAGAAAACACAATATGCATAATCAAGGGAATAAGAGAGAATAGCGAGGAAGAACCGAATTTCAAACAAGGGAGACACTTCTAATAAGAAGTTGAAATTTAGAGAAACATAATGTGTATTAAAAAGCATAATCCTTAATATGTTTAACTTTGTGTAAAAGGATAATAATACACATCAGGCTATGGTCTAGTGGCAACTTGGAATAGTTGTTCTGACAATCCTCACATGAATGCTCCTCCCCTGCATGGGGTATGCTGGATATGCCTATTAACCGTGGAACTTGTACCAATTAATGATTGTATTGTTTAGGCCTTGAAGCAGATGATTGCAATAACTGTTGGTGAGGTACCAGCAACCCATTCTTTGCAAGTGCGGAAGAGTTAGAGGGTTTATCATTCGTAAACATAGAGGTTCCCATTTAGACAACAAAAAAAAGGGACTATCATGGAAATACACCCTTTTTTCCAAAAATATTTGACAAACAAGCATGTATAGGGAGCTTCACTGCAAAGAAAAGACTATGGTGCCAAGTCCGAGCAGTATCCATCCCAATAAAATTACAAGGGACTTGCACAAAATCCATCCTTTTGAACTCATGCAATAATGATGGGAAAATACAAGTGGGCAATAACAACGCAAGAACGGAACCCTTTTCGACGGCTAACCATACGATCAAAATATATATTTTTCTCTGCGGAGATCGTCCAGTTTGGCATTGGGCGGATGTAAATGTGATTCAGGCTGCAGGGCTAAAGAATGTCTATAAGATAAACCATGATGTGCAGTCCCTTTGTTCTTTGAGTTATGAGACTGATAAATTTGATTACACCCATTGAAAATGCAATTATTGGGCTTCTCCCCATTTTGACGTAAATACAATATTATTCCTTCATATTTTTTTGTCCAAGGAAGCTTCCTTGTAGAGTCTAGATCTACCTATTTGTTCTATTGGACTCAGGTAGAAAACCCATCAAACCCTTCTTCAAAACAATGTTACACTAGGAAACAAATGGTAGGATTTGCTGAAATCATACCTCGATTGGCCAAACCCACCACCACTAAAGGTCCTCCTGAAATGGAAAGCAACAAAGCAACAATGCCATCAAGACAAGAAAATGGTCATCAAGTTCTAGGTGACATTGGGAATTTTGTTTCTGCCATGCCCCAAAGGAATCCACGTGCTGTTGGTTCTAAAGATTTTTTTTTCTGTTCAATTTTCCAGTGACAAGGAAATATGTTTCCACATTAGCAAACAATCAGCATTTTGTACAGGATTCCCAACTTGTGAATAGATCTGATGAGAATTTTTGCGTGGGAGCGAAGCAAAAAAAGAAACTCTCATTTACAGGGAACAATAAACATCAAATTGCGCATGAAGTTGATATGGAAGATCAAATGACATTAGATCCGACTATACCTTTTGTGGTTCAGACTGAGGAAATATGTGAAGTGGAAATGGTAGATTCAGTTGATCCGATGTCAGACATTGACGAGGCCGATGCAGGAGACCCAATGGCTGTTTCAGAATATATACAAGCCATTTACAGTTTGTATAAAACTAGGAAGAATTTTAGTTGTGTTCCACATGACTACATGTCCCAACAATTAGACACAAATGAGAGAATGAGGGCTATACTGATTGACTAGTTCATTGAGGTGCACATGAAGTTTGAGCTCATGGATGAAACTCTATTTTTGACTATCAACATTATTGACAGATAACTTTCAAGACAGAAAGTGATGAGAAATCATTTGCACCTTGTAGGGGTCACCACCATGCTTTTGGCATGAAAGTATGAGGAGGTCTCTGTTCCTGTGGTTGATGACTTCGTTCTTATCTTTGAAAATATGTATACTAGAGGATAAGTTTTACAAATGGAGAGATTGATACTTAGTACTCTGCACTTCAATATGGCAGTGCCAACTCCTTATGTATTCATGAAGAGATTGCTGAAGGTAGATCAATCTGATTAAGAGATAGAGAGATTGTCTTTTTTTCTTCATGGAGCTTTTCTTGGTGGAGTACGCTATGTTGAGATATCAAAACTCCATTCTTGCGGCGGGCGGATTTTATACTGCGCAATGTACCCTGAAAATAACTCCATGTTGGAATGGAAGTATTGAATGCAACTTTGGGAATCTGCCAAGATGATGGTGCATTATCATCAGAAGGCAGGGGAAGGGAAGCTTACTAATGTTCACAGGAAATACTCTGCCTCCAAATATGACCGTGTAGCCAAGATAGAACCAACTATATTTATTAGAGACATGGTCCTCTAGGATACTGATAGAGGTTTACTAGCTATGCAAGCTCATGTCATGTCTTTTATTAGGTTTTTATTTTATGCATACGTATTGTATTTGGAGATCATATGCTAAATTAAGCTTTGAAGTGATCATGATGACATCCTAATTCTTTGATGGACAAGAAGAGAACTGGCGTAAGTTTAGTACCATCAGGATTTCCAATAACTGCCAAAACAAATAAATTAATGGTATCTCAAGGGCTTGCTCAAAGCACTAGTGAATCTTCCTCTGACCCTCAAGCTATTGGGGGTATATTTGGTGGAGCACCTAGTAGTGGGGCTAGTAGCAATCTAAATACACAAAATGGATCCATTGTATCGAGTACAGGTAGAGGGCTGGCCATAGTGCCAAGTTCTCTATTGCCTACTGATGTTTCTATTGTATTACAAAGTCACTATTGGATTCGTATCATTTATCGCAAGAAGTTTGCAGTTGATATGTGCTACTTTGCTAGTGATCAAGTATGGCTGCAGCCAGCTATACCACCTAAGGGTGGTGCTCCTGAAGGAGACTCAATGCTCTATCCACAATTTTAGAAAGTTATCGTGAGGTATGTTGATGCCAGATTAAATACTTTGGCAACTCATCTTAATCCACATTTAGGGGTCCTAGGAACTTCAGATAGTTCAAGTATGAACGTTGGGCAGTATCTCGACGGTAGTGCCAATGAAGTAGGCACCGTTTCTTCTAGAATTTCTCAAGCAACACTATTAACCCGAAGGGAAGACACTATATTAAATAGAGTAACTAACATAAAAAATGTGTTGGAAACGCAATGTATGGCGGCACATAAAGCGGGAATGACTTTGGTTGAGTTTCCTAAGACTGCAGGAGCTGGTCTGCCAGTGGATGAGGATGAAGAGAGGTCTATTTATGTTCAACTTGGGAATGATAGTGGTTATGGAGGTGGTTGGGTCCCTCTTACTTATCTGAAATTTTTTTTACGTGGCATTGTGAAGTATCTTGGAATTCTATGGTCATTTTACCAGTTACTAGACATTCTACACTCTACTTTGAAATCATATGGAGAATAGGTTGATTACTTATTCTGTGATCCAGCTTTGATTTTTCGTGTCAGGGGCCATGTGTATGATTTAATTTTTCCTGATTTAGGAGGACAAAATAAACTTCTAATTCAACTTCGTATGCAAGGTATAAGTGTGGAGAATTATAACTTGTACACGGTAGCGCAACAACAAAAACAACAACCACTACCACGAAAGCAAACAAATAGCCAAGATGAACTAAAATTTCAGGAAATTGATGAACTATGTGACTTTTTTAGCAGGGGCCACGAGTATGAAGTAATTTTTCCCGATTTAGGAGGACAAAATAAAATTCCAATTCAACTTCATATGAAAAGTCTGAGTGTGGAGAATTATAACCTGTACACACTAGTGCAGCAGCAACACCAACCACTACCACGAAAGCAAAAAAATAGGCAAGATGAACTAACTCTCGGGAAATTGGTGAACTATGTGACTTTTTTAGCCAGCTAATTGTATCGGAACCATATGATGCATTTAAAATTGCTTCCTTTGTCACTTTGTTATTGATGCCAATATTAGTTCTTCGAGAATTTTTGAAGCTCATTGCATGGAAGTAGGGGATAGCTCAAGATCAGGGTGCTGATACAGTTCCCTTAGAAAGGCCCCGTGTTGAATTATGCTTAGACAATCACTTACAGATGAATTCTTACGCAATAATGTATTTAGACAATGCAGATCTAGATTTTTTAGATAAAGTAGCCAGTGCTCTATCAAAGAGCAACATTCATTATGATTTCCCACACAATGCAGTGGATTTTGAGCTCATTGTTTTCCTTGATCCTGATTATTTTTCTAGTGTAGATGCTGCCAACGGTGCAGGTGGGTTGCTTCAATGTGTTTCCTTAAAATTGAAATGATTTTGGTGAAAATATAAACGTGTATCTTCTAAGCATGGAAGGTAGTCATCGTGGATGTGCCAGTGGGCCTTGTAATAAGGATTGGGAGCGCTATAAACAAAGAGTAGCTAAAGCAGTGAAAATTGTTGGACGTGGAAGTGGAGTTTGTGGGAGTTCATGGATGTTAGTCAAGGAAGAATCCAAGCTGTGGCTAAAACATTACAACATTACTTTCAATCTTCTTTTCTTCATCTTTGATAGGGTGCAACCGGTAACACCTTCTGTAGGTGGCTTCATAGCTTGATTTTTTATTATTGACTTTTCATTGGCTTATTTCCTATCGTCCACACAATCTAGTGGATTTTTGGTTTACTGTAATCCTTGATCCTGCTTCTGTTCGTGATGTAAATGCTGGCAGTGCAACTTGGTTTCTTCACTATGTTCCTAGAAGGTTGAAATATACATTTGGTGAAAATCCTAATTTATTTTCGAGTGGATGTTGCTAGAAGTGAAAGTGGAGTAGATGGGAGTTCAATGGAAATTTGATAAGGAAACTACACGTTGTAGCTGAAACTTCCAGCACTCCTAGCGATCTTCTTTGATTCAGCTCCAAAAGGTGTAAATGGTAACACTCACTTTAGGTGGCTTCAGAGCTTGAGCTCTTATTATTTTACTATATCCCTATTTGTGGCTTCTTCATCTTCATCATGCACCATTCAGTGAACTGTGGATAATTTCGTAGAGTCTACTTTTGTAAAAAGGATTGAAAAAAGATGAAGGATCTTTGGCAGAAACAATCTATCTGCCTAAAGATACCGTTACATAATGCATTCTAATTTTGTTCCATATAATATATCCTATTTATAACATGGTCAAATATTTCAGATGCAGCTTTGAATAACAACAACTGCATTCTTTTAACCAAATTGTTGGCAATGAAAACTTTCCCGCATCTTTGTTCCTGTACAGAATAATGATTCATTTTTTCCTGTAAGTTGATTTTGTTGTGTATTAGACAATCCTTCTGTCTCCTGTGTGATTTACATTAGTTATGAAATTATGTATCTATTACAAGTCAAATATTCTTGTCAAAGTTTTACTATTCCTTGCATCTTCATAATCTTTAGTAGATGACTATCATGTGACAATTTAGTAACGACTAATAGACATGGAAACAAACCAACTATCACGACTATGATTGCAAGCAGAGTTGCCAGACTACCATAGGAGAACTTGGTGGACATGTTACTTTGAAAATAAATATGGTAAAAAAGTGGTCTGGGAAATATTTGAGCATTATAAAAATTAAAATATCTTCAAATACTTGTCATGTTTATATCAAACATATTTTGTAGAGAAACTATGTATTTATTTCTATAAAATGTTGAAAAACGGAGACATGGGTTTCAAGTGTCCGTCCGTCTTTCTGTCTAGGCTCTGTGAAGTTTGTGTTACACCATTTTTTGTTCATATAACTTATTATCATTAGATGGACCCAAGTACACCATGTAAGACCAATTTTACCCTAAGTAAAAATTATTTCACTATGAAAATAACTTAGTAAACCACCTTTATTAAGTTGTTTATGCTATAAACAGGAAACCCCATGAGGAAATATTAAATAAATCTACATTTGTTTGATTTTCCTCAAGGAATAATTAGTTAAACATCAGTTTAATTAATATTCCTGGTTATATTTAACCCAAAACAAGGAAATTAATTAGATAAATCATTATTTATCTTATTATTTTCTAAAGAATAATTATTTAAACCTTATTTAAATAATATTCTTTGTTAAATATGACTAAATCACCCATAAATAATTAAATAAATCATTATTTATTTGATTATTACTCAACCACATCCTTGAAATGATAAATAAATCATTTATTTTTTTATTATTTACAAATAAAGAGATTTGACCCAAGTCAAATTCCTTTTCCCTCCAACAAATATAATAAAATATTCCATAAAAGTTGGATCTTGATTTGGTTTATAATATTTTAATTATGCACCAATATCTAGGCTAACTCAATATTTTGTTATAAATAGAAGGGTTTTCCCATTCATTTACCACCTTTTTTTGCCTAAAGATCACTCTGGATCTAAACTTTTGGTCTGACTTTGATCCACCATCATAGTCATATTTTGCAACCATTTTTGTCTGGGTTTTCTACACCATCAAGAGAGAAGAATTATAGATCTGAAGTGCTGAGGACTTTCAAGAACCCATCCCATTGAGGAGAACTGGGAACACCCTCCTGTGTTTTCCTCCTAGGTGCCCCTAATACAAAATTCATTCAACATATTCTTGTCTTGTCTATTGGATGCATGGAGTGAATCTTGTTTTTTCTATTGTTTAATGTCTTCTAATGCATATATCTAGATTTTTGCAGCATTTATCTTGATCACCTAACTGTAGATCTGAAGATATTGGCAATTATCTTTGCTATTAGGGCTGTTGGTTATGCACAGCTAAAGTGGTCTTTTTTCGTATGCTTGGAATTAAGATTCATACTAACAATTGGTGACTCCACACGGGTTTACGATTACGACCTCTGTCATTTTTCTAATCCTTGCATATCCAGCTACTTCAAACCCTAGGATTTCTCTTCAACCCCTTGTTTTTTCTTTTCTTGATGTTTTTTTTAACCTATAAAACCCTAAAACAATAAAAATTCTAACTTCCGCGTGTTTTCAGACCTATTGCGCAAATGACAGACATCAACCACAGCTAAGACGACATTTTTTTCTTCTGAAAATCTCCTGGTGAGAGTGCCAAAAGTGCAGGTCACACTTTTTGGCCCAAAACTTGCGACTTGGACCTTCAGGACGCACCTTTCAGCCCAAAAACTGCGACCTCTACTGAAAATAGGTCATAAACTGTGGCCTGGACTTTTTGCAGGGATTTTTATGAAAATTTTCTAGGTTTGACTGAGCCTCTGTTCAGGGTTGTTTGACCTCCATCTCCACCCATTTTGGACCTATAATTGTTCTATTTTTCTCAAATAAGTGGGAACCTAGCCCCCTAGGGCTTCAGTACCCTCCACTTTTTGTGGAAGAGTTTTTGCTGTTGCAGGTTGTCTGAAATTTCAGAGTCTTTAGCCATTTTTTCAGATCTGATACCTCACCTTCAGATCCACTTCAGATCGGCTTGTTACCCATCCAAATCACCTAATTTAGCTTTGTTTGGGTTTTCCTATAGGGTTCACTCTCTTTCCGTCCAGGAGATAGCCTTTCGCCACCTCATTTACAACAATTTTTCCTCTGATTTGTTGCTATTTTCTGCACCACTTTCCAGCAGATTTGTCCTTTATATCCCCGTCTCTCCTGACCTTAGATCTATTGGCCATTTTAGTGTGTTTTGATGAATTTTTTTACTCACCTATAGACTAGTTTTTGAGAGGCCTGCCTCCTTGGGTTTAGATTATTGCATCATTAGCTATTTATTTTTTGTTTTTGTAGGCTTATATACTATCATTTGCAGGTTTATTTAAAACTATACAATACACTTTTTTTTTTTTTCTCTACAAATGTCTGGGTTTAAAAATTAAAATTTACACACTTTACACACACACCCTAAGCGAAAAAGGGCTTAGTTAACACCGCCAAGCAAAGACTAAAACATTGAAATCAATTTATCCTGCACCTCTCTGCCCTTGTTTCGACATTGTAATCAGTTGATCCTGCACCTCCCTGCCCTTGTCAGTCTCTTTTTCCTTTGTGCCATGTTTGTGTCGTCATCATTGCGCCACCAGGGTGTTTATCCCAGAGACTTCTTGCCCTTCATCCTCAATTTCCAGTAGGAAGACTTACTCCTCCGCGTAGGATTCGAGTTATTCCTCCACCGAGTCCACACTCTAACTCTTCTTCTGGTCCATTGGGTTCTCCTTCTCGTTCTGCCGTTGGTTCTCCCCCTGTCACCTTCACCATGTCTAGTGCAGGACCTAATGCTGATGGTAACCTCGAACCTCATGCTGGGAATACCACTAGTGGGACTGCAACGGACACTACCCCAGCTGTGCCCTTGCTCCCCTTCATGGCAGGCCTCAGCCTCCCTGATTTTGACCAGTTGATAAATGACCCTATATACCATGTCGCTATTTAGCTTGCTATGCCGATGAAGCTCCCTTCTGACATCCCAAAGTTTAAAGGCCTTGCTGGAGAAGATCCTTCAAATCATGTTCGATCTTTCCACATGTGGTGTTCGTCTAACTCCATTACCGATGACTCTGTCCATCTTCAGTTGTTCCAACGAACACCTATAGGTGAAGCTTCTAAGTGGTATGTTGATCAGGCCCCTTTCTCTCATACCACCTTTGCGACACTTGCCCGGGATTTTTTTTCTTACTTACAACTCCCCTTTCGTTATGAAACTGGTATCGAAGTTTTGACTTCTTTCTGTCAATCATCTGCGACCTACCTATCCGATCATGTCCAAGAACGATGGAGAAGAAAGATCCTATGTCAATCTGCTACCTTTGAAGACCGTGTCTACATGGACTGGTTCCTTAGATCTCTCTTGCCTCCTATCGGGAAAGATTTCGCATCGCATTTTCCTCAAACTGAAGAATCCGCTCTCCAAATGGCGTTAAAATATGACCTGATCTATGCTCAGTCGGGTTATGTTTATATAGTTATACTTGATCTTCCCAGACCCGGTGGTGCCAACGCATCGGGGGCACCTCATGCCGCCGACGGTATCATTGGAGCTCTCTCTAATCCATACGCTGAACCTCCCATGGGCTATGGTTTTCCTGGGGGGGGGTTAGCACCTCCTGCACTTTTCTCCCTCCCAGTAGCATGTATCCAGGATACGACATGCCTTATATTTTTTCCCATCCTCTTGTTTACCACACTGTTACCCAACCTCCTTATTATCTGTATCCACAGCCTGGTGCTCCAACTCCTCCAACATTAGCACGTTTGCCTCCCTTGCCTTCTCAACCCCCGCAACAATAACCACCGCCAGTCATGCCCTTCACAATGAAAATCTCTACTATCTGCCATGGGCGCTGTAGATCCTTCCGACGATCAATTGATTGTCTTTGGTGTTGACCAGTCAGAACATCCTCCTCTCCCTGCTTCCTTCGCCTTCCAAATCCCAGTCAAAATAAAAAATTCTCACGTTTCTCGGTGTATCATTGATGAGGGGGCATCCACCTGTGTGATGTCCGCTTCGGTTTAGAAGAAACTTGGATCACCTAAGTTGGCTCCTTCCACAATATCTCTCTGAGCATGGGATGGCCACGCCTCCCAGCCCATTGGCTTATTCCGCAATTGTCCTATTACTCTTGCGGGCAAGATTGTTTGCGTTGACATAGAAGTCATAGATGCCCCCTTGGATTAAAAAATTATATTGGGTCATAGCTACACCTATGCGATGTATGCTGTCCCATCTACGGTTCACCGCAATATATCCTTCCCTCATAACATAAAGATAGTCACCATTGACCAGCTGACGTATTACAAACCAAAGTCTCAGACCTCCCCTGAGTCCATCATCTCTTCGGTGGCCAATAAGCAAACTGTCGATCCTTTGACCAATGTCTCACCTAGAGTCTACAAATATTCCTCATTGCTTGGTACATTCCATGGTCTTCCTCCTCCTATCTTTGATGCCATCTCATCGAATGTTTGCATGATGCAATCATCTCAGGCTGCCCTCCAACGGCCCGCTTCGGCTAATCAACAGCCTCCTCGCCCTCCGTAGCCTACTCCTAGCCCTTCGATTCAGCCTTCTTGACCTCCTCCTCTTGGCCCTTCAGCTGGTATTCATGAGCCTCTTTACCCTCCTAGAATGGTTCCTCCGGGCCTTAACCATTTAGGAGCCGTCCCGCCTGGCCATTACCCCTCTGGTCAGATACCGTTCCTAGCTCCCCCACCAGGAGTGTACAAGGTACCTGTCATGGCCACCCTCTCTCTTCCTAACCTGGCCCTTGGGATCCCCATTTGGTACCTTGATCCTCTAGCCGCTACCCCGCTTGGTCAACCCAAACCTTATCTTGCTTTGACCCCATTTCAAACGGTCCCCATGACTTCTCCCGCGGCCTTAGTGCCTTAGGCACCTCAACAGGAACCACCTCCTATTGCGACCACTTCGGGTAAGAAGGGAAAAGCTTGCAAGGAGGCAACCAAATACAAGGCTTCTCTGACAAACCCTGCCCCTCCTCAAACTCTTAAGCGCACCATCCAGTGTGATTTGTGTGATGTTGTCAGTCATGCCACCCATACTTGTTCGGAGTTGCCTCATATCAAGCCCATGGTTAATGTCGCGTTCCTTGAGTCTATGGTCCTGGAAACCTCTGTTCCTTCCTCGACTGTAGCCAGGAACCCCAATACTATTCACACAAACCACCCCTATTCTTTGTGTGATTTCCATGGCCATTATACCCACCTCTGTCCCCGCCTCAAGGAATTGCGCACCTCTCTAGTGACAGTTCTCCAATTCGAGGCCAAGCGCAACGAGTCCACCGCTCCCTTATTTGAGCATTTTTCTTCAGCAAAACCAGAGGACATGAATACTCCCATTGAAATTCCCCCTCCTGATGTCGAGATGACGGAGCCTTCGTCCACCATTTTCTACCTATCATCATCCATGAGACCCTCGGTGGAAGTCCCCTTGGAGACTTCCTTTGATGTTTCGCCTGACCTCCCTTTAGCGATCACCTTAGGCTCAAGATCGGTATATCCTTTATCTACTTACTCTTATGTCACCCCTTGTGATGATGCGCATGTGAACCTCTCTTCTCATGATGATGAGTCAGGTAGCTTCACCATGTCAGGTGGTCTTTCTTCCACCAGTCACCCCATCTTCTATCACAATGACGAAATTATGGAAGAAATAACCACCCCTGACTTTATCTATCCCCCTTTACATCAAACCCATGTGTTCGAACCACATACACCTTGTGGCCATTACATTGACACCCAATGTTTGGGTAAGGGGGCACCCATATTTTAGAGACTAGGAGAAGAAATTCTCCACAACTCTCCTAGTGTATCTGGTCATGTCGACTTTAGTACCATTATTCTTCCACATTTAGAAGAACCTCTAGAGTCCCATATCACTTCAGATCACTCTAGGGATGATACCCCTTATCATCCCTTCATCTTACATCAGAAACCCAGTCTCTTAGACATTGTTGTTGACCAACCTATGGGTTTTCTAGGAGAGCATCATCTCATTATCTTGAAATCCTCTCTTTGGGATATTGACACCATGTATGCCAACCCAGAAAATTAAAGTCCATTTGATTCATATATGCAGTACAAAAAAGATTGGCAATCCTCCACTCCCTTTCTCCAACTGCATAAGCATAACAAAAACAAATGGCACATCACATCATAAAATGTGTTTAGATTCCACCTTTATAAATAAATTTTGGCATGAATACAACATGCTTGGGGGCACCTATGCCCCTCCACCATAAAAATCCCAGATCTCAGCCAAAAACAGCATTGAAACCGCCTTTCTCTGACAGGTCGCACTTTTCAGGTTATTTCCTGGGACAGGTCACAGTTCTCTGCCCAGTACCTGCTACCTAGGTCATAGAACAGACCCCTAATAGTGCGACCTGGCCTGTTCATGAGCTATGGGGACCTAAACTGAACTTTCAATCCACTAAGATGAAAGATCAGGGTTAGGCGTCTTACCTCCAACTGACGGATCTCGATTCCAACAGTTGGTTTGTCCGCTACGCTCGCCGCAAGATTTATGGCCTTCTCTCCTCTCTACATTCACCATAGGTCCACATGCAAATGAGTGAATTTGGAGGGAAAACACCTTATTAAAATAAAACCCCAAATTTTTCTTTCCCCTGCTGCGGCCAAAATGTAGCTCAATTTGACAAACCGTCTATATTGTTGGAAAGCTCTCACCGAGCCCTCAAATGGGTATTTGTTAGTTTTTAGTGATTTGATACTTCACCACGACACATTTTGTCCAAGAAGTGTCACTTCATCTTTCCTCAAAATCGAATTTCTTCACTTGAAACACTCATACTAGTGGCACCACTTTGCCTCCATACTTTTCCACACTCGTGTCGACTTTCGTCGTGAGTTACCATCTTCTACTCATGTTTTTATGGTCCCCATTGGACCTTTTCTGTGTGGAAACACCATCGAGTCACCCTTGTTTAGAGCATCAGAGTTGAGTCATCATTGCATTCATGGAGTCTATCCCGAGTCCCTTTGTATCCCGTTATAGTCATACATCCTTCATTGCTTGGCCCCTCTCTCATGTCGCACATTATGGCCTTCAGTCCCACTGTCCCCTATCCCTCATGATATTGTGTCAGTCGCTGCCAGGTCATCCATGCTCTTTATGCTCTAACAAGGGAAGTCGTCTGTTCGCTACTCAGTAACCCCCATTTTCATCATCATCCCTAGCGTCAGTCTGTCAGTCGCTCTACTATTTTCTCTCGTGCCTTAGTTGAGGACCTCTTATTGCCTCATCCATGGCGGACCTCCTTTTGTCGACATCAAATAATTTATTCTAGAAGACAAGTCTAGAGGGCGGTGTACCTTGGTTCCAGCTTCCACTCTTATTCGGTGCCTCGGATCAGGCAAAGAAACTCCTTATAGCCCTTTGACTTGATTGTTTCTCAGCTCCAGCTCCTTTTCAGCACGATCGAGATCCATATACTTGATGGTTCAGTGATGCAGCATATTGGACTGGTGATTCCTGGGTGTGTGTGAGATGTTTCAACCCTCATGAGGGGGTGGCCCTACAGGTAGCCCCCCACATACCCTGATGACTTCTTCACTTCAACCTTCGATGCAGCTCCATAGATTTGATGATGACGGCCTTAGCTGCTTGCAACACCTTCTTGATTGCATATATCAGTCAGATTTTCAGAGCCCTTTCCTGTTCATAGGGGAATATGGGTTGTATTTGTATCTCATGTACTCAGATATTATTTTACAAGTCCTGGCTGTTATCCCAGGCACAACATGTATGTGGGATTCATTATCATGGTATTTATCTGTCTCATGTTTATGCCAACATATACTATATTGGCCAGTCCCGTGGTTTTCCGAACGCCTCATTTTTTGTACTATTGCCTCGACAGGCATAGGTATGCCTCCGCCACTGCCTATAGCAAGTACTCCCTCATATAAGAGACTTTTCGCACCTTTAAGTCTCGCCTCCTTAGGGTATAGTCCTTTCAACACTTTGGTCTACCTTATACTTCTCTCTCTTTGACTTCCCCTTCGGTGTCTAGTGATTGAGTTCTTACAATGTACTTCGGTCATACGATTAGCTCCTAATGCTCACACGCTGGGGGGAAATCTGTTACACCATTTTTTGGTCATCTAACCTATTAGCATTAGATGGACCCAAGTACACCATGTAAGACCAATTTTACCCTAAGTAAAGTTGCTCTCACTATGAAAATAACTTAGTAAACCACCTTTATTAAGTTGTTTATGCTCTAAACAAGAAACCCCATGAGGAAATATTAAATAAATCCACATTTTTTTGATACTCCTCAAGGAATAATTAGTTAAAAAATAGTTTAATTAATATTCCTGGTTATATTTAACCCAAAACAAGGAAATTAATTAGATAAATAATTATTTATCTTATTATTTTCTAAAGAATAATTATTTAAACCTTATTTAAATACTATTCTTTGTTAAATATGACTAAATCACCCATAAATAATTAAATAAATAATTATTTATTTGATTATTACTCAACCACATCCTTAAAATGATAAATAAATCATTTATTTATTTATTATTTACAAATAAAGAGATTTGACCCAAGTCAAATTCCTTTTCCCTCCAACAAATATAATAAAATATTCCATAAAAGTTGGATCTTGATTTGGTTTATAATATTTTAACTATGCACCAATATATAGACTAACTCAATATTTTTTTATAAATAGAAGGGTTTTCCCATTCATTTACCACCTTTTGTTGCCTAAAGATCACTCTGGATCTAAACTTTTGGTCTGACTTTGATCCACCATCATAGTCATATTTTGCAACCATTTTTTTCTGGGTTTTCTACACCATCAAGAGAGAGGAATTCTAGATCTGAAGTGCTGAGGACTTCAAGAACCCATCCCATTGAAGAGAACTGGGAACACCCTCCTGTGTTTTCCTCCCAGGTGCCCCTAATACAAAATTCATTCAACATATTCTTGTCTTGTCTATTGGATGCATGGAGTAAATCTTGTTTTTTCTACTGTTTAATGTCTTCTAATGCATAGATATAGATTTTTGCAGCATTTATCTTGATCACCTAACCGCAGATCTGAAGATATTGGCAGTCATATCTGCTGTTAGGGCTGTTGGTTATGCATAGCTAAAGTGGTCTTTTTTCGTATGCTTGGAATTAAGATTCATACTAACAATTTGCAATAATTCTTTTGTTTTCATGAGAATAATTGTGCAACAGTATGACAGAACACTTTTGGAGTCAAAGGAAATTGATTAGAAAATTTTACTCAATGGTGCTGCAGAAAATGGTGTCCAAGGATGGTGGGAAAATCATAAATAAAATCCCTAACTTATAAATACAATACTTATGGGAAAAAGATAAATAGGATCACTAATTTATGGTGTTCAAGGATGGTGGAAAATGATAATGATAAATAGGATCACTAACTTATAAATATGTCACTTGATGGTCATGAGGGACCTTAAGAATCTCAATAAGAAGTCCTTAAAATGGTAAAATTTTATGTCTTAAAAGTAGTCCCTGGGAAATCATTGGAGAGGTGATGAATGTTTTTAAAATTCACGGGTGATTGCCTTTTATCAACTGAATCCTAGACTTCATGCTTGAGCCTCTATTGAGCTATAACAAGGAACAAAAACCCTTGTAATTTATTTCATAGTAGCCCTTGGTCATTGTAGACCATTTGACCCAATGACTTGGAACCAATGTCTTTATTCTGCTTTTAGAAATCTCTAAGGGGCTATTGAGATAGGATCTTGGAAGGTGAGTTTATCATGCTTGGTTTTTTCATGATGGTAGCTTTTGCAATGGAATTGAATGAGGCTTGCTTGGTCTCTTGGACAGTTGCTTGTAGCTTCTTCAATGCCTCCTCCTTTGTTGTCAAACCTTGGTAACTAAGCAGTCATTTCGGTGAACCTCTCCTCTTACCAATTACCTAGCTAAATGAATTTGCTTCATAATTGCAAGAGTTGCAAGATGCTCTTGTATAATTCTTACCTCATGTTGGTGAAAGGGTCTTGGCATTTGGCTAGTTCTTTTTCCAGCTCATGTGATTTTTTCATCTAATATCAACTTTCCTCTTGGATCTATCTATTTAAGTCTCTTAAGTCTTCAAGCCTCTCCCTGTTCAAATCTTTTCCCATGCTAGGTGTTCTTCAACTCAAAGTGCTAAGAATTCTTGACATTAAGAAGTTTTTAGGCATCTTAATTTTGACTGTAGTAATAACTAAATTCAGATTATAGCAACATCAAAAAAATGGACTTAGGCACTTTGTGTTACTTGGAGTCTTGAGACAATTCTTTTGGAGTATCACTCAGAGACTATTGGGAGCACTCCCAAAGTCATCATCTATAACAATCACTAAAATTTTTAGAAACAACATTTGTATTTGACACAAAGAATTCTTTGGAGCAGTATTGTTGAAGTTTATTGAAGCACTTCCTTTAGAACATCCTTGTTGAATATTATAGAAGCATCATTTGGATAGTCTCATTAAAAAAAAACCTTTGGAGTAGTCTTGGAAATTTGTTAAGGAAACCGTGTTAGTCAAGGTTGTCATTGATGTCAATATGAAATTATTAGGATGGAAAATATTCTTGTGATGTGATAACCTCATGTATATTATTATGATGTCCTTACTCATAATGACAAGTCCCTCTTGTTTGATAAGGATGCCATTAATGAATATGTCAAGTTATTAATGATGTGATTATGATATCAAGCCACTAAGAAGACACCATAACCTCATGTATCCTTTCTCTTGATGAAGAAGCCCTAGAAATGATGATGTCCTTAATCTTAATGAAGGAGTCCTTCTTATTGATGCTCATAGTGACTCTTGATGAAGAAGCTATCCTTGTGATGATATAGCCCTTGCTCTAACAAATTGATGAATGCTGCATATGGTTAATGACATATCACTACACTATCTTGATGACATGGATGATATTGATGACATACATGATGTCACACTATGATGAAGAACTTGGAGTCATATCAATGAAGAAACCCTAATGATCTTGCTGTCCTAATCACCTTCTGCACTAAAAATTTCAAGAGCAGTCACAAAGAAAAATTATTTTGAACACCTTGAAGGCATATTTCCACAATAAGTTATATACCATCTTAAAGAAGACTTTTTACTCTTTCTAATGAGCGCTCACTTGCCCCAAAAATCCCAGTGGTAGGTGAGATATTGAATTTTTAAGTTAAGAAAATAATATCTAATTATTGAGTCGACCTACACTTTGGCATTCATGTCAGCCTACCTCCAAAGTGACGTGTCTCTTCATGGGGGCCAACAACTATGTATATAAAGCTGCGCTCAATCATTTCACAGTAAAAAAAAATTCGAATATCTATCTCTGAAATTTTGGAGTGCAGAGAAGTAATAGAAGACCGAGGAGAGCAGCTTAAGGATGAAAGAATAAGCTATTCAGAAATATTGTCTGGGCTTAAATCCAAACTGCAATCCCTGTGGAAGACTTAGGCACAGTGGCTCAGACCTGGTTGATTCCTTTTGTGACTCAGACCTACTGTAAAAGCTCAGATTTCTTGCACTAAACCACAGTGATTCTCACTGCAGGAAGCAACATAGTTTTCTTCTAAAACCCAAACTCGGACTTGAAGAAAGATATTGTAACTGTGGTAATACAACTGTTGTTCCAAATGTGTGAGAAGAAAGTGTGGTCAGATATTTTTCTAGTTATCCATTGAGCATATATTTTGAGGAGGGCTATAATCCTAGTCACATTTGTGAGGAGACACAAGTATGTTTGGAGGACTAAAAAAATTCCAGAACTTAAGCACATTGGAGCAACACTAAAGTGGAAGACATTTGTAGTAGTTAGGAGGCAGTTTGGAGGAGTTTAAGTACACTGATGTGGAAAATCATCTTGCCCTAACCAGTCAGCCCAACCTACAGCAAATAGACACTAGATTCAAATCTTTTTAGAGCACTCCCAAAGTCATCGGCTGCATACCTTGGTTGGGAATTTGTAGTAGTATTAGAGCATTTTTTGAAGGATGGAATTGTTAACATCATCTACTTAAAGGCCATGGAAGCACAAGAATTGGTGTTCTTATAGAATTTATATTTTTGGAGTTGAACACTTCTTAAGCAAACCACAAAAGCATTCTTGAAGAATAGTGTTGGAGACAATTTATATTGTTGAAAGAGATAGTAGAAGAGCTGATTGAAGAAACCCTAAGATGCCTTATTGAAGCAGATTACTAAAGATCTCTTGTAGCAATTGTTGGAGGCTTAGAATACCTGGTATTGAATATTTGAATAGTATTGAAGCTACTACAAGAAGTATAATTGGAGCACCATTGGAGAGTTGTTGAAGTAAACTTAAATATACTTGAGGAGTAGTCATTAAAGAATCCTTGAAGAAGGACATCATCTAGACTAGATGCAATGAATCCATCATGAGTTAACTTGGAGAAATTGTTTGGGTATGATGAAGAGCAGTGTTGACACCTTCTAAGAAGAAAAGGTTGTCATTTATGATGTCACATGGAGACTAAGTGTGATATGGCTCGTTGAAGAAGAATAAGAAAACATATTTTGACAAAGTGAAGTTGAGGGTTAGAGCCCAAGAAGTTGGAGCTTCATAGAGACAAGGTCGGTGCCTTGGAATATAGGGTTGGAGCCCTAGAGGATTAGAGTCCTCAAGAAACCAGGTTGGATCCTGTACGAGAAATAGGGTTGGAGCCCTAGAGGTTGGTGTTTCAAATTGACAAGGTTGGAGCCTTGGAAAGACCAATTCGGTGTTTGGCACAATACAGGTTAGATCCTGGAAGATTTGAGTCTTCATCTAGGGTTGGAGCCCTATATCATTATTGTACTTTACTTATTGTAAAGAAGAAATTAATAAAAGTATATATTCCATCATTTTTCATTTTCTATTCTAATTATAAGTTATATAAGTGGTAAACTAACAATTGAAAAGAAATACTAATTCACCGCCCTCTTAGTATTTCCAACAAACTACACGTTGTGGCTGAAACTTCTAGCACTCTTAGAGATCTTCTTTGCTTTAGATCCAAAAGGTGTAAATGGTAACACTCTCTTTAGGTGGCTTCATAGCTTGAGTTCTTATTATTTTACTATAACCCTGTTTGTGGCTTCATCATCTTCATCATGCACCATTCGGTGAACTATGGATAATGTCGTAGAGTCTACTTCTATGAAAAGGCTTGAAAAAAAAGGAAGGATTTTGGCAGAAACAATCCATCTGCCTGAAGATACCATTACATAATGCATTCTAATTTTGTTCCATCTAATATCTCCTATTTATAGCATGGTCAAATATTTTGGATGCAACTTTGACTAACAACAACTGCATTCTTTTAGCCAAATTGTCGACAATGCAAACTTTCCTGCAACCTTGTTCCTGTATAGAAAAATGATTCACTTTGGCCTGTAAGTTGATTTTGATGTGTATTAGACAATCATAATTCTTAAATCTTCTATTACTGCACGAGAACGACACTGGTAGGTGGTGATCATGATATGTTAATATGGTCTGATCTCTTTATCTATCAGAAAAAAAAGTGATCATGCTCATCCTCCTCCATTGGAGTGATTAGGGATCAAATTTAATATTTAATAAATCTCTGTGAACCAAAAGATACATACATAGATTCCGGAGGGACGATTGCTGCAGGACCAACTTCTTCTCACTCATGCTACAAGTTGCCAACACCTGACTAAGCAAAGGTATTTCACAACTGCTGGACTTGTGTTTTTAAGTCATATCAGTTTGGTAGGCTCAGGATATGAGGAGAATTGGTTGTAAATTCAACAAAAAAAGTGTTGTTAGTAGTTGAATAGTTTCCACTCCGCTGGTTGTGATTTGGGATAATAACAATAATGATTCAGAGTAACTATTTTCATAATTAAAAAACCATCCAATCAACCTTAGAACCAATACCCTGTTGTGTAAACAAGTTCTATCAAACAAATTTTTAAAACATCGCTTTAAGATTTCATTTCATAGGACCAATTTGCAAAACCCATTACCAGGAAATCATTAAAATAAAAATCCCAAACATAAGACATTCTAGAAATCTGGAGAAAATGATCAAAACTGGATTAAGGACCTAAGGATTAGCTCAAAATTCAAAGTTACAGGATTGGGTTGAAACTAGGATGGTTGCATATGTCTCATCATCCTGATTCCAACATCGTAAACGGTTCAAAAAACGGACACCGTATGAAGAATTTATTGCACTTTGAATGCCGAGTGGGTTCGACGGAGCACGGAGGGGCCAACCCTCCTCCCATGGAACCTCATCATATGAACATTGTGGGAGCTTAATGTTAAGAGAGCTTAAGGAGCCTAATATTAGGTTTAATATTTAATAAAGATTTATTTAAGTGGATTTTAATATGGCGGAGATTCTAGAGGCGCTCCCAAATTTAGGTGGACTTCCACTTTTAGTGGAGTTAACTGGCAGTTGCTCCACATTTAGTGGAGGAAATTGGGACAAAATTGTTTTGGTCATAACTCTCTCATTATTGAATGAAATTGGAGGAAATTTTAGTAATTTTTTTGTCTCTTAGACCTCCTGAACACTTTGGAACAGGTTTCAGGTCGAATGGAGGTGATCTTCACCAGATTTTGCTTCAGGGAAGATGAAGGAGCCATTAGGGCCACCATGAGACAAATTCAGTTTGAGGCCTAACCAGGGGAGTTAGAGTCCTTTTACAGAGTTCCAATAGTCTAAATTGGATAATTCAGATGTTATGAATCTGATGAAATGGTTTGAAGAGCATGTAGAGAGCGTTTGAAGGCCGAAAAGCTTCAGTAAAGTTCCAGGGGTCATTATTGCCAGTTTTTGCTAGCAACAGTGCAGGGCTTAGAAAGAGCTGTTTGAGACCATTTGCAGTGAACCAGTGTTCATTATTGACTGAAAACATCATTATGAATATATTTATAGAGGTTTCAGCCAGTGTTAAATACTTTTAGAGGTCAAAAAATCAGCAGAGAAGTTTTCCTTGACCCTAGTGCCAGGGGGTGCCGATAGGTGATTGAGGCAAAACCGGAGCAACCGAAGGCTATTTTTGATGAAAATAAGTCTATCTTGACTATTTAAGTAATTTTGGAACCAATGGAAGTGGTTTCATAACATTTTGAGAAATTCTAGAGCTCGAGAAGCTGATTTTAAGTTTTGGGCAGCCTTGGGCAAATTGTGGAGGATAGCCTATTTGGAGAATGCAGTGCTCAATTTGAGCAATTTATCAGTTGATATTTGATGTATGATGTGTATTAGATACAAAAGGAGTGGTTTCAGTGACATAAACATAATCCTGAAGGATTTTGTGCCATTTAGAAGCTCAAAGTAGCTTAGTGCACTGATAGAAGGAATCGTGTCAACAGGAGCCTAAAGCTGTTTACAAAGTTTGGAAAACCATTAGAGGGAATTAAATGGTATTTTCAGTCCTTTGGATCATTTTTGTATTCATTTGAATTAAGTATTTACTTTGTAAAAAAAAAACTTACCATAATCCCAAAGAGCTGAGTCAAGATGACCAAGCTCAAAGGAGACGTAGCCCACGAGATTTCAGGTGAACTCCTAGATTAAAATTGCTGTTGTGTTTTAATGATCATTTGCTGCATTATGTTGCTGTCATACATGTTAAATTTCAGCAAGAACAAATGACCTTAAGGCACATAAAAAATAGAAATTCACACACCACTTTCAAGTAAATAATTCCGTAAAATTGTCAAGTACAAGCTAGATCATTATAATTAAAAATGAGTGGTAGGTTCTTGAAATACATACAAGTTATCCAGAGCATTTTCAGATTAGAAAATCTCTTAGAGAGTGCATAATTTAATCAAAGCTCTAGTAAATTTACCTTCATCATAAACTCTAACAGAATGTTATGCATTAGAATATAACTAATCTCCAACAAAATAAAAGTAGAGCTACATATAATCCCTTAAATCATTAGCTTAAACATCGACATTCAAGACGAAAAATTCTTTGAGAATGCATAATTTAATTAAAACTTAAGTAAATTTTCCCCTTATTCAAAACTATAACAGAGTGCCATGCATTAGAATATATTTAACCTGAAACTGATCTGCAACAAAATAAAAGTAGCAGCGATGTCCACGAATATCAATTGGGATTTTGTAATTATAACAACCAACCGCCATGTAAACCTCAGAAAACTAGAGAGGGCGCTAATCAAAACTATCCTAGCATGGATACGACCATAGGTTAATGAATAGAAACCAATAGAAGTGGAGACAAATGTAGAATACTAACCAATTCGGTGACAGGAACGGGAAACCCATGTTGGGCGTAGCCTTGCGTTAGTGCTTTGGCATCACTGCAGGCCTGCAAAAGAGATGCATAGGTATTGAAATCGACTGAGATTCCTTTCTGGTGCATTTTATGGAGTACACCTAGAGCTTCGTTCCACTGTCCTCGCTTGCATTTGCTGCAAGATGTTGATGATGCAGGTACCAAGGTCGAAAACAGTACTAGTTTTGAATCAATGTGTTTTGTGGGAATTTTCATGGAAATCCTCCTTGGAGGGAAAATGAAATTCCAATTGAAAAAGGCCAATGTGAAAAAGATATTGTTTGAATATAATAAATATTTTATTTTTTTTAAAATTTATTCAAAGTTATAAATGTTTTGATGTTTTTCAAAAAGAAAGGCAATTGTATTTGTAAGTTATTTTGTTTTTTCCAAGATAGTGTTAATAAAAAATAGATGTTAATAACCAACCTAACACATCACTATCAATGAAAATAGAATGCACATGTCAATAAATAAACTAATCGACATGAAATGTTGTTCATTAAGATGATTGACATGACACACAACTCACTAAGTTGACCACCTTGACAAACTATTGGTTTTTTCAATGAACTAAAATAACTTTAATGAACACAACCAAATGTGCATGATGTTGAAGTAGTAAACCAAAATGACCTACCTTTAATAATAGTAACAATGTGTTCAATTTGTGGATTGGGAAAACCAAACTAACATACCTATGATAATCAAAATCGACCATACATGCCTATTGTGATCAACCCTTCACGAGTTCTGTTGATTTCGTGAAAAATTAAGCATGTCATGCAACTCTTAGACTAACTTTGATACATATACAAATTAAGTTTGTATTTAATTGTTAGAATTGTGTTAAAGTGTTTCCCCTTTAAATTTCACAGGTTTGAATCCAAGGGAAATTAAGGTATGTATACCTCCATGGATTAAATAGTTAAATCATTGCATGAAGGGCATCCATTGTCCCACAAACAAGGGGGTCTCACATGCCAATTTAGCATATACCTATATAATAAATTTATATTAAATACTATTATTACTTTCTTGTGTTAATATGAGTGCTTTTAATATTTAATATACAATTAAGTAGATTACCCCTTGACTAATTAGTGAAGTATTTAATATTGGATGAGAGAGTTGTAAGGTTGAAGTTTCTATACCTCCTATTAATTTGGGTATTTGTATCATTTCAATGCAAAATTGGATTTCATACATTTCCATGGATCCATTAAATCCATTTACACATGCCAACCAAAGACATTCAGTAGTTGCGTTAGAACTAGCAGTTGGGAGGAGTTCATTATCATATTCATCAAAGGGTTTCCATACTAGAGAAATTAGGGTATGTGTTTGATTTATGGGCTAATGTTTGAATGATATGAGGAGACGAGTTAGTGCAAGCCCTTCTTATGGTAAGGCCCTGCACCTCTTCCTTTATTTCTTAAAGTAAACTTGAAAGAAGTGATTACAAATATATGATACATATAATGTGAAAACCATTCACAACATCACGACATTAAACATTTACACGAGATGAAACTTATTTCATGTTCAATAGATTTTTTCCTTTAAAAATGAAATATATGGTACCATGATATAATATATTGATTCACCAACATTGACCACCAAAAAAATGATCTAAAATAAAAATGTTATGTATGGCGAATATCATCCACCATAAACTATGATTATTAGCCACTCTGACACCCCTAAGTTTATGGTTACTCATTGAACATGAATCCAAGATTTTTTTCGAGCTTCTTAAACTTATTCTTTCCCAAAAGACTGAAAAGGATGCCTCATCACTGTAGCATTTTTTTCTGCGTCTTTCATCAAATGCTCTACAACCACGTTTTTATGTTATCCTCAATTAACATTTCAATTCCACGTGTTTTCTTATTGCGTGTTTTAAAGGGTTTCCTTCATTCTCATGGCAGACACAGAGTCACATTCATGGGTCCTTCTGTGTTTTGGGGACCATCTCATTACTTGTAGTGGTTTCTCTCTAAATCAACACATGACAAGCACGGTATGATCAAACAAAACATATTATCACCTAAAAGGCCATCGATTTCGAGTTAATCCCTACCCTGCGCCATCGGAAATTTTTTGGTTTGAATAAATTTTTTCAATGAATAACGTCATTGTGAGTAAAAAGGTAATGCAATTTGGCTTGGCATCTGCTTGCTGCATTAGGGGGTTTAATGGGTTAGGGGTTAAGGTTTTAGAGGTTTAGGGTTTAAGGGTTAAATGGGTTAGGGTTTTATAGGTTTAGGGGGTTAGGGGATTTAGCAGTTAAGGATTTTACGGGTTAGGGGATAGGGGTTAATGGGGTTAAGTTTAGGAGGTTAAATGGGTTAGGGTTTTAGGGGTTTAGGGGGTTTAATGGGTTAGGGGTCGGGAATTAGGGTTTAAGGGGTGAGGGGTTTAGGGTTTAGGGGGTTAAATGGGTTAGGATTTAAGGGTTTAGGGGTTAGGGGTTAAGGGTTTAGAGGTTTAGAGTTTATGGGTTAGGGGTTAAGATGATAGTTTTGTTGGTATCTATTTGTGCACTATAGATCTTTATTCTTTGTATCTCAATGTAACAATTTTGTAGGTACTGTTTCTTGTTGCCATGTCTTCTCTATTTATTAATTTCTAGTATTTGTTAGCCATTTATTTACATTTATCGATGAAAATGTCTATTGCAATTAAACCAAATGTATGTTCAATCTCCAATTTCAAACTTAGACACAGTGTTGTCACACAATTTAAGTCCTGAGAATGGACATTTGATGAAGTCTCAATAACCACACTACACGTCATGACTGCTACAGAAAAGCTTAAGTTCTAGTGTCCCACATTCATGAGAAAGTTGGCGATTATACTCTTGCTCCACCTACTTGTGTCCTGGAAATACCCTTGTTTGTTTCAAAAACATCCTAATGTTGTTGAACTTGTCCCTTAACAGACCAAGGAAATAGATGAGACTGAGAGGAATGGAAAGCACTACAAAGTTGGAGAGAGTACAAAATACTAGGATGATTTAAAGGATAAGTTTGAAGAATGTAACAGCGATGAAACAAATGAAATTTGTCCCAAACAAACATTTGATAATGTGAAACCTTCTTCTATACCAGTCAAGCAAGACTACATTCATGTGAGAGCAAGAAGAGGCCAAGGGAGCAATATGCATAAAATGGAAGACAGGGTATGGTTCCATCTTTTTAATGAAAGATTCGATGTACATTTTGTATACCGAATATTAACTGTTTTAATCTTGCCAACAATGGGGAATTAACTTGATCGTAGGTCCCAACTAGACCTGCTCTCATTTGGTATGGATAATCCCAACAAGTTTTAAGGACTTTCATAAGGGTTATGGGAATAATGAGTTAGTGGTTAAGGGATTAGGGATTAGGGGCTTAGGGCTTAGGGTTAGGGATTACTGGAATAATGAGTTAGTGGTTAAGGGGTTAATGATTCAGGGGTTAGGGGTTAGGGGATTTAGGCGCATTTAGTGGTTAGCGGAATAATGAGTTAGAGGTTAAGGGATTAGGGATTTGGGTTAGGGGAATAATGAGTTAGTGGTTAAGGGGTTAGGGGTTAGGGGATTTAGGCACATTTAAGGGTTAGGGGAATAATGATTTAGTGGTTAAGGGATTAGGGATTGAGAGCTTATGGGTTAGGGGATTTAGGCACAGTTAGGGGTTAGGTGAATAATGAGTTAGTGGTTAAGGGATTAGGGATTAAGGGCTTAGGGGTTAGGGGATTTAATAGTTAAGGATTTTATGGGTTATGGGTGAGGGGTTAATGGGTTATGGGTTGAGAGTTACTGGCTTCACGTTGGCAATTCGTGTGAAAAATAATTGTGCATTGGAGTTCGAAGGTGGTGAAAGGATAAGGCAAGGGAAGATGAGGGAGCCCAACATTAGACTCCTGAATATGGTTTGGTGTTAGTCCTGATGGTGGCCTCTGAAGAGGAAGCAGAAATGTTGCAGGAAGGTTTACGGAGGGAGTGGCTTGTGTGTACTTGTCGTGGGAATTTGTTGGTGTAGTGTTTTCAATCGGTCCTTGCTGCTCAGTTTCTTAGCCATTGACTATGTCTGGGTTGAGGATAGGAAGTTGAAGGGAAGTAAGATCACTCATTTCCTTTTTTCTTGGCTTTCAGTGAGCCTGTTTTTTCATGATAAGAGAGGAAGCTAGAATTTGCAGTCCAGGAAACCTCGAGGGTGGTGGCAGAAAACTAGTTTCTTTCTAATTTCGTGCCCTCCAGCATGGGTGTGACGGTGTTTGGTGGATTGGTTTGTGGTATCTATGTGGAGAATTTGGACGTTGGTCACTGCCCTGGGGGAAGTTACACTCAGGCGTCGGCTACTTTTTCATCCTTTTTTGTTCAAGTTCCTGTGTTGGTTTGGTGGGTGATGGTATTTGGTTTTGGTAGTGGTGGAAGTATTTATCTGGTGGTGGGAGGTGTCTTTGTGCTTCCTTGTGGTGGTGGGAGATGACATTTGGCTCCTTCGCTGGTGGTGTTTGTTTTTTATAGTGGGGGGTATGGTCTCTTGACTCTGCACACAACGAGGTTCCTCAACCTTGGCCAATTATGAAGCCCCTGGTGTGGTGTGGGTGTTCTCCCTCCCCTGTCATCCATGGCCTTGTGGGGGTGGTAAACTCAGAAATAATCATGGCGGCTCCACGCCATGGTGGAAAGAGTGCGGGGCGTGCGCGACTTGCTAGTGTGGGTGAGCATGGGGGTGGTGGAGGAGGTAAGTGGGGGGATAATAGATGTGGGGGTTTGAGGGTTAAAAAGCAGAGTCGTCAGGGCGGAGGAGGCCATGGTGGCAAGGGGAATCGTGGGTTTGATTAACTTGAGTTAAATGAGGGGCAGGTTATCCAACATTGTTTCCTAGAGAACGGTCATGCACTTATCAACAACCTGATGGAAAGAGTGGACACAACTAAGAGATTATGTCATGAGGAGCATGCAGAGCAGATGGAAACATTGGAATGAATGCACTATTTACATTTCCAAGTCTGGGAGAGACTAGTATTTGTTTGGCGAGGCCAAAATCAACTCACTGAGAAAGTAGAATAGCTGGAGACTTGGTTGGTGCACTTTGAAGGGCACGGTCAGTGTGACTTCTAGCCTCCACCACATCTAGGAACAACCCCAGACAACCCTGCATCCATCATGTTGGATGGCTAGTATGCTGTTTGGTGTTATTTATGTTTTATATGTGTTTTGGTGCCTCTGGCCTAACCATTTATGGATAATGTCCCTAGTCCCTCTTTTGCATTTTTTTTCATTTGGTGCAAATTTTTGTAAACAAACCAAGTCGAGGTGAGACCACATGCTTTGTAACTGGCTATATGTACTCCTTTTTTCCTACATGAATATGACATTGACTTACAAAAAAACAAAGTTTCATACATAATTAAAAAATTAATTAAGTTTCATAATTAAATTAACAAATGTTCATACATATTTACTAAATAGGTCTATAAATATATGTTGTAGGTTTATCTATTTAGTATTTATCAAATGTAAATATGATGATTTAATACTAGATTTAAATGAACTCACATGTTTAACATAAGAAATGTTACATTTATCTAGTTATTAAATGTAATTATGAAGATTTAACCTTAGATTTAAAACAACTCGCACTTTTAACATAAATCAATGAAGTTTAAAAATTAAACTTTATGGCCAAATATTAAATATAAATAATATTAATTTGGCTATCTAATTAATATTACCTTTACTAAAATTATAATGAAGGCATTAGTGTAAAGTTTATAGATGATACATGAAATTATGTTAATTGTAGATGAATCCATCTGCACTGTTAAACTTTAGAGACCAAAGGGTATTCATAATTTTAACACTGTAAATTCAGAGACCCTTTTGTCTCTAAATTTTAACACTGCAAATGGATTCAGAGACACCTATAGTGAAATGTAACACTTCAGTACCAAAATTGCAATTTTCCATATATAGAGTGACACATTTAAAAATTACTGACATAAATGACTAATTCATATACTTGTTATTTGGCCATATTTTTATTCTTGGACTATAATAGTCATTTACATTAATCATTATTAATTTTGTCACTTATTTCTAGTCATATATCTTAATCCTAGACTAAATTAATCATTTAAATTAGTCACTTTTACTTTAGTCACTTATTATCTAGTCATATATTTTATCCCTAGACTAAATTAGTCATTTAAGTTAGTCGCTTTTAGTTTAGTCACTTATTATCTAGTCGTATATTTTATTCCAAGACTAAATTAGTCATTTTTAGTTTGGTCACTTAAGATTGCTCAAATTTATTAGTAATTCACTTGAAATAATTGCGGTGACTAACATTTTTAGTCTCCTAGTCATTAATTTCATCATTTTTTACTAGTGTATGAATGATCCTCTGCGTGGTTGTTATAAGTGTTGTGTACCCAAACACTTGCCCCTAATCCAGTTTTTCCACAAGAACCATCAAAGCTCATGCTCCAAAGAGGTTTAGGTAGATTTGTGTTGTTCATTTTCTATTTGGTCTAACCGTTCTTCCTTTTCTTCTTCATTTTCAACTGTTTTTTCATCAACTGCTACTTGTTCATTAATGTTTTCATCATTGTAAAGGATAAATGAATCAAGATTTGAGTGGACAGAGTAGAGAGGGGATTCATCAGGATTTTCTTGACTGCTGACCATGTATTTCATATGAGTCTCCCTATACAATCTTCTTGGTTGACTAAAGACTGGTATGGTAGCATAGGTATTATCCATTTGGAGGGTGCCTTGAAGCTTGGCTCCCCATGAGCGTGATAGAAGCATGCCATATTTAGGGGGTATGTCAGCCACCACAATATCCATTTCTAGGCTTTTGGCCGGTATTTGTGCTAAAGTAACACAGAGATATTTGATTAGGCCTAGACATATAACTATGTTGGAGTCAAAGGAGTACAGGTCTTTGAATGGTCTAGTTATCTCAAGGCCTAGTTTCTCCATAATTACCTTTGGCATGAGGTTATGAGAAGCTCCTGAATCTAACATGGCATTATGGATGATTTTATCATGAATATTCAAACTGACATAAAATGGGGGCACACCTCCCTCTTGGAATTTACCTTCTACTTCAGGCCCAAACAAAATTTTAGGTTTTTCATCATTCAGATTTACAGTATTAGTATTTTCTCCTATGTTTAAAGCTTTCAAAACTTGGGATCTATACACATTTTAGCCTACCAATTCAGTAAGAGGTATGGAAATCTTTATCTTGGAACTTTCATTCTCAATACTGAATGGTGTTTGTGTTTTTGATAGATTTGAATCAGTTTTATCAGACATTATTTTTGTGGCAACTTCAGATTGCTGATTTGCACTAGGGATATCAGCTAGATCAGTTTTGTCAGGATTGACAGTTGTTTTACTAGTGCTGCTTTCTAGACTGTTTTTGTTTTTATTTTTATCAGAACTATGAACCATTTTACTTGAACTTTCTGCTGTATTTTTAGGATCATTTTCAGGGGTCTTTCTAGTAGACTTTTTCAGGATTCTTTCTCTTGGGAATGTCTTGGGATTTCTTGCTTCTGAGGTCATATTAAACATGTACCTCCGTGATAGCATTTTCGAAGCCTTGTTTATAGTCTTCGGATTCCTGGAATTCCTCTTCAATTTGAGTTGGGAAAAATATGCCTTGCTCTTGCTCATCATTAACTCCTATTAGATTAATTTCACTTTCTTCTGGTTATTCAATCACCCCCTCATCCTCATCAACATAGTTTTCTTGGAAGGGAGGCCTGATTTGCTGGTCAGGTCCTCTGTGTTCCCTCTGTCTTATTTGAGGGGGGTTTTTTCTAAGGTTTTGGTTTTGGTTTCTATTCTGAGGAGCTTCTTGGTTTTCTCTAGGGAAAGCTATCTCATTTAGGTTGATTCTTTCCATCATCCTCTCCATAGTTATACCAAGGTTATCAATCTTTGTATTAGATATTGAGGCTACAACCTCTTCCTTATATGTGACTCTCTTTTTGTTTTTAATTTTAGCCCTTTTGGCAATCAAATTTTCTTCTACACTTACTGCACCCCTCTGCATATCTTCTAATTTAGGAGGGTCCCTTTCTCTTAGTTGAAAAGCCATCTTTGGGTAAAAACCATTTGGAAATTTTATTAGAGCTCAAACCTTGTGGGGGTTTCATGTGAGGAGGGAGGGTGTTATATACACTGTTGAACCTAGTGCAGTAATCTTGGGCACTCTGTCCAACATTTCTCTTGATGTTTTCATATTCTGATAAGACTTGGTGAGGATTCTTCTTGAATTCCCATTTATTTATGAATAGTTGGTGAAAAACAGGGAGGTCATGTATACTATTAGGGGTTAGGCATTTAAACCACTTTCTTGCCTCTCCCCCTAAGCTTTGGAAAAAAATTATTATCTTGATAGTTTCATCATCTATCTCTTGTTGATCACAATAGTGCTCAATTCTATACACATGTTGTTGAGAAGTTGTAGAACTAATTTCATCAAACATGGGGATTTTGAACTGATATTTTGGTGGTAGAGGCACTAAAGGAAATGGTAGGACTAATGGGGCATACCAGGCTGCCATGGCTGGTGTTTGGGGAACCCAAGGGGGGTTAACAAGTGGAGGGTTGATAAAGGGAGGTGAAGGGTTGAATGGAGGAAGGTGAACAATGGGTGTATGAATGGGGGTTGAGGCTTATGCAATGGGACTGTGCTGTAAGATGGATGGGTCCAAAATTATCTAGGTGATTCAATTTTGGGATATAGTCCTAAATAAATTTTTTTCTAAGTGTGAGTCATATTGGATATCCTACAATTTTTGAAGGTTTTCAGGAAGGGGACTTGCCTGGTGAATAGGCTTGCTAACAATTGAACTCTCAGATCTAGGGGTTTTCCTTAGGATTTTCTCTGGATTGTCAACTATTGCAGGAGGGTTTGGGTTAGGATGAGATCTGGTACAGATTATTTTGGAAGCCAAAACTTATACCCAAGGCTTAGAGAGGTTGAAAGTCTTTACAATAGCTTGAAAAAAAACTAATCTGTAAAAGAAAAATACTTTATTCACACAATATTTTGACTGGGTTTCTATTTGAGTTTTGATAATATTAGGTTTTCTCAGTGATCCCCCAGTATGGTCGCCATTATGTTGGCTCCCTGTAATTTGTAAGATTGGCAAGAACAAGTAGTAGAGAACCACATCAAACCACTTTGGAGTCTAGGACCTAGCCTTCTTGGGCTCAGAGAGGGCTCTCCCTGTATTTATGATGAAAATGATTTAGCTTTATGATTATATTTTCTAATTTTAGGCTAGTTATAAAGCTTGGGGTTGTTTGTTTGATTGTATATAGGGTGGATAGGTAGATTGTGGGAGGCTTAATCCATTGGGCTATGGGGTCATAAAAGGGTTAAATTGTACATCAAATTTTCAAGGGTTTCATAGGGCAAGTTAACTATATCAAATGGATATTTTTGGCAAGATGAATATGAGATGGTAGTGAGTTCTGTAAAGCTAAAGAGCAGTCCGTATCTAAATTATTTAACTATGCTTCAACATAAAATCATAGCAGACAGTCTCTAAATTCTGCATTCAGGACTTTAGAGGAAAACATTCAAGATAACAGTTTAGTAGAGGTAAAGAGTAGATAAGAATTCTTTAAATCAACTTCATAAGAAAGACCTCAAGATAACAATTTCAGAGAAAATAAAGAGCAGTTAAGAATTATTTAGTTATACTTTGCAGAGGAAAACATTGAGATAATAGTGTTAGACAGAATTAAGGTGCTCATGCAACATATATTAATCTAAAATTTCTGTTTCTGCTATTAGGGAGATTGATGCACAATATGAAAAACAAGGGAGAAAAATTAACAAAAGAGGGATAACATCACCATTAACATAGCTCAAGGATCATGTGAAAGTGCTTGTATTATTGATGTCTATCTCAAAACAGTTACAGTTCTCCAATATAATAATCTTTGCAACTCAGAGTCTAAGCAAAATCCAATCCAACAACCAACACTGGTAATGAACAATACATGCAGTATTTAACTGCAACTAAGGAGGTTTCCCTAATCTAGGGTGGCATATTTTCATTTACTACAGAGTAAATGAAGTTTTGACAATTGAGACCATGCAAGGCCCAAGCCAAAAATATCCCTGACAGACCTACTGTAGTAATAAATTTCAAATTAACTCCTGAGCTAACTTTAAGATATTTTTGACCAACTTCCTGTAGAATTAACTTTTACAATAGCTTCTGAATTGATGCTGAAATATCTCTGGCTATAATATTAACTGTGGCTGCTTTTATTAAATCAAAATTAGGTTGTAGGTGGCTAATGTTATTGGGAAGAAGTAAATGTTGAGTGGCCTTGTCATTTGGCTCTGCCTTCATTGATTTGTTCTTTGACTTGTCATTTAATCTTTAATCTATCTTCTTCTGTATCTTTTATCTGTTTTCTTTTACTGGCTCTGTTGTCTCTATAATTTCTCTTTTTACTTCTTTATCTACTTTCTTCTTAACTCTGTCCTTTAACTGTTTTATCTTTGATCTTTCTTTGATTTCCTTTCATCTGTTTTTTAACTCTGTCTTCTATCTTTTAACTCGTGACTGCTCTTTTTCACTTCTTTCACCTTTCACTGTCATTTACATTGGATAAACCTTGTTGTATTTGGAATAATTGTACAATCCTTAATAATCATGATCCATTTCTGCTTTTGTTTATTCTTGCACTCCTAATCCTTTGATGAATAAGGCTTCTAAATCGTCATCCAGAGAGTCTGGTTTAAACAATTCTTGGAATTAGAAACATAATTTGGTTATTACATTTTCTGGCACATACATCACTTGCAAAATATAAAACAATTTTTTAATAAAAAGGGATCCCGCATGGTGGTGAGCAATGGTGGCTTATCGCGTTTGCGCAGGGTAAAAAGGCTTATCACATAGGCACAGTGGGTAGGCGATTTGAATCGGAAACAGAGGATGGTTTTTATTTATGTGTGAGGAGGAAGTTTACAACTTATCGCATAACCAAAAGCGGTGAGGCGGTTTATTTTTAGGGGATGCGATAAATTGTGGGGGTGACGCATGGCAGATGGGAGGGTTGCGAAACCGCCCATTTCGCAACCCCTCCAAGGTTTTAACCATCGGTCAGTTAGGGTTGCGATATGGAGCGAGGGTCGTTAGATTGGGTGGCAGAGATCTGACGGTGGTCGGGTGAAGGGTAGAGTATGGGTTGATTTGATAGGTGGGGTTAGGTTTAAAACGACACGGAGGGGTCAAATATAAAGTGGGGCTCAGGGTTATATGAAAGCAAAGGGTTAAAGGTTTTAGAGTAGGGGCTTAAGTATATAAGGGGTTGGGTAAATAAACATAGTTTATTTTAAATTGGGCTTGATAGATTAAAATTACTTAAAAATAACATAAAAAATGGGGTTTTTACATTGTTTTAAATGAAAGAAGGGGAAAGGGTGAAGGGAAAGGGTTTTTTAGAAATGGGAATGGGGTTTTAGGTGGGGAAAAGGGGTTAAGAAGGGGGAAGAGGTTAAACTGAGGGGTTTAGGTTTCAAAATGGGATTTCAGAGCATGGGATTGTCAGAAAAGGTAAAACGAAAGTTAATAGGGAGGTTTAAATGGAAAATAATGAAGGCAGTGAGATTTCTGAAAATAAATGATAGTTAGGGAATGTTATTTTCAGCAAAAATATAAGAAATAAATATTCATCAGGTGATACTGTAAAAATACAGGAGTCTAGCATAATGTAGAAGGCTTGGAAAGCCTTTGAAACTCAACCTCTGCCTTTGATCCTTGGTTCTTCCAGCATCGTACATCGCAATTGCACTTCGCACCTTTCCCCTTTTTCTTTCGAGACTTATCACAAATCACATCGCATTTCCTTTTTCGCCCAACCACAATCACATCTCTGTACATTGCAATCACACTTGGGCATAATTTCTCTTTTCCTTTCAACACCTACCACTTATCTTTACTGATTGCGATATCACATATTGCAATCACAATGTTTTCCCTTTCCCTTAATACTTACTACTCCAAATCCACTATTTTTCAATTGTGATATCGGCCCTACCTCCATTCGCCACGTCGCAAATCGCTCATCGAACCTTTCCCCCTTTTCATTAATACTTATTGCTCTTTTTGTCAATTGCGATATCGCACTTTGCACTTTGCAGGGTTTACCTCCTCGCATTTCGCACTTCGCTCTCACTCTCGAAAAATACTTCTGCTACCCCTTTAATCTTGTGATTTTGCGATTGCGATATCGCATATTGCAATGTTTTCCTCCATTACATCTCCACCATCGCACTTTTTGAATTATTCTGCGCTAAGGCCTCTTTGCGCTTCAACAAAGCTTTAATCCATTTTAACTCTCGCTTTCTACTTCTAAGCCTCATTTCATGAGTTAAGCCCTCCATTAGCCTCTTTAGCCCTTTTCCTCTCCTCCAAGTTGCAAACTACTCTTTTTAATTAGAATTAAGTCATGGATAGCCTAGTTTTATGGATAGAAGCATAGTAGATAGATCATAGCATAAGTAGAGTGAATTTAGTCATTTGGCCAAGTTAAAGTGTGGTTTAGGATTAGTTTCCTTTCTGCTATTTATTTTCTGCAAATTAGTTTCTTTCCTGTCATTTCTTTTCTTTAATTTAATTTAGTTTCGTATAGTCATCTCCTTCCTGCACATTAAGTTAGTTCCATTTCTGTCATTTTCTTTCTGCAATTTAGTTTAGTTTTATTGAAGTGTGACATGATTCATTGAGAACCCTTAGAAATAGCACCCTTTCGTAAAGCAGAAGATGATGACATGAAAATAATGCATCTGTTGTGTATATAGCACTGTCACCTCCAAGTTTGTATGAACCTTGGGTTGATAAAGTAAAGTAGGGCAACCCTTGGAGTTGCAACACTCTTGGTGCAATACCAAGGCTCACCACTTTTTGGCGCAGTTTCCGGGGAGGTGTCTAATAGATGCTTTGATTATGTTTTAAGCATTATTTTCTGCTTTACTTTTTCATGTTGTTTCCGAAATATTGAAAAATACATAAAAACTTGGTTTTCATGCCTCATAGGAATAGGGATACTTAGAATTTTTTTTCTCCAATACCAACCCCCCCACTTTACCACGTGGTGCAGTAAGAACCACATCACCATACGCTTTTGAAGGAAGAAGAGATGGATGGATATGATGACAATGAAGAAGATATTATTGGGTTTCCCATTCAAGATATAGACATTAGTATACCTATGAAGAAGATCCCTCCATCTTTCCTTCCCAACTTCCATGGTATGAGGACAGAGGATCCAAAAACATTTCTCTTTGAATTTGAGATACTTTGTAGGTCTTATGGATACTTATCACGCACTCAAAAACTGAGATTGTTTCCTGCAACATTGAAGGATAGAGCTCTTAAATGGTTCATGAGTCTAGGTACTAATTCAATAAGATCATGGAATGACATGCAAAAGATATTTCTAGAAAATATAAAGATCGTGATCTTAGAGAAGAAATTTTTAGAATGAAGCAAGAAGAGGATGAGAGCCTGGAGGATCTAATAGAGAGGTTCATGTATAAATTTAATAGGGAAAAATTGCATCATCTAGGATTTGACACACTGAAAACCCTCTTACTTAGAATAATTAGGTATGAGTGGATTGATCTCCTTAATCTCAAGAGTAGAGGAAATGTATACCAATGGTAATTTGAAGAAATTTTTGAAACATGCAAGTGCATATCAAGAGGAAGGAAAAGAGTAATTAAGCCAACATCAACATTGGTAAGGAAATATGAACTTTGAAATTTGCTTGATAACTTTAAAACATAAATTCTTAGCAATCTAAGTGAACAAGTAGAAATTTTAAGAATGCAAAATGGGAAAAAAGAAGATGTCGATAATTTTATTATCCATGTAGAATCATATGCTACTAATTGTTGTTCATCATTCCCCAGGTTTAATGAAGTTTACCAGGAGGGCGATGGAGCCAGGAAATCACCAATGACGCTATGTTATGTAGCTCCAATGATACCATGGCAACCTAGTCAACTTGATTTGATGCAAGGATCCACTTCACAATTTCAAGCTTATTCACATCGATCTCAAACTAATTGGGGTACACTCCCTCCTTGGCAAACTTGGCTAGCTCACCCCCAAAACCAATCTTGGAAACATGGTTGGCAAGGTCCTTATTGGGAAAATCCACAATATCCTCAATATTTCCTTCCATATCATCCATACTGAAATCCATGCTATCCCTACCATCCACCTCCACCACAAACACAACCTCAACCAAATCCATGTCATATATCCACCCCCACTCAACTACCTGTACCACCATCTCCAAACCCCACCATGAAGTATCGCAAGCCACTTACAATGCTGAGGTACAACACTACCCAACATATCCTCTTGATCTAAATGGTCTACATCTTAGTTCAAGAAAGGTATTGAAAAGAATTGGTTGTCTCAATGTCATTGAAAGACAACATCAAGAAGATGAAGATCCAAATGAGTAAATCAAAGAATCAAGATCTGCACTTGATGAAGAGAAAATATCAGAATCAGATGTTGAGAGAGTTCCCTCATGTTTACCAGCGTTTCCTCCATGTGCTCAAGAGAAAAATCAACATAAAGAGGAAGATTTGACTGCCATAATAGAAGATGACATCCAAGGTGATCAAAATCAGCAAGTGAACCAGGGGCATCACAACTATATTGACATATGGTTCCAAACAGTCATTAAGTTTCATCAACACACACTTCTCCAACAATACTTGATAAAATCCCAGTCAAAGCAATTCATATCTTATATTCAGGTACATGTCAGAACATGTATTCCAAGTGCGCACCTGATTTTATCTATCATCTTGATGTGTGCATGGCTCCATTGGAAGTATTATTATACTTGAAAAAGGTTTTGTTTTTTTCAAGTAGAGTAGGAAACTGAAAAAAAAAATAATGAGAAAAAAGGGAAAAAGAATAAAATCTCAGGTGAAAACCTCTTTTGAGGCGTCTGAGATTGGTTCACTGATTGAAAACCTCCATGAGGTGGTCATTGGGTTGAAAAAGAAAGAAAACAGATAAAAAAAGAGGAAAATAAAAGATCCCAGGTGAAAACCTCCTTTGAGGCACCTGGGTAGACCTTCTAGTTGAAAACCTCATTGAGGCAGCGAGTAGGCCTTTAAAAAAAATAAAAAATAAAAATAAAGAAAGAAAGAATGTATTTCTCCATGTATCTCTCTCTAATGAATGCAGGCGCTTTCCAACCTTTGCAAGTAGAAAACAACAAGTTGGCACAAAAATAAAATTTGGTCAACACTTTAGTCAAAGGTAGTCAAACTTGGACTTCCTCCTCCTGTGCTCAAAAGCTCCAAAAGGACCTCAAGCAGATTATCAAATGTAGCTTCAAAACCACCAAAGACAACTTCAACAGCCATATCAACAGCTTCAATATCATATGCAAAACAAATCAATGGTAAGGATCAGGTATGCAATCATCTAACCCTTTCTTCGAATCTGGTTTATCTTAAAAAAACGTTAAAGAGTGTGAGAAGGAAAGTTTTTATATAGCCCAAAATCAGTAGCAGAGCAACTTCAACCTTATCTAGCAACTAGCCTCACTTTTTCCACCAATAAGAGGAACAAGACAAAAGTGAAAAGGACTTAAGAAAGTAGATAATAAGTAGTTCATTGTAATAGAAGACAAGGAGTTCCAAGTGGTAACAAAGGGTGAACTCAGTTCACAGAAAAAATAACTATGAATTTACTTTGCATGTAATAAAAAAAAGGAAAAAAGAAATAAAAAAGAAAAAAAAAGAAAAAAAGGAAAAGAAAAGAAAAGAAAAGAAAAGAAAAGAAAATAATCAAATAAAAGGTGGATCAACCACCCCTTGGCATGAAAAACAGAATTTCTTAAGGCATATGAGGACATCCATGAAGCACCTACGAGAAGAAATGCAAGAAGAATAGCAGGAGGATCAGCAGGAGGAGCAGCGCATGGACAAATAAACATAAAATAAAATAAGCTAGCATGCAGGAAGAAACATAAGGCAGGGAAGATGAATAGGTTGCTTAGAGGATGAGCAAAAATTTCAGTAGGGGGGTGATGATGGGCCTCTAAATTAGACATAAAATAAGGCCCATCTAACATTTCTTAAGCTCATCTACCTTCCTTATGCACATAAAATGATGTATTAAATCTCTCCTTCTACACTTAATAATGTTTTCTTATACTTTAATATGTTCTTAGGAAGGATTAAAGGTAGTTGCGTATTTTTGCCTAATATTGGTTATTTTTGTAGAATATTGTGAGAATATTTGGCGGAATATATAGATTTGGATAAGGAGATGATTTAGGGACTTGCTCCCTGCGACTGGAAGATCAAGATTAGAGAATAAATCAGAAAAAATTCAGGAAATTACGGAGAAATCTTGGAAAGATTCAAGGGGATTGTCCGCCCTCCTTAACTCTCAAAGGAAGCCAAAGGATCCTCATGAGATCCCTTCCAAAAATTCAAATTTCAGAGGTAGCCAAAAAACTCAAGACCACGTGCACTCAAGCCATACTTCACTTGGAGTCTCGAGCAAATCGAATTCCAAGAGGCAGCCAAGAAACTGAAGAAAAAGGGCACTCAATCTATGTTTACTAGGCAGTAAAATTAGACTCAATCACCATTTTCAAAGGAGTTGTTGGTAGCTACCCTGTAGAATAAATAGAGCAGAGCTAGAGCTAGGAAGGAGTTAGTTAGTTAGTCAGTGATTTGATTCCATTCAGAACTTTTGCTGCAAGCTATTAGGATTTTGTTGTTTAAGACCTTCGGGATGTAATAAGATTTCATTTTTTGCAATGAGTAGACAAACTCCATTTTACTGATTTAATTCCAGAGAGCTGGGCTTGTGGGTTAGGGCCCAACCCATGTGCCTCCGCTTCTCTACTGTTTTTATTCTTTCCTTTCTTCCATTAAGCTAGCTCTCTTTTTGTCATTCAAATTAGTTTTGCTTCTGTTAGTTTCATTGCTGCTTAGTTCTTTGCTTTCAGTTTGTTGTTATAGTTTTTCATCGGCTTATGAGTAATAGAATAGAGGATAAAACTCTAAAATTTGCAGACCTAGACTTCCCTTCTCATATCTTTCAATAGAGTTCGAGGAGGGTAAACCTTCCACAGACCCAAAAACTGCTTTCTGTTCATGGTTTTATCATGTTTTCCCGTGCATGAATCCAGAGGTTTGTTTGCAGGAATTAATGTTAACACCCCAAAGTAGCTCTGTGGTGCCTTTCCGCTTCAATTTCCATCTCTGTCTTTATGGCTGAACACTGCTTTTTACGTCTCCATTCCCCTCCTTTTCCTCTTGTTTAAATGTTGCGCCCCCCTTTTTATTCACAAAAATACTTAAACCATTCAACCACCTTATTCCTTTGTTTTTATCGGTCACGATTGCTACACCCATTTTTAACATAGAATGCTTGAAAAAACTTTGAAACTCGACCTCTGCCTTTGCTCCTCGGTTCTCCAGCCACCGTACATCGCAATCGCACTTCACACCTTTCCCCATTTTCTTTCTAGACTTACCGTAAATCACATCGTATTTCCTTTTTCGCTCGACCACAATCACATCTCTGTACATCTCAATCTCACTTCGCAGAATTTCCCTTTTCCTTTCAACACCTACCGTTCATCTTTACCGATTGCGATATTGCGATATCGCATATCGCAATCGTAGAGTTTTCCATTTCCCTTAATACTTACCGCTACAACTCCGTGATATTGCGATTGCGATATCAACGCCACCTCCATTTGCCACATCGCAAATTGCTTGTCGAACCTTTCCCCTTTTTCATTAATACTTACCGCTCTTTCCACCGATTGCAATATCACACTTCGCACTTCGCAAGGTTTACCTCATCGCATTTCTCACTTCTCTCCCTCTCTCGAGAAACACTTCCGCTACCCCTTTAATCTTGCGATATTGCAATTGCGATATCGCACATCGCAATGTTTTCCTTCATCACATCTTAGCCATCACACTTTTTGAATTATTCCGCTCTAAGGCCTCTTTGCGCTTCAACAAAACTTTAATTCAGTTTTAACCCCCTCTTTCCACTTCTAAGCCTCATTTCATGCGTTAAGCCCTCCATTAGCCTCTTTAGCCCTTTCTCTCTCCTCCAAGTTTTTATATATCCCAAAATTAGTAGCAGAGAAACCTCAACCTTATCTAGCAACTAGCCTCACTTTTTCCACCAAGAAGAAGAACAAGACAAAAGTGAAAAGGACTTAAGAAAGTGGATAGTAAGCAATTCATTGAAATAGAAGACAAGGAGTGCCAAGGGGTAACCAAGGGTGAACTTAGTTCACAGAAGAAAAGAACTATGAATTTACTTTGCATGCAATAAAAAAAAAGGAAAAAAAGAAATAAAAAAAGAAAAAAAAGAAAAAATGAAAAGAAAGGAAAAGAAAAGAAAAGAAAAGAAAAGAAAAGAATCAAATAAAAGATGGATCAACCACCCCTTGGCATGCAAAACAAAATTGATTAAGGCATCTAAGGACCTCCATGAAGCACCTATGAGAAGAAATGTAAGAAGAATAGCAGGAAGATCACCAGGAGGAGCAACGCATGGGCAAATAAACATAAAATAAAATAAGGCAGCATGCAGGAAGAAAAATAAGGCAGGGAGGATGAATAGGTTGCTCAGAGGATGAAAAACAATTTCAGTAGGGGGGTGATGATGGGCCTCTAAATTAGACATAAAATAAGGCCCATATAACCTTTATTAAGCCCATCTACCTTCCTTATGCATATAAAAGGATATATTAAATATCTCCTTCTTCACTTAATAATGTTTTCTTATGCCTTAATATGTTCTTAGGAAGGATTAAAGGTAATTGCATATTTTTTCCTAATATTGGTTATTTTTGTAGAATATTGTGAGAATATTTGGAAAATTATACAGATTTGGAGAAGGAGATGATTTAGGGACTTGCTCCGTGCGAATGGAAGATCAAGATTAGAGAATAAATGAGCATAAGATCAGGAAATTAGGGAGAAATATTGGAGAGATTCAAGGGGATTTTCTGCCTTTCTTAACTCTCAAAGGCACCCAAAGGATCCTCATGAGATCCCTTCCAGCATTTCGAATTTCAGAGGTATCCAAACAACTCAAGACCAAGTTCACTCAAGCCATACTTCACTTGGAGTCTCCAGCAAATCGAATTCGAAGAGGCAGCCAAGCAACTGAAGACAAAGGGCACTCAATCTATGTTTACTTGGAGTAAAAGTGGACTCAATCACCATTTTCAAGGGAGTTTTTGGTATCTACCCTATAGAATAAATAGAGTAGAGCTAGATCTAGGAAGGAGTTAGTTAGTTAGTCAGTGATTCGATTCCATTTAGAATTTTTTCTGCAAGCTATTAGGATTTCGCTATTTAATATCTTCGGGATGTTATAAGATTTCATTTTTTGCAATGAGTAGACCGAATCCATTTTACTGATTTAATTCCAGAGAGATGGGCTCATGGGTTAGGGCCCAACCAATGTGCCTCAACTTCTCTACTGTTTTTATTCTTTCATTTCCACCATTAAGCTAGCTCTCTTTCTGTCATTCAAATTAGTTTTGCTTCTATTAGTTTCATTGCTGCTTAGTTCTTTGCTTTCAGTTTGCTGTTATAGTTTTTCATTTGCTTATGAGTAATATAATAGAGGATAAAACTCTAAAATCTGTGGATCTAGACTTCCCTTCTCATCTCTGTCAATAGAGCTTGAGGAGGGTAAACCTTCCCACAGACCCAAAAACTGCTTTCTGTTCATGGTTTTATCACACATTCTTTAATGTTTTCCCGTGCATGAATCCATAAGCTTGTTTGCAGGAATTAATGTTAACACCCTAGAGCAGCTTTGTGGTGGCTTTCCTCTTCAATTTCCATATTTGTCTTTACGACTGAACACTGCTTTTTTTTCCTCCATTCCCCTCCTTTTCCTCTCGTTTAAATGCTGTACCCGCCTTTTTATTCACAAAAATATTTAAACCATTATGCTGCCTTATTCCTTTGTTTTTATCGGTCACGACTTCTGCACCCATTTTTAACACAGAACGTTTGAAAACCTTTGAAACTTGACCTCTGCCTTTTCTCCTCGGTTCTCCTGCCACCGTACATCGCAATCGCACTTTTCACCTTTCCCCTTTTTCTTTCGATACTTATCGCAAATCACATCACATTTCCTTTTTTCGCTCGACCAAAATCACATCTCCATACATCGCAATCGCACTTCGTAGAATTTCCCTTTTCCTTTCAACACCTACCGTTCATATCTATCGATTGCGATATTGCGATATTGCATATCGCAATCGCAACGTTTTCCCTTTCCCTTAAGACTTACTACTCCAACTCCGCGATATTGTGATTGTGATATTGGCCCCACCTCCATTCGCCACATCGCAAATTGCTCGTCGAACCTTTCAAATTTTTCATTAATACTTACCACTCTTTCTATCGATTGCTATATCTCACTTTGCACTTCGCAGGGTTTACCTCATCGCATTTCGCACTTCGCTCCCGCTCCTGAATAACACTTTTGCTACGCCTTTAATATTGCGATATTGTGATTGCAATATCACGCATCGCAACATTTTCCTCCATCACATCTTTTCCATCGCACTTTTTGAATTATTCCACTCCAAGGCCTCTTTTCACTTCAAAAAATATTTAATCCCATTTTAACCCTCGATTTCCACTTCTAAACCTCATTTCATGCGTTAAGACCTCCATTAGCCTCTTCAACCCCTTTTTCTCCTCAAAGCTGCAAACCACTCTTTTGAATTAGAATTAAGTCATGGATAGCCTAATTGCGTGGATAGAAGCATGGTAGATAAATCATAGGATAAGTAGAGTGCATTTAGCCGTTTGGCCAAGGTAAAGTGTGGTTTAGGATTAGTTTCCTTTCTGCTATTTTTTTTCTACAAATTAAATTAGTTTCCTTCCTGTCATTTCTTTTCAGCAATTTAATTTAGTTTCTTATAATCATATCCTTCCTGCACATTAAGTTGGTTCCATTTATGTCATTTCCTTTCTGCAATTTAGTTTAGTTTCATTGAAGTGTGACAAACTTCACTCATAACCCTTAGAAATAGCACCATTTCGTAAAGCGAAAGAGGATGACATGAACATAATGCATTTTATGTGTATATAACACTGTCACCTCCAAGTTTTTATGAACCCCGGGTTGATAAAGTAAAGTAGGGAAGCCTGTGGAGTTGCAACACTCTTGGTGCGATACCAGGGCTCACCAGTAGCCAATGACTCTCTTACCTTGAAAATACACCTAAAGGTGAGGTATTAGGTTATAAAATATTGTCTTTGCAATCTTCACCAACTCCAATCTTGAGTGACTGTGGAAAAACCCATGGGTATTACTATGAGCTGAAATTAATTTGATCATTTTTTTGCGTCTCTTGTACAAACCACCAATCCATCTGTATTGAGGTTGTTTTTTTAATAATATTATGCATCAAAAGGTTCATTGTTTGAACCAAACACCTAAACCAAAATATGTTGGGGTATCTATCCTAAATAACTTCTCCCAATGCCTCACAATTAGCAACATTATCAGTGATCACTTGGATGACATTGTATGTCCCAATACGTTCAATTGTTTCAAGTAATGGTTCTGCAATGTTGATGTCGATCTTGAAATTTTCTGAGTAATCATATGCTGAAAGGAGGATTGTACCACTAAAAAACACAATAAGAACACTTATCAATGGCTTGCCTTTTACATTTGTTCATCCATCAGATACAATGGATACCCCATGATCATTCCAAGAATTTGTTGTTTTACTTAAAGAATGTACTATTTTTTCTTATTCATGATCAAGTCCTATGGTTCTAGCCTTGTCATACCCAGGGCTCTTGTATCCTTTGGGGGCATCATTAATGGCATAAACCATTTCATGCCAATAAGGTGAGGGAATAACATTGAATGGTATCCCACATGCATAGAGAAACCAATAAATATTTGAATCCACATCATTCCTACACCCTTCGTCAAGGAAAGCTGATATGGTTCTATGCCTTAAATAGATGTTTGTTCTTGTGCCTCCATATCCACTGGCATGGGTGGAAGCTGATGTACTTCTTTGGGCATGATGATGTGATTGTGAACTAGGATTGTTGGAACGAGGTCTCCTAACAAGCTACGAAACTGGTCCATTTTGGTTATTTTTGTTATATTTAGTATAGCGTAGGGGTTTTGGGGTGGGTCAAAGCCCCGAAAGCATTTTAATGGGGTTAAAGGGTAAAATAGGGGTCTGAAAACCATCGGTTGTGGACCATAGGAATGTTAAAGCTAGATTGTTATAAATAGAGAGGAATTTCGGATTGTAAGAGGTAGGATTTGATGAGCTATTGATGCGATCTGTAGTGTAAGCAATCTGTTGGGATTTTTGGGGAACTGACTCCTGCTAGATGTTTGCGTGGAGATCCTAGTCCAGCTGTGTGCAGATCCTGCTGCTATGTGCGCAGGCTGGGAAGGGAATTGTAAGGGTGACGAATGAATGAATATGCAGGATAATTAGATCTGAATCTGTGAGTACTATTGAATGGATTGTTGGTAATTACTGTGTTATGCATTTTCTGTCTTTGCGCTGCGAAGGTTTGTATATTGAATGATTGGATCTATTCTGCTCTGGTTATATCATGTTGTGAAAGTCTGTGTATTGAAGTAAATATAGATCTGTTCTGTTCGGGTTATGTAATGTTGTGTTGATGTTATGAAAAGCATATAATTGTAGATCTAGTGCATGTGAATGCAATTGGATACATATTTGACCCTGCGTAGAGATGAGGTAATCTGAATAGAATGCAACCCTGCTTGCCTTACCCTTCGTTTCTCAGGGTGTGAAAACTTGGTTCCAACACCCACCCATACTACTTCTGGTGAGACTGTGACCTGCGCAAGCAGGTCACTGCCGAAAGGGCCAGTAGTATAGGGGTTTGTTGGCAAACCTTGCACACCGAACCTGGGTCAGGACCCCTCAAGCCAACAAATGGTTTCGTTGCCAGGATCGGAAGAAATCTGAGAACGGGATCGGGTAGTGGAATCAGATATCTAGCGTAGGGCTGAATGAGCCAAGGTACAATGCGGAATAGTGAGAACTATCAGAGCAGGTGAGAGGAAGATCACCCTGCCCATAGTCCGTCGAGACCTACATGAAATTCATCAACCGCCCTGACGCTACGACCTCAGGAAGGTAAATTGGAGGAGCCCATGGCGGCACACTTAGAATTACCCACCTTTAAAGGAGCAGTCGATGAGGACCTCGAATGATTCTAGTTCGTGGCCGATTTGATATGGACGACGCAAGGGGTGGTAAGTGATACTGTAAAAAGAGCGCAACTATCCTTGGATTTTGAGGAAAGGGTGCTGGATTGGTATATGCGGTACATATCTCAAAACAGGAGCGCAACACTTCAAAATATTATGGATGCCCTAAAACAACAATTCCGGAAACCGAAATCATATTCCCAATTGGTATCGGATGTAAAAGACTTCAAGCAGGGAGCATCTGAGTCAGTCTGGGAGGTTAATCAACGGTAAAATAAAGCGATTCGGGAAGGCAAGTTCAAATACAATGAAAAGCAGCACACAAAATGGTTTATCGCTATGCTCCTACCTCACTTGCGTATGCCCATGGGCCATCAGACTTTTGAATCACGAGAAAAAGCCTTGGAAGCTGCCATGAAACTTGAAGCGACACCTAAGGATAGCACAAGGGAAGTCATACAACAAATTTAGGAGCATCTCGGGGCCATGCATATGGAAATACAGAGCTTATGGGTGGAACGAGGGAAGGGAGTAACCACAGACCTTTGGTGCGAGGATTGCCAGGTGGCGGGACTGCATGATACAACCCAGTGTCTACGGATAAATAGAGGTGAATTGAAGAAACAATGGTGTAGGTTTTGCCGATCTATAGGACATGATGAGCAGAATTGCCACACATATGAATTAATGGTAGATCGGGGAACCCTCTATAGGGTACAATCCGATCCTGCCTCTTCGAGATCCCCCGCGAGCTTTGGTGGCTCCCCTGCACGGGGCAGGGGGGCGGGGAGGAAGCGCTGGATGAGGACGGGGCCAAATGATCTACTACAACTGTGGAGAGGTATGGCACTTTGCCTGAGACTGCTCAAATCCCACTAGGTAGACCTGTAAATACTGCTGAAAGTTGGACCATGAACTCGAAGACTGCCTGATTTTGCTAACAAAGATGAAGGACAAACAGTCTACTCCCACATGAAATGTACAGAGAGTCAAAACGGAGCTAAGGAGCATAACGCGTAGCATGGTCACCCAAAAATCAAGAGAGGAGCTTTCTGTTCGGAAGGAACCAGCTCCCAGGAAGCAGGAATCATTGGGAGCCCCTGCGCAACTGCCAGAAGAAGAAGTGGAAACCTTTTTGAGGGCATGCTTGAAGCTCTTACGCAACCCGCAAGTGGGAGAAAGTCTTCAAGTATTACTTCAGGAATATGCAGCTCAGCCCAACATGACGACTAAGGTTAAGGAAGTACACAAATTACACAGTTGTAAAAGGCGCACCAGGAGAGAGATGTGCTTGACTACACAGATTGGTGACTATGAGATAGATCAGGTTATTCTTGATCTTGGATCTGATGCGAATGTCTTACCAAAAAAAACTTGGCAACGAATGGGAGAACCTAAACTAGATTGGTTTACCATCCAGCTGCAAATGGAAAATCAACAAAAGATCATCCCTCTGGGATGGTTGCCAAAGGTTATGGTTTATGTCGCAAGAGTAAAGGTCCTGGCTGACTTTGAGGTCATAGAAATTGTGGAAGATACGAACCCCTATCCTGTGCTCCTAGGGATAGACTGGGCTATCGACGTAGGAGGCGTCATTAATCTAAAAAAATGCAACATGGTGTTTGAAAAGAATGGGAAATGTGTAACAGTACCACTGGATCCCGCTGAGGGTGCATGGTATACTGAAACAACATATGAAGACGAGGAGCTTGATCACATCTACATGATGACAGTAGAGGACGAGGACCAGGATAATCCTACAACAAGTGGAGTATTCAACTGGGAGAAGAACAGGGGGTACTTTTCTGATCCAGATGAAGAACTTGAGAAGTGGCAGACCCGACTGCATGATGTTTCAACCCTACGGTGCCCTCGGATTGCAAGGACTCTCTACTGCATCACTTCGGAGGTAAGGGACCTTCCCCACTTTGATGGGTCTAGTACTGTCCAGGACTTCATAAGAACCTTAGAAGCTAGGGTGCTTAAGGATCAACGAATTTGGGTGCTCAATCTGGCGCTACGTGGCACACCTGCTCGATGGTGGGATACCCACAAGAAATCATTCCTGGACTGGGAGATGTGTCGGGATAGGATGGTGCTGCGATTCACACCCCCTGCTGACGTGCGCACGACGATATTCCTGGGACCCAGAGATCCCCGTGTGCATCTGCGTATATGGACAACCAAGTGGGCCGAACGAACCCCAGACGAGTGGATCCATCTATTTATACATGCCCTGGGCCCCATCCCCACTACTTGGTACTTATATTCCGAATTACATTAGCAGACTCGCCATTGGGAAATATTAAAAGAAGACTTCCTTGGAACATTCAGACTCATTGGGGGAACCGAAATGCTTGACGAAGCCCTGCAAGACATTGATGCGTTCGTCTTTAAGAAGCCTCACCCTCACACCCCACCAACTGTTCTGACATGGAAGGCCCAGATGCAAGACATAGTCAACTGCTGGAGCTTGGCGATTAATGAAGAGGAAGATAACCCGTGGAATATCTCTGTTCCGGAATCTGAAGGGGAACGTATTGTTATCGGACCATCGTTCTTAAATGTCGATGTAACACAAACTCTCCGGCTATGCAAGGTTAATATTGGGACAGATGAACACCCTAACCTGGCGAAAATTGGGTACTATTGGGATGAAGGCACTATGGGCAAAGTCGCCGAGCTACTCACGGAGTACATGACTTATTCCCTACAATTTTTTCTGAGCTCAAGGGAATCATGGGGGACCTCGGCATTATGCACATCACTCTAAATCCGGAGGCACGACCCATCAAGTAGCGGCCCTACCGGTTGAATCCTAAGTATAAACAAAAGGTCAAAGAAGAGCTGGACAAAATGATGATCGCAGGTATCATTGAACCAATTGAGCAGTCAGAATGGATCAACCCTATGGTCGTTCAGGAGAAAAAAACAAAAGGAGAAATACGTATCTGTGTGGACCTTCGAAAACTAAACGATGCCTGCATTCACGACCCCTTCCCTACTCCCTTATTTGATGAAATATTGGATAGCGTGGGTGGCCAGGAGGCCTATTCCTTCACGGATGGATTCTCTAGATACCATCAGATCAGAATTGCACCAGAGGATCGCAGTAAGACCACCTTTGCCACCGAATGGGGCTCCTTCCAGTACATGGTCATACCCTTCGGTCTTAAGAACGCACCTGTTATCTTTTCAAGGGTCGTAGTGGCCGTGTTCAAAGAATTTATCCATAAGTTTCTGAAGGTTTACTTCGATGACTGGACAGTGTTTGGCTTAGTAAAAGATCATGTCTTGAACCTGTGATTAATGTTGGATGCGTGTCGAAAGCACCAGATCTCCATGAATGTCAGAAGAGCTTTGAAATTCTCAAAGAGAGGATGATTTCTGCGCCCATACTGATATTCCCTGATTGGTCAAAAGAATTCCATGTACATGTTGATGCATCAGGCATTGCCTTGGGTGCGGTCCTTACGCAGCCTGACGAAGGGGATATTGATCATCTGGTTGCCTTTGCCAGTCTAAAACTCTCAGGTGCCGAACGAAATTACTCTACCACTGAACACGAAGGACTAGCCATGGTGTATGCACTACAAAAATATCGACACTATCTGCTGGGGGGACACGTTAAGATGTTTATAGACCATTCGGCTTTGAAATACCTGGTCAATAAGCCTGTGTTGGGGGGAAGATTTGCTGCTGGTTGTTGCTATTTCAAGAATATGATTTTGAGATCATTGTGAAGCCTGGAAGGTTGAATGCAAGTTCGGATCATATGTCTCGTATTGATACAGGGGAAGAACCCACTAACTTAGACGAAGGCTTACCTGATGCGCAGCTGTTTACCATTAAAATGGTGGATGACCATTTTGCTGATATCCTTGAATTCCTTACTACGGGTATGGCCCCTACTGTGTATTTGGTGCAACAAAAAAAGGAGTTGGTTACCCAAGCGGTAGACTTTACTATCATTGCAGGACAACTATACAAGCTAGGCGCAGATGAAATACTTCGCAGATACGTATTAGAACATGAACGACCTGTCGTCCTCGCAGAGGCCCATGAGGGAGTCACTGGCGGCCACTACGCAGGTAGGGATACAATGCAAAATATTTTGAGGGCTGGATTGTGGTGGCCTACCCCACATCAGGTTTCTTACACCTATTGTAGAACGTGCGATACCTGCCAACGAACCGGCCGCCCCTCACAACACGATGATATGCCGTTACAGCCCCAAATGGCCCTACAAGCTTTCGATAAATGGGCCATTGACTTTATAGGAACTATTAATCCACCAGGCAAGAAAACCGGCGTGCAATACATTATCACTGCCACTGACTACGTCACACGATGGGCTGAGGCACAGGCCGTGAAGGATTGTACCACTGATACTGCTATGCACTTCATCTTTGGGCAGATTCTGACCAGGTTTGGCTACCCAAAAATCCTAATGAGCGACATAGGTATGCATTTTGTTAACGAAACGATTCAAGCTTTGAACGATGAATTACGGATCCACCATGAAAAGAGTACACCATACCATCCCCAAGCTAATGGGATGGTGGAAGCTTTCAACAAAATTTTGGAGCAGGCACTAATGAAGGTTTGTAATACCGATCGTAGTGACTGGGATATTCACATCCCCTTGGTACTATGGGCTTACTGGACAACCTGCAAAATTCTGACCGGTAGGACACCTTTCCGAATGGTCTATGGCAAGGAGGCCATCATGTCCATAGAATACATTGTTCCTAGCCTACGCATTGAAGCATTTACAAATATGGCAGACTTCGATATCATAGAAGAATGCCTAGTGCAAATGGTAGCATTGGAAGAAGATCGGTTTATTGCTCAGTTCCAACAGCAGGTACAAAAAGCTAGAGATAAAGCCTGGCATGATTGACACATTCGCCAGAAGACATTTGTCACAGGTGATCTTGTCTTGTTATACGACAGCCAATTTGTGAAACATCCTGGAAAATTCAGGCAGCACTGGCTTGGTCCCTACATAGTTCAAAAGGTTATGAATGGCGAAGCAGTCCAATTAGCTACCCTGCGTGGTGACCTCCTCCCTAGTTTTTTCAATGGAGGTCAATTCAAACCATACCGGGCTTTGACTCATGGGGTTGCAACAGTACCATGACTCGGGACGAGTCACAAGACTGTGTTGGGGGGCTGTTGGAACGGGGTCTCCTAACAAGCTACGAAACTGGTCCATTTTGGTTATTTTTGTTATATTAGTATAGCACAGAGGTTTTGGGGTGGGTCAAAGCCCCAAAAGCATTGTAATGGGGTTAAAGGGTAAACTAGGGGTCCGAAAACCATGGGTTGCGGACCATAGGAATGTTAAAGCTAGATTGTTATAAATAGAGAGGCATTTCGGATTATAAGAGGTAGGATTTGATGAGCTATTGATGCGATCTATTATGTAAGCAATCTGTTGGGGTTTTTGGGGAATGGACTCCTGCTGGCTGTGTGCGCGGAGATCCTAGTCCAGCTGTGTTACGGACCTTGCTGTTGTGTGTGCAAGTTGGGAAGGGAATTGTAAGGGTGACGAATGAATGAATATGCAGGATTATTAGATCTGAATCTGTGAGTACTATTGAATGGATTGCTAGTAATTACTGTGTTATGCATTTTCTGTCTTTGCGCTGCGAAGGTTTGTATATTGAATGATTGGATCTATTTTGCTCTAGTTATATCATGCTGCGAAAGTCTGTGTATTGAAGTAAATCTAGATCTATTCTGTTCGGGTTATGTAATGTTGTGTTGATGTTATGAAAAGCATATAATTGTAGATCTAGTGCACGAGGATGAAATTGGATACATATTTGACCCTGCGCAGAGACAAGGTAATCTGAACAGAATGCAACCCTGCTTGCCTTACCCTTCCTTTCTCAGGGTGCAGAAACCTAGTTCCAGCACCCACCCATACTACTTCGAGTGAGACTGTGACTTGCGCAAGCAGGTCATTTCCGAAAGGGCCAGTAGTATAGGGGTTTGTTGGCAAACCTTGCACACCGAACTTGGGTCAGGACCCATCAAGCCAACAAGGTTCAAAGAAACCCTTTGATCTTTTATATTTGTATTGGGCTTCCTCCTCTTCCCTTATGTATTTGGATCTATCTAATGTTGAAAAAGTACACAAGCTTTTATTCCTATTTGTTTATCCTCCATCCCATGGCCTTTTCCCACAAAGGTGCCTTCTGGAACCTTGTGTATGAACCTGTGTAAACATTTTTGCAATGGAGCCATGTAATTTAGTGGTTTCACCCCTTTTCCCTGATTCAGGCCTAAAAAAATATTTCCAAAATGGTGTTTGGATTGGTTTAGTTTTTGTGTCATCGTCAACTTTACTCTCCTCTTCCTCCTCACCAAGGTACTCCTCCTCTAGAGGGTTTTCATCATATCCACTATAACCCACTTCTTCATCCTATTCATCTTGAACAACCCTATTTATTATACTCTCCAAAACCATATTAACAAAAAAAGGATCCAACAAGAAGAGAATTCCAAGCCATATAGCCATGATGTTTGAAGTTTTGAGCCTGCAAAAAAATGGAGGAATAGGAATGGGAAAGAGAGAAGACAACATTTTCATTTAGCAATGAAAAAAAATGGAGGAATGAGAATGGGAAAGAGAGAAGAAAACATTTCCATTTAGAAATAAACATATAAAAAAAAGCTATATTAGAGTGTAGATCCTACCTCTTTGGCCTTTAATCCCAAGCTCCAATCTCCCTTGCAAGCTCCTCAATCTCCCTTCTCAACTCAAGCTCCTATCTCTCTCTCTCTTGCTCTCTCCAAGCTCTCTCATGCTCACTCCAAAAAATGAGAAATAGAATGATGAATGATGAGGGGAGGAGGGCCTTTTATTTCCCCTACCCTCCCTTTCCTCACGTTGGCCACCCTCCCTTTCTGTCGGCGGCCGCGAGGCCTTTACGCTGAACAAGAGCAACTTTTAATGGGGGGAGCGATCACTCCCTCCATTAAAAAATTGCTCCTGGAGCGATAGGGAGTGGTCGGGATCCATTTACCATCCATGTACCATGAATATTCATGGTGCTCCATCATGTATCATGATCTTGAATTTTGACGATCCATGTACCATGTCTCTCCATGGTGCTCAATTCATGTAACTAGTGCAACCTCTTGTGCCAAATCTGTCACAAGTTGTCATCGTTATGCATGAGGGCACTCATTGAAAATAACAGTGACATGTATATACTATAGAAAACAATCATACTTTAGTTAAATTTCAACATATATGTGGGTATCTCCAGTTGCTGACTAAATGATGACTAACTAGGCAACATATCCTTGGTCTATGCCAACTAACACTAACAATAGATTCCTAGTCAACCCTTGAACATATAAGACACCACCAAGCTCAAGAAAATCACTTGAGGGTATGTAGAATGAATGTATATTTCTCTTGCTATTAGATATGTGGACTCATTATTAATGAAAAGCATTGCCCATATAGTTGTGCTTTGCTCTCGATGTATATTGAAAGCCATTTTGTTAAAGGTCATGTTTGGATGCTTTGTTGTCCACATAACATCTGACACCAGAGACAATGTTAGATGAAAGACATGAGACCATGGAGTATGTTGAATAAAACAATGGATGGAAGATCATCCATTCAGGTAGAGGACTTTGTATTCCTTGCAAATTGATTTTATTGATGTGGCTTTCTTGCCATTCCCCCACTTCTCAAAACATTGAGAAGTGTAGTGGCTAAAAAAAGGGATTATGTCTTTCTTGTCTTGTTTTAGAAAACATGAATCCTCCTTCTTTCCTCCCCAAGCCATCAAGGGTTGTTTTTGTTTGCTACCTTTTTTCATCTTCTTGATGAGATTTAGATATTTTCCTTCCTCTATACTTTCCATTGCCCAATCTAATCTCTTCAATGATGAAATCATCCCGTAGCTTCGGAAAGGTGGGAAGTTTATCCAAGGCACAAACATTCAAAACAAAACAATTACAAGAAGATGAAAACATATTTAAGGCTAAAGGTACTAACTTTTCAATCTCAAACACTTTCCCCTTTGTTATATACTAATAATGAAGTTCAAAACTCTTCATCAAATAGTTGTAATGGTATTTGTCTTGTTCATCTGCATGGATTTGAGTGTAATCCTCAGAAACATATTTTTCCAATTCATGTTCTTACTTCTATAGAGAGTGACTAGAGCATCAAGCATCTCCTTATCAATTGTCTTTGTTGATTTTTGTAGTTTGGGAGGTACTCTAGGACTTGTGGATTGAGGGTTTAGAGGGAAAAGTGCCACAAGTGTAAATATTGTTTGTGACATTTCCATGGAGCACTTTGGAAATTTGATGGCATGAGATGATAGAGGACAGAAAAGAGAATCCAACGCTTTGAGAATCGTCAAATTCTGAGTTGTTCTTAGTGAGATATGATTTTTTGAAGGTCATGAGTGGGTTTGCACCATAAGTGTCAAGGTCGGGTTGTGTCAAAAAAGCCTCTTTACAAGTTGGATAGCCCTAGAATGATAAAAAAATAGCATTTCGACATCAAGAAGACCTTTGATTTTAGTGCAGATCTGAAGCAGGGAGAACGGAGGCAAGAAGGACGAGTTTTGACACTAATATGGAAAGGGTTATCTTATGTTTGAGTGCAGACTTCTTGCAAAGATATACTACAGGTGTCTTAGGCCTATTCTAGCTAATATGGAGGCTTGGAAGGGCAAAAAAAAGGAAATAGATCCCTATTAGAGAAAGCCGCAGGTGGAGGTAAGTTTTTGGGGTATTTATGTGCTTGTTTTATGATAGATTATGCCTTTTTTCTAGGCCGCAGTGAACGCTGTAGTAGATAACAGCTTGTGGAGGAATTTTAGAGGGCCGAGAGGCCTATTCTAGGGTCTCCTTCCCTAGCCGCAACCATTGAGAAGCCAACACAGTTGGAACAGAGGGTGTAAACCCTTGGACGAAGGTGGTGATCCCTTGCTGTAGCACAACCATAGGCGGTAGGACGCTTTGAGGAATATTCCAAGGCTGAACAGTTTGTGGAGATGACCTAGAAGGGAAAAAAAGAAGGGTAACCAGTTGGAAAAGGGAAACACAGTGATTGGAGCAGTCATTAAGTGTTGTAGCAATGTGAATTCAACCCTAACCAGAGCTCAGGTAGCATAGATCCCAATGATGAGAGAACCAACAGTGTGTTCAAGAACATAGGTATGTGTTTTCTCTTGTTGATGTGAAATGCAGGTGGATGGGTGTCCTAGAAGAGGACTATTGATGTAGTCTCTTGGCAGCCAAGAGGAGGGTTTCCTATATGTGAGGATGCCCTAGCTAGGTGCGGATGCCACGACATGTATTGGGCACTTGTGCACTATTGGAGGGCAGCGTGAGAGTGGACCAAGTGTGAACGTGGCCTGGGCACTTATGGTCTGCTGGAGGACAACATGATTGTGTCCAAGTTGGAGCCTAGTGTGCAACACCTTGATGGACTTAGGTGGTTGCTAGAGTGGCAATTGTTGATCTCAAGGGTCTGATCAACTAGGAGCAGATTGTGGAGCCCGAGACTTGTGTGGGGAGAAGGACTTCTACAACAGATGATTGGAAATCCTCCTACCCTGTGTTCAATTATAGGAGATGGATATCTTGTAGTGATAGGTGGAAATGCTCTGTCCCCTTTGTTGTTCTTCATTAGTGCAACACATGAAGACTAGAAATGGGAATATTGAGAGTTGTTCACAAGTGGAGCTGTGAACAACTCGATAGGAGTCTCGATGTGTTGATGTGTTGGTGGATGAATGATCAACTAGTTAGCAGATTGATAGTCGAGGTTCAGTGGTTAGATGGAATTGGAGCATTGATAGACGCATGAGCCGCAGATCTGGAGCTGAAGGACTGGGTAGTTACAAGGTACGACTGAGAGGAGTTGAGAGAGTTGACTACATCAACCAGATGGTTATAGTATCTTGTTGAGGGCATATTGGTTGTCGATGTATCGACACCAAGCCCCAGTTTGTATCTTGTTGGAATTATACAACTTTCATGTATATCTTGGATTCACCCAGTCTAACAATGTACTAAAGTTAAATACTGAATCGCTTCTACAAATATTTTGCGGAATTAAAAACACAATCGCTAATCACATGAACATGAAGAAATATCAATCACACACAACATAGATAATTTCCTGGGGAAAGCTTACAGCTAAAAACCCCACTATCTTCTATTGTATATTAAACATGGATCATGAAACAATTACATACAAAAATCTTCTCACAAGAGCCCTCCAGTACTCAACTAATTGTCTCACACTTTCATATGCAAAACTGACCAACACATAGGCAATTCTCAGCCTCCAGTCATGCTGCCTTGCTTGCGCAATCCTTGATGGTATAGATCCCTAAAATATAGGATTTGTTGCATGCCTTGACTGCGCAAGTATCATGGGCACTCCAATGGGTTTTTGGTTGCATGTGTGCAACTCAATAATCCTACAACTGATAGTCAACTTCCCTTTCACCTAGAACTCAACTGGGTCTCCACTGGATTTGAAATGCATGCAGCTAATAATAGTAAATCCTCAGTTTCATGTGAGATCACTGATTGTGAATTAATTAATATTTAATTCACTTTATTTCTCACTAGTGTATCTTCAGTTACAACTAGCACAACTGAGTTTTAATCACTTAACTGAGTTAAACTATTTACAACTTGCATTAACTAATGCACCACTGCACTTCGAACTCTATTATAACTAGAATTACTCTACATGCCTCACCAACTACCTCTAACTTGAAATCCACAAGCTAACTGAATTTATCAATTTCAGTTAACTGATTCAAGTCCACATTGAGAATAGATTACAGTTTAATGTCCATCTTAATTAAGGGATAACCAAAATAGAGATGCACCCAAAAATAGCACTATGGGCCCCACCCTAGTCTGGGTTCTTAATGCACTAGGCGTGGGTACTGAATTTTCTTGTTGAATATAAATAGAGCTGTGAACAACTCGACAAGAGTCTTGATGTCTTGATGCGTTGGTGGATGAATGATCAACTAGTGAGCATATTCATAGTCGAGGTTCAGTAGTCAGATGGACTTGGAGCATTGATAGAGGCATGAGCTACAGATCGGGAGCCAAAGGACCAGGTAGGTACAAGGTACGACTGAGAGGAGTTGAGAGAGTCGACTGCATTAGCTATATGGTTGTAGTATCTTATTGAGGGAAGATTGGTTGTCGATGTATTAACACCAAGCCCCAGTTTGTATCTTGTACTAGTGGATGATTGAGGATTGTTATCCCTACTACAAGAGCCTTAGACTGTTGTATTATATGTTGTTTAATATAATGAATTTGGGTTGAAAAATGTAAAAAGTTGTGTATACTTGTGCATTTGTGATTTATTACTGTTTATATTCCGCTGTGAAAAGTAGTATTGTTGAGATTCTTGGTTTGGTCGCTTCAGAGATTTTAAGATTCTATCCTAGACCCAAGATCGTGGAAATTCAACATGGTATTAGAGCATGTCTAACCTACTTTGAGGGACAGTGAATCAGAGTATCCAAAATGAAGCAACTCATAGGTAGTTTTGGGTGTCTAGATCATGGAGTAGATGGTTCAGCTGAAGACATGGAGATGTGGTCTTGACTAGCTTAGCAGTGGGATTGGCTGGGAGTTCTAGTGGATTGGTGGTGAGCCCAGTGAACAACAATTTGTTATAGTCAGGTTGTTGATCACGGACTTCCGTTGATTTGTCATGGATGGTTGGGACAACTCGAGGATTGCTTTGGCATGTACAAGATCAAGTTGATCGAGATGGCTTCATGTGATGGACTGGATATTGGCAGGCTAGAGTCTTCATCGAATCATGATGTTGCATATCCAAGATTGGAGGTATTTGAAAGTATGGCATTTGATCCAGGAGGATGAGTGCTTGTCGGGCTGAGCCAGTGGAGATTGTGTAGGCTTAGAGGGAGTCTAGCCTCAGAGGGAGCAACCATATGGAGGTTCGGGATCTTTAGGTTTGGATATGATGAGGCAGAGATACTACTGATATTGACACGTTCATTATACAAGGTATGCTATAGTGATGGACGACAGATGGGCTAGTATCACCATATGATGATGGTTATTTCCTAGTCATGGAAGTACCTCCCTCGCTAAGAGGGAGTGTTGATTTTTGTAGCTTGGGAGGTACTCCAAGCCTTGTGGATCGAGGGTTTGGAGGGAAAAGTGCCACAAGAGTCACTTGTGGGCTTGGAACCCAAGCTTGGGGAATTGCACCAATCGTGTTTGGGGCATTTATATGGAGAAATTTGGACATGTGATGACATGAGATGAAGGAGGGCGGAAAGGAGAATCCAACGCTTCGAGAATCGTTGAATTCCTAGTTGTCCTTAATGAGATATGGATTTTTGAATGTCATGAGTGGGTTTGCAACTATGAAACTGGATTCATCCTCCCCCCTCCATGTGTCCCAAATCTGTCGAATCAGACACGATTCATATGGATTTGTATCCACTTGAGAGAATTTGATCATGTCCATACAAGACCCAATCCCGTTCGTGACCTGTATAGACACGATCGTTTCCTGATTTGCCGGACACGATTCACACAAAAAGGCATCCCAAGGTTATAAGAAAGCGATTTCTCTCTTGTTTGTTTCACTTTGTGTTTGTTGTGAGTTGGGAGAGGAGAAAGGAGTAGCAACGAGCAATGGAGCATTGTCAAGGAGATTCAAGCAACTAGTAAGTGCATTGTCTCTCTATTTTTTTGCATTTGGTTTGCATGTACATATGTTTTACAAATTTTGGAATTTATTTTTTTATTTTTTACAGCATTCATGGCTCAATCAAGGGCAGCAAGGAAGAGGCAAAGAAAGGGGAAGAATGTCCCCATTGGAGATTCCCATCATGTCCCTATTTCATCAGGGTCTACAAGTATTCCATCTACTGGAAGTGGGGCTGCAACAATAGCTTCAAATGTTGAGGGAAGACAACAACCTCAAGACCACAAATATCCATTGTGGAAATATGTCACAAGGGAGGTAGGGCCAGGCAACAAGATGAAGGGAGGAGGAAATGTTGCTTGGAAATGTAGTTATTTCCACAACTATTTCATGAGCACATATTACCGTGTGAAAGCTCATTTGTTGGCTTTACCAAGTTGTGGAATTGCAGCTTATACACATGTGTCTTTAGCAAAGAGGAAGGAAATGGAAAGAGAGGCATCTGTTGGCGTGGAAAATGTGGCTAAAAAAACAAAGCAAAACAAGAATGATGAATCCCTTCCATATTTGAGGAAAAGCAACAACAAGTTTCCATTTGGGAGTTCTAGTGGGGGGCAAGCAGCAAAAATAAAGGCAACTGCACTTGGTCCAATGGAAAACATTTTCCAAAAAGAGAAGCGGGAAGAGCTTGATCTCACCATTGCCTTTAAAAAAAAAAAAAAATTCTATCAGAACCTCATATCCTTCAATGTTGCACGCTCACCTCTATTTATTGAGATGTACCGAGCTCTAACTCAAACAACTCCATCAGGGTATGTGCCTCTTGGGTCATAGAAGCTTAGAACCACATTATTGACAAAGGCAAAGAAAGAAGTGGACAAAATTCTTGAGCCTATTAAATCAACATGGCCAACATCTAGGGTTAGCATTGTTTCTGATGGATGTAAATATCGAGCATGACACCCAATCATCAACTTCATGGTGTATTCCTTGAATGGTCCATTTTTCTTGAAATAAGTGGATGCACTTGGACAATACAAGGATGCACAATATATGGGCGAGTTGTTTATTAAAGTTATTGAAGATGTAGGTGTCGATTCTTGTGTGCAAGTCAATATTGAAAATGCACCTGTTTTCAAGGCTGTTGGCATGATTGTGGAAGCTAAATATCTACAAGTATTTTGGACACCTTGCATTGTCCATTCATTTAACTTAGCACTAAAATATATTGCCTCTTATGTGCTTTGGATTGGAAGCATTATATTGAGGATGCACGACATATCTGCAACTTTGTATAAAACCATACAAATTATCTCACTATCTACAAGGAGTACACCAATCTATCATTGTTGAAGATTGCGGATACACGGTTTGCCTCTTCATTCATCATGTTGAAGAGGTTGAGGGAGGTCAAGACCGCTTTTGGGGCTATGGATATTTCAGAGTTTTGGTCTTTTTGGAGAAATATAGATCAAGCAACCTCAAAAAGAGTGAAGGACACAGTGTTGGATGATGCCTGGTGGGAGAGGGTAGATCTACTTATTCAAATCATGAACCCTATTATTTCCTTACTATGCTTTGCAGATATAAACCAACCCATCCTAGGAGAGGTTTATGAGGGATGGGATTCCATGATTGAGTCTGTGGGGAACATTATTTTATAGAGTGAGTGCCCTGAGTATGAGACATCACCAAAGGCCTTTTTCACCATGTTAGGAATCTGTAATTTTAGCAGATTGGTGAGACTAAAACTGCAGAAGCAACATCATTTCAACCAACTTTGGGATTCTAGGATCTAGCCCTCCTGAATCCGGAGAGGGATCTCTCCAATAAGTACAAAGATGGATTTGTCTTTGAAATTTGGGGTAATGATATTAGGCTAGTTATGAAGGCCAAAGGTTTTGTTTGTTTTTTGGATGGTTGAGCATGAATATTACTTGAGGGGAAAGTTCTAAATGCAAAACAGTTCCAAAGGTGAGAAGTTGCAATTGAATAGAACAAGCTTAGGCTAAAAAGATAGATATAACGCTGGTTTTTAGTCCATTGGGCTATGGAGTCATAACAGGGCTTTAATTGTGCAACAACATCAAGAGTGATCCAAGGGGCAAGACATCAATATCACAAGATTATTTGAGATTAGAGTGATGGAATGGAAACAATAAAGTGTTGGAGATGGTGGAAACTGATAATAATTTCACAAAGGATTTATAGTCAGTCCAAACAAGAAAAGCCTCTTAAGTAACTGTTTAAAACCAACCAAGAACAGGGCTAACCATAAAATTTCTTGGGCAAGTTTGTATTAAAGCAGCTTAATTGACAAAAAATCCGGTAATCCACATAATTACCTTCAGAAAGTATGAAAACACATAAGAGAAACAAAGTGTAACTTAAGATCAGATAAAGTACTTTTAAACCTATTCTGCTTTCAGTCAACACCAAGGGAAACTTTCAGAATCTCCCTTTGGAGAGAAACTAGGACTAGGGCACACCATATCTTCCATAGTAATCTTTAATAAGAAAAATAAGGAAAATAACTTTTAAGAACAATGTTTAAAGCAAACAGTAGGATGAGGGAACTCCAGCATTCCTAACTGCTTAAACTGTATTAAATCATTCTTAAATAAACAAATTAGAGGAAAACATTGAGATAAAGCTTTTCAGTTAGAGAAGGTTACTGATATACAGTAGGTCCTAACTCTATAAATGCTGTTCTTTATCAGAGAAAGTGAACGATATGACATACATAGAAGGGAAACAATAACAAAGAAAGGAGCACTTCACCAGTGATATAGTCCAGGATCCCAAGAAACAACTTGTTTATTGATGTCAAACCAGTTACAGTACTCAGGTCCAATATTTTAGTTTAGCAATCATCTTCACTATCCAACCTAAATAATCTATCACAAGAAGAGCTCCAAGGGCCAGTGAATACTATTTACAATCAGAAGTTCAAGCTTAATTATATTTCAAAGTTCTACAACCAACCCCTCACTCATCTTCTACAGAAGTATATATAGAAGGATGAGGAGGTGAGATCTGATAAAAGATCTCAATTTACAATTAATACAGACTTAATGAATTCTTGGCCTTTGAGGGGCTCAATGAAGAAACTTACATACATATCCTCTGTATTAAATGATTTTACATAAAGATTTAAGCTCCGTGGGAGCTTTTTTTGACTTTTGAGGCTTTGTGTGACGTCGAAGTAACTCTGTGGGTGTCTGTCATTAAGTTCCTTCGCAGAAATTACTCTTTGGATGCGTTGTGAGGTAGACATCTGGTCTTGATCAATAACTTCGGCCTCTGATTGAATACTTTGAGGCACGGGTGGCATCGTGGTAGCTAGAGGGGTCAATTTGCCTCAATTGTGGCGGTGGAAGCACTCTTATTGATAAAAAACTTAAGATTTTCTTTAAGCTGTGTTTTAAATCGGGGATTAGGCTTTTGATAATCATTCTTAGCCGTGATCCCCGCAAAATCTGTCTTTAATCCTCTGTTCTGATAAATTTTGGCCTTCATCACTGATACTCTCTGTCTGTGCCTGATCCATGGTTTTTTTTGATAAACAGGGCTGCACAGGGTCGATAGGGCATCAATGCCTGAAGAAACACTGATGAAACGTGTTTTTAACACCATGCGATGATTTTCTTTAGTGAATTTGAAGGCAGGAGAATCATCATCCTCCGCCTTCGAATTTTATTCAAAAATGGTGAGAAAACCATTTAAACTCTGCAAAATACAAAAAACTATTATAAAATCCTGCATATATAGGTTTACTGCTTCATAAGGCACATGGAGGAAGCATGGCCGTTGGATGGCATCATCCAACGATCAGGATTGATCGGAGAAGGCGGAAGAAAGATTAAATCAGAGCCGTTGATCGCGCAGAGATCGACGGTTGGGAGCAAAGGGGAAAGTCAAAAAGGAGAATCGTTGATTGGGCGATGGAATCACGACGATGGAATATGGACCGTCGATCTGCAGATCAGATCGACGGCGGAGATTGATTGAATGATGTGCCGTAGCCCGGTTAACGATCATGCATCTTCAGCGAGCGATAGTCGTTAGATGGCCCGCCCTAGATCGGACGGTGAACAGCAATATCGCTGGGCGTCCACGTCTAAACGATAACGCGCGATGGGAAAGCGGTTTTGAAAAAGTACACGGGACGCGTGTCATGCGATGTATGGAATCGCTGGAGATCAGGGGAAAATAGATTTCGCCCAAAGGCGGTGCGATGGATACTGTCGGTTTTGGGCAATCGGCTTATGGACGGTGGGGACTACAGGGAGACGGACTTCACACCATCGATCTGTAGATCAGATCGACGGTGGAGGTTAATTTGAAATTCGGACCGGCGGATAAGTTATAAAATAATCAAAAACCTAAAAATCAAAATAACCAAAGGTTTTAATACTTCGAGCATAGAAATATTTAAAGGCTTGGCGCCCGACTGCGGGGCCGAGGGTCATATTACCAGGGATTTATGCGGGAAGGGGCTAAGACCCATATATGTACAGAATGTGGGTTTTTGTGGTTTTCCAATGGTTTTCAAGGGAAATTGAGGGTTCCGATAAGGCGAAAAAATGAGTTTTCAACCTTGTCAAAGGGTTTTGATGAAGGGGAAAGGGAAAAATTATGTAAATGAGGGATTTTTCATGGAAGATGGAGGGATAGAAACTGAGGTTAGTTTTGGAAGAAGGGAAGGGGGAAAATGTGCTTGCAACAATATTCTGGCTTGGAAATCAACATGATTTCTAAGTGTAAAATGGGAATAGTAGTGAAGTTTGGGACATAGGATAGGCATGAGGCCTTCAGGAGTTTTCAAGAGCCAACAATTTTTAGCAATGAAATTTGTTCTTTGAAGGCTCAAAAGTTTTTTAGCCAACATTTAGTATAACAAATTTTATAGTTGGCTAACAGTGGCTCCACTTGGGGATGGTGCCTTCTTGAAGGCATCAAGAACTTTAGACCTGCATTCTTTGGGAGGCTGACCTGTGTCACATCCATTATGTTCTCTGGGAGGCTGACCTGTGCCTGATCCATTGGGCTACTTTTCCTTTGCTGAGATGAATTTCTCTAAAAACATATTAGCAACCACAAAAATAATGGATCTTCATCAATACAAACTTTCTACCTACCCAATCCTACTGATCTAACATTTTTTCTTCATTAGAGTGCACTTGGATTGGAAAAATATTTTACAACATTTTATTCTTTTGAAAGCATAAAACTAATTTAATTCTACTCCTTATTTCTCCCTGAACTCAGATTAAACAGTTGAGTTCAGATGCTTCTCTACCTATTCTACTATCTGTTAGGATTAAACTGTCCAACAGATTTTAATTCTCTAAATTCTAAAACATAAATTTAAAAACAGTCAAGTCAAGATTAAGCTATTTGACTTGCTGTGATCTATGGCATAAAAACAAGCTACACATAGACATTAATTTTTCAAAAAATTAAATCAAAACGGAAGGCTTAAGATCTGAAAGTTCAAAGTACTGCCTTCTCTTTTTACAGCTCTGTTTTGAATTTTGTTTGAGCTGTTCTTTCTTTGTTCTCTGGTTCAGATTTTGAGCTAATTAGAACCAGGTTTACATCTTTTTTGACCCAGAAAATAAAACAAATTTGAGTCATTTCTTGCTTGGAAACTTAGGTTCAGATTTTGAACATGTTTGAACCTTTAATTTCTATCCTAAACTATCTATTGATAAGCCAAGATTAGACAGTTTGGCAAATCGATTTCACTATCCTATCAGCAGAAAATTTAAAACTAATTAGTCAAGATTAGGCTGTTTGACTAACTAGAAGTGTGTTTTTTAGGAGTGGCATTTAAGCTTGCACACTTTCAGAATTTGTTTCTCTTTTTTGATATGGGGCTATACCTTTCTTGTTTTCACAATTTGCCCTCTTTTCTTTCTTTTCATTGTTTTTGTATTTTTGATTTTTACAACTTTGAATGCAATGGTGGATGAGATATTTATAGTGGAAAAAAGATAAAAAGGCTTTTGGAACATAGCATGGATCAAGAGAAGTAATGCTTAAGCATCCTGCCATTGATAGGACCCCCAAACAGTTCTGCTCCATTCAACTCCTGCAAGAAAAATGCATTGTTACCAGCAGCTGAGTGAATAGAGTAAGGGCCAAGCCATAAGTGGTCAAATTTTCCATGCTTGCCCTTCTCTTCCCTTCTTGAATCCCACTTTAGAACTTTGTCCCCAATCTTGAAATTGCTGGCCTTTGTTCTTCTGTCAAAAATCTTTTTAATGCTGTCCTGCTTCTGAAATGCTTTGCTATACACTTCCTCTCTGGTTTGCTGAAGATGAATGGTCTGGTTCACTCTTCTGATCATGTCATTTTATTCAGTTTGTAACTCTTGAATCAACTTCATCACTGGTACACCAAGGCTGTTTGGAAAAATTGCATCAGTACCATACACAAGCTGGAAAGGTGACATACCAATGGATTTATTCAAAGTCAATCTGTCAGCCCAAAGTGCAAGAACCAGCTTTGTGTGCCAAGACTTCTTATTATCCTCCAACAATTTCTTGATTATGTTCACTAAGATTTTGTTTGAGGATTCTGCAAGTCCATTACCTTGAGGGTAATAAGCCGTGGAATGCCCCAATCTTATGTGATATCTATGACAGAACTCAAAAATTTTCTTTGATCCAAATGCTGCTACATTATCAGTGATAATCTTGGTAGGACAGCCAAACCTGGAGAGAATGTTAGTCTCCATGAATTTTATGATAACTGAATCATTGGCCTGTCTACAAGGTATGGCTTCTATCCACTTAGTGAAATAGTCTGTGGCAGTGAGAATCCATCTATGCTGGGAAGAAGATGGTGGATGGATTTATCCTATGAAGTCAAGTCCCCATTGTTGAAAAGGGGCTTCAACAGTGATAGGATGCAGAGGTAGGGGTAGCAGTTTTCTTTTGCCTTCAAAAATTTTTCATTTATGACAGGCTATGATCATCTTGTGGATATCAGGAAAAAGAGTAGGCCAATAGAAACCAACCCTCAAAATTTTGTTGGATGTTGTCCTCCAGTATAAATGACCTCCACACTCTCCTTCATGGAACTCGTACTTAACCTTCTCTGCATCAAACTTAGGCAAACATTTAAGCAATACACCACTTGCATTTTTCCAGTAAAGACATATATCAATAATGAAATAATTTATAGCTTTCAAATTTGAGGAATCTTGCCTTTGTTTTTGTCCAACCAGGAGGTGTATTCAATTTAAGCAAAACATAAATAATATCAGCATACCAAGGAGAATTCATAAAATGATCTTCAACAATAGGAGTTGAGAATTCTTCTTGGTCATCCAAAGCATTAATCATATTAATATCCAGAACTTCAAAATTTGATTCAGCCATTAATCTAGCTATACCTTGGCCTTTGATGAGCTTAGTGGGTTTTATCTCTAAATCATACTCAAGGATAATAGCAATCCACTTACCTCTCTTACCATCTAGGTCCTGTGTTAGAATGTCTTTAACAACTGAGTTTGGGACAAAGGCAATGATGTGTGAGTGAAGGATGTACACTCTGAAGTCTTTCAAAGCTTTAACCAAAGCAAAAGCTTGCTTTTCCATAATGTTATACTTCAAAGGGGCATCCCTCAATGCCTTGCTAAAGAATTCAATAGGCTGCTCTTGTCCTTGTGGATTTTTCTGTAAAAGGACAGCAACTATGGTATGTTCTGATGCAAATGAAAAAATATAAAAATATTTTGAAAAATCAGGACTTATAAGAACCGGTGTTTTGGTTAACGCTTGTTTCACCAGTTCAAAGGACTCCTTTGCTTCCAAGGTCCATTTTACCCCTTGCTCCTTCTTTAACATGTTTGTGATATTCCTAAGGAGCTCAGCCAAGTTGGAGATGAACCTTCTCAAAAAGTTAATCTTTCCAATGAATGATTGCAACTCTTTGATGTTTCAAGGATGAGAGATTTGCAATATGGCCTCAATCCTCTTCGGATCTATCTTTATACCCTCTTCAGAAATAATGTTCCCAAGAAGTTTAACTTCTTGGAGACCAAATAGTGTCTTCTTAGGGTTTAAAGATATTCCAAACTTTCTGCATTTCTCGAAAACTTTTCTTAAATGTTCTAAGTGCTCTTCATCTGTTTTTGAAAACACAGTGACATCATCCAGATAGATAATGATGAAGAAGCCCAGTTCTTCTGAGAATGCTATGTCCATGGTTCTTTAAAAAATTGCTCCAGTGTTCATTAGCCCAAAAGGAATTTTCACATACATGAAAGTGCCCCATGGTGTAGTAAATGCTGTCTTTAATTGATCAGCAGGGTGGACTAAGATTTGATTGTACCCTGAATAGCCATCTAGCAAAGAAATTCTTCTAGACCCTACCACCCTTTGTAAAATATGATCCATCTTTGGTAAAGGGTAGTTTTATTTTAATGAAGCTTTGTTTAAGTCTCTAAAGTCTATACAAAGCCTGATTTATCTAGTTTTCTTCCTAACTGACACCAGATTAGACACCCATTCAGAATATCTAATAGGGACAATAATACCAGCTTCATACATTTTCATGATCTCCTTCTAAACCAAAGGAAATTGAACAGGGTTTATTCTACGCAGTTTCTGTTTGAATGATTTTTGGTTTTCTTTGAGGGGAATTTTGTGCTGTATTATTTCAGTGTCATAGGATTTAAGATCTTCGTAACTCCATGCAAAAACATCAGAAAACTCTTTAAACAACTCTATGTATTTAAGTTTAATGTGAGCTGGTAAAGTTTTAGACAGTTTAATCATCATAGGTTTAAGTTCAGTGCCTATATTGCACTCCTCCACTTCAGTCTCTACAGGTTCCAGTTTTGGTTTATTCGCCACATCGTTAAAATCGAACAACTCTTCTATAGGGGCCATACCCTTAGGCAAACTTTCATCTTTAGAGTGCATAGTTTCTAACTCCTCTGTTTCTAACTCCGCATTAAATTCTGTTTTTTTTATAAGCTAGCTAGATAACAAGTTTATATTAGCAAGTTCAGGAGACGGCTCTTCTTCATCAAGAAAATTTTCGTCCCTGCAGTCTGTTTCGTAGTCTGAGTCCGAACTGTTTAGTTCGAATTCATTTTTGAATTGCATGAAGTCTTCTATTTGTTTGTCATTGTCAAATACCCGCCAATATTTCTCATTATCAGGAACAACTGGTCTAAATTTTATCTGAGTTTTGCAGTCTTTGGTGTTATATGGCGTTAAGCATGTTCTAGCTACAAAGGCTAAATTGTAGGCCGCAATATTTTTTTTTCTTGGGACAAAAAATAGTTTGGACTCCTTGAATGTTTTCAAAAGGTCCATGACATCGTTTCGGTAGGCCCTAAGTCTGGGATGATTTGCGTTATACTCCCCATTGACCTGCCTAATGACTAACTCTGAATCCCCATACACATTGATTCTTCTGGCTCCTAACTTTTTCAATAGGTGTAAGCCTAAGAGAAGGGATTCATGTTTCGCTATGTTATTGGAACACTGAAAGTTTAATTTGCAGGAAACGATTTCTATGTGGTTGTTTTCAGTGTTAGTAATCCAAACACCTGCACCAGCATTGTTCTTCGTGCAGGATCCATCAAAATACAAACTCCATAGAGGACATTTCTTAGTTTCATCCTGGTTACTATCCTCTTCAACTGGCGTGCTCAAAGGTTGTTGTGGAAACTCATCACTTAGTTGTATTTGTTTTGATTCCCCAAGATTTGCGTTTATTTGAGGGTTGTTTTCTTGATTGTGAATGTTTAAGAGCAAAGGACATCTGTCTTGTAGCTCAAGACCTTTGTTTAGTTTGCTAGATTTTACAGGTTCAGCAAACTGTTTAGACACACCTACATTGAGTTCCTCTTCCTCCCTGTTGGGCATTAATCCTGATAAAGTGACTTGTTCACCAAGTGTTTCATCATTAAACATAATAAAAGAATCAAGGCCTGTATTTACAGAATACAGGGGAGAGTTTTGTGGTTTGTCTTGACTTGTAACTATGAATTTCATATGGGACTCCCTGTAAAGGCTTCTAGTTTGATTAAAAACAGGGATAGTCGCATAGGTCATGTCCATCTGCATAGTCCCCTGTAACTTAGCCCCCCAAGATCTTGATATTAACATTCCATACTTTGGGGGCACATCCACCACAACAATATCCATGACTAAACATTTGGCTGGAATTTGGGCTAAGTTAACACAGAGTTCTTTAATTAATCCTAAACATTTTACTCTGTTGGAATCAAAGGAGTAAAGGTCTTTGTAAGGTCTGGTGATTTCTAAACCCAGGCTCTCCATTACAGCTTTTGGCATTAAATTATGAGAAGCCCCGGAATCATGCATAGCGTTGTGCAAAATTTTGTCATGAACGTTTAAACTCACATAAAAGGGAGGAACAGGTCCCTCTTGATATCTACCTTCAATCTTAGGACCAAAAATCAACTCTGGTTGGTCATCATTAAGATTGACTGTGTCCTCATTTTATTCTATTTTCAAAGCCTTCAAAATTTGGGTTCTATATACATGTTGGGCAGCTAACTCAGTGAGGGGAACAAAGATTTTGATTTTTGAAATTTCCTGCTCCAGGCTGAAAGGAATTTGACTCTTTAAAGTGTTGGTTTCAGCCTTATTAGCTGTCATTCTATCAGCAATATCAGCTTGCTGATTCATTTTATTTATACTTGACAAAATTGTTTTCATAGGAGTACTAGCTGAAGTGTTAGTACTACTAATGTATGCACTCTGTTTTTCTTTGTTTTGAGTGTTTTTCTCTTTATCATTACCAGAATTTATAGCCACTGTTTTATCCTTTTGTTTGACAACTTTAGGTTTGGTTGCAGTGCTGTTTTGTGAAGATTTTTCAGAGGTTTTATTGTTGGGGGTCTGTTGACTGGTTTTGCTTCTGAGGTCATATTATTTTTGAGGTTCTATGATGACATTTTCCATGTCTTGATAATAATTCTCATCATCATCTCTTCTGTCATCATAAGGTGTGTATAGACCTTGTTTTCTATCATAATGAATCTCACAGTCATCATTGTCTATCCCCAGCATGTTGATATCATCCTCCTCTGCTATTTCATCTATTTCCTCAACCTCACTTACACAATTTTGCTGAAAGGGAGGAGTGATCTGCTGATCATCTTCCCTAGGTCTGTTTGGAGGTTGGTTCCTTCTAAAATTCTGATTTTGGTTCTGATTTCTATTTTGAGGAGCATTTTGGTTTTGGCTTGCTTGTGCTCTCTTAATTATGCTCATTTATTTCATCATTTCTTCCATCATTTTTTCCATCTTTGAGTTTGAAGTAGAAGGTGTGGATTCCTCTCTAAAAGACACTCTCTTTTCATTTTTCATTCTTGCTCTCTTTTCCATTAAGTTGACTTCCACAGAAGAGCACCTTTTGCATATCTTCAAGAGTTGCAAAATCTCTCTCTTTTAGCTGATAGGTCATGTCAGAGTCAAACCCTTCAGGAAACTTGTTTAAAGCTGAGCCTTGTGGAGGTTTTAGTTCTGGGGAAAGTGCATTATACACACTATTGAATCTAGTGCAATAAGCTTGCACACTTTCCCCAGTGTTTCTATGGAGGTTCTTGTAGTGAGAAAGGACTTGGAGAGGGTTCTTCTTTACTTCCCATTTGTTTAAGAATGTTTGATGGAAGGCTTGGAGATCATTAATACTATGGGGGGCTAAACCTTTGAACCACTTTCTCACTTCTCCCCCTAAGCTCTGAGCAAATAACCTAAGCTTGACAGAATCATCATCAATTTCATTTCTGTCAAAATAGTCATTCATCTTATCCACATGTTGTGATGTAGTTGTAGCATTTTTGGCATCATATAATGGAATTTTGGACTGATAGTCCTGTGGAAGATTGACTAATGGTACATGAAGGACTAGGGGAGCATACCATGCTGCCATGATAGGTGGTGGGGGAGGATTTACAAGGAGTGGATTAACAACAGGAACAGTGGGCTGAAGTGGAGTGGTTTGAATAGTGGATGTAGGGTGGGCAGAAGTGGATGGACCAGGAAAAAATTGTTGAGCTGACCTTGGATGAGAGACACCTAAATCGTGAAGGAAATGCAAATCAGGAGGTGTTGTTTCTCTGCTACCAGTATGTTCACTTGTTTCAGGATATGATAGTGAAGACTCAGAATCTAACTGATCTAAATCACCAAGAGACCTAGTCTAAAGGGATTTACTAAATCAACTTGCGATTGTTGTAGAGCTGAAAGATTTTCAGGGACTGAATTAGCTCTCAAGGGTGATCTGATAATAGTTGATAATTTAATCCTAGGAGACTTCCTAAGGATACTTTCTGGGTTATCGACTAACTCAGGTGGATCAGGGTCAGGATAAGCTCTAGTGTGAATCTTTCTAGGAGCCACTATGCTATGTTTTTCAGACCCAAACAAACAAGAAAAGTTCAACCAGGTATGACAATCTTTGACAGGTTAACTAATCTGTTTACAGAAATTTCAATCCTACAATCCTCTAACTGAGTTTGAAAGGTTTTACAATGATAAGGGTTCTTCCTAGTGGAGTCTTAAGGTATGTTAAGGATTGTGGAGTCGCCAAGTGGAAGTTTTTAGCTCATTTCAGAGGTAAAAGGTTTTATGGTCCACCTCCATGTTTATTGGATACCAATCTGAAATATTTTTAGGTTTTCTGAGTTCTTTTTCGGTTGTATGGTTTTTAAGAATAACCTAACTCTGTTTCAAAACTTTGCTACGGTTAAGAGACAAATACAGTCTACTCTTATGGCTAAGCTAGCTGATTTTTCAAGGTTAGATAAAGACTTATGGGAATCCTAGGGCTTACCTAGTTTGTCACTGATTCAGACAAGTTCTATCATGATTACCATTCTTTGGTAGTGCTTGAAAAAGCTGCTTTTGACTCACAATTTTTGTATGAAATTTTTAAGGGGAACCATATATTATAATTAGGTTTCCCCAGTGGAGTCGCCAGAAATGTTAGGAATCTGTAATTTTAGCAGATTGGTGAGACTAAAATTGCAGAAGCAACATCATTTCAACCAAATTTGGGATTCTAGGATCTAGCCCTCCTGAATCCGGAGAGGGATCTCTCCAATAAGTACAAAGATGGATTTGTCTTTGAAATTTGGGGTAATGATATTAGGCTAGTTATGAAGGCCAAAGGTTTTGTTTGTTTTTTGGATGGTTGAGCATGAATATTACTTGAGGGGAAAGTTCTAAATGCAAAACAGTTCCAAAGGTGAGAAGTTGCAAGTGAATAGAATAGCTTAGGCTAAAAAGATAGATATAACGCTGATTTTTAGTCCATTGGGCTATGGAGTCATAAAAGGGCTTTAATTGTGCAACAACATCAAGAGTGATCCAAGGGGCGAGTCATCTATATCACAAGATTATTTGAGATTAGAGTGATGGAATGGAAACAAAAAGTGTTGGAGATGGTGGAAACTGATAATAATTTCACAAAGGATTTATAGTCAGTCCAAACAAGAAAAGCCTCTTAAGTAACTGTTTAAAGCCAACCAAGAACAGGGCTAACCATAAAATTTCTTGGGCAAGTTTGTATTAAAGCAGCTTAATTGACAAACAATCTGGTAATCCACATAATTACCTTCAGAAAGTATTAAAACACATAAGAGAAACAAAGTGTAACTTAAGATCAGATAAAGTACTTTTAAACCTATTCTGCTTTCAGTCAACACCAAGGGAAACTTTCAGAATCTGCCTTTGGAGAGAAACTAGGACCAGGGCACACCATATCTTCCATAGTCATCTTTAATAAGAAAAATAAGGAAAATAACTTTTAAGAACAATGTTTAAAGCAAACAGTAGGACGAGGGAACTCCAACATTCCTAACTGCTTAAAATGTATTAAATCATTCTTAAATAAACAAATTAGAGGAAAACATTGAGATAAAGCTTTTCAGTTAGAGAAGGTTATTGATATACAATAGGTCCTAACTCTATAAATGCTGTTCTTTATCAGATAAAGTGAATGATATGACATACATAGAAGGGAAACAATAACAAAGAAAGGAGCACTTCACCAGTGATATAGACCAGGATCCCAAGAAACAACTTGTTTATTTATGTCAAACCAGTTACAGTACTTAGGTCCAATATTTCAGTTCAGCAATCATCTTCACTATCCAGCCTAACTAATCTATCACAAGAAGAGCTCCAAGGGCCAGTGAATACTATTTACAATCAGAAGTTCAAGCTCAAATATATTTCAAAGTTCTACAACCAACCCCTCACTCATCTTCTGCAGAAGTATATATAGAAGGATGAGGAGGTGAGATCTGATAAAAGATCTCAATTTACAATTAATACAGACTTAATGACTTCTTGGCCTTTGAGGGGCTCAATAAATAAAATTACATACATATCCTCTGTATTAAATGATTTTACATAAAGATTTAAGCTCTGTGGGAGCTTTTGTTGACTTTTGAGGCTCTATGTGACGTCGAAGTAACTCTGTGGGTGTCTGTCATTAAGTTCCTTGGCAAAAATTACTCTTTGGCTGCGTTGCGAGGCAGACATCTGGTCTTTATCAATAACTTCGGCCTCTGATTGAATACTTTGAGGCATAGGTGGCATCATGGTAGCTAGAGGGGTCAATTTGCCTTAATTGTGGCAGTGGAAGCGCTCCTGTTGATAAAAAACTTAAGATTTTCTTTAAACTGTGTTTTAAATCGGGGATTAGGCTTTTGATAATCATTCTTAGCTGTGATCCTCGAAAAATCTATCTTTAATCCTATGTTCTGATAAATTTTGGCCTTCGTCACTGATACTCTCTGTCTATGCCTGATCCATGGTTTTTTCTGATAAACAAGGTTGCACAGGGTCGATAGGGCATCAATGCCTGAAGAAACACTGATGAAACATGTTTTTAACACCCTGCGATGATTTTCTTTAGTGAATTTGAAGGCAGGAGAATCGTCATCCTCCGCCTTCAAATTTTCTTCAAAAATGGTGAGAAAACCATTTAAACCCTGCAAAATACAAAAAACTATTATAAAATCCTGCATATATAGGTTTACTGCTTCAGAAGGCACGTGCAGGAAGCATGGCCGTTGGATGGCATCATCCAACGATCAGGATTGATCGGAAAAGGCGGAAGAAAGATTAAATCAGAGCCGTCGATCGCGCAAAGATCGACGGTCGGGAGCAAAGGGGAAAGTCAAAACAGAGAATTGTTGACTAGGCAACGGAATCAGGGCGATGGAATATGGACCGCCGATCTGCAGATCAGATCGACGATGGAGATTGATTGAATGATGTGCCGTAGCCCGGTTAACAATCAGGCATCTTCGGTGAGCGATAACCGTTGGATGGCCCGCCCCAGATCGGACAGTGGACAGCAATATCGCTGGGCGTCCATGTCCGAACGATAACGCGCGATGGGCAAGCGGTTTTGAAAAATTACACGGGACGCGTGTCATGCGATGTATGGAATTGTTGGCGATCGGGGGAAAACAGCTTTCGCCCAAAGGCGGTACGATGGATACCGCCGGTTTGGGAAATTGGCTTATGGACGATGGGGACCACAGGGAGACGGACTCCGCACCGTCGATCTGTAGATCAGATCGACGGTGGAGGTTAATTTGAAATTCGGACCGGCGGATAAGTTATAAAATAATTAAAAACCTAAAAATCAAAATAACCAAAGGTTTTAATACTTCGGGCGGAGAAATATTTAAAGGCTTGGTGCCCGACTGCAGGGCCGAGGGTCATACGACCAGGGATTTATGCGGGAAGGGGCTAAGACCCATATATGTACAAAATGTGGGTTTTTGTGGTTTTCCAATGGTTTTCAAGGGAAATTGAGGGTTTCGATAAGGCGAAAAAAGGAGTTTTAAACCTTGTCAAGGGGTTTTGATGAAGGGGAAATAGAAAAATTATGTAAATGAGGGATTTTTCATGGGAGATGGAGGGATAGAAACTGAGTCTAGTTTTGGAAGAAGGGAAGGGGGAAAAATGTGCTTGCAACAGTATTCTGGCTTGGAAATCAGCAGGATTTCTAAGTGTAAAATGGGAATAGTAGTGAAGTTTGGGACATAGGATAGGCATGAGGCCTTCAAGAGTCTTCAAGAGCCAACAATTTTTAGCAATGAAATTTGTTCTTTAAAGGCTCAAATTTTTTTTAGCCAGCATTTGGTATAACAAATTTTATAGCTGGCTAACACACCAACATACCAGATATTCTTGTCAGTAGATGGGACAAAAATTGCACACCTTTACAATGTTTCGCTCACTCCTTGAACCCAAAACACTAGATCCATGAGTGGCTGAATGGTGGAACTTCCCGCAGATTCCCTCCTCACATGGATGGTGAACTTTCATAGGGAAAGAAAGATGCATTCAAGAGGATTTTTTACGATAGTGCGTCCCTTGATGAGTTGGAGGATGCCTTTGCAGAGTTTTCCGCTGTCACTGGGTGATTTGCAAGCTATGATGTGATTAGAGACAGGGGGGCTAAGAAGCCCTATTCTTGGTGGGAAACTCATGGGGCAACAAGCCCTCCTCTACAACAGTTAGTCATGAGGCTCCTCTTTCAGGTTAATTCACCCTCTTGTTGCGAGAGGAATTGGAGCACATATGGGAATTTGTATAGTGTGAAGAAGAGTAGGCTTGAGCAGTCCAGGGTAGAGACAATGGCCTATGTGCACACCAACCTTCGTCTTATTTACAGGAAGAGCAATGAGTGGTTGAAGGGAAAGACAAAGATGTGGGATGTCTTTCCTGATCATATGGGTCTGGATAACAGTGTTGAGTTGGCATTGGCCATCTTGGATCTCAATGAGCCAGTGCTAAAGCCTGTCACATTTGATGATGGTGATAATGTAGAGGGGTCATCCTCCACACCAGCAGATGCAGAGATGACATTGGATACAAAGGGGGAGGATGTAGCAGAGGAGAGAAATGGTGACCATGATGATGAGGACAGTGATGTTGAGGATTGATGATTCATGACTCATGAGCAACCTACTGCCTTGAGGCTTGTACACTTGTAGTTTTTTTGTATTTTCTATTTCGATTTGGCATGCCATTTTCCATTGGCATTGTACTACCTATGTAACACATTTTGATTTTGATGACTTAATGAGAAAATTATAATATCTTGTCTTTCTCCTATTGGATCATTGATGAATATGTCTATTAATTTGAAGTTTGTATGATTGTATGACGTATCATTGTATCTTTGTAAAACTTACATATAGATGAAGATCTATGTTTGAATCAATGAATTTGTGTAAGAAATATCTAATTTTTAATATATATATATATATATATATATATATATATATATATTTAAATGTATATATATATTTTTAATGAAATAATATATAACGTGTCCGGATGTGTCTTGTTCCGGGGGGTCATCATGTCCGTGTCCGACACTCGAATCCGCTTGTCCTTCGTGTCCCATGTCCCCGTGTCAGCTGACTCAGGTTTTCACCAAAGTGTCAAGGTCAGCTTGTGTCAAATAAACCTCTTGACAAGTTGGACAACTCTAGAATGACATTGGAAGAATCCTTCTTATTTAATATAAATAAGAGGTGATGTGTGTTCATTTTAATGATCCAAGAAGAGCATTCCAACATCAAGAAGACCTCTGAATTTGACGTAGGGAGAAGGGAGGCAAGAAGGACAAGTTTTGGCACTAATTTGGAGAACATTCTCTTATTTTTGAGTGTAGACTTCTTGTAGAGATATATCGCAGGTGTCTTAGGCCTGTTCTATCTATAATATGGAGGCTTGGAAGGGCAGCAAATCCCTAGCAGAGAAAGACGCAAGTGGAGGTAAGTTTTTGGGGTATTTATGTGCTTGTTTTATGATAGATTATGCCTCCGTTCTAGGATGCAATGAAGGCTGTAGATGATAGTAAATTGTGGAGGAAGTTTAGAGGGCCAAGAGGCCTAGTCTAGGGTCTCCTTCCCTAGCTGCAACCATTGAGAAGCGAACACAGTTGGAACATAGGGTTTAAACCCTTGGACATAGGTTGTGATCCCTTGTTGTAGCACAACCACAGGATGTAGGACTCTTTGAGGAAGATTCCAAGGCTGAACAATGTGCAAAGGTTACCTAGAAGGGACAACAAGAAGGGCAACCAGTTGGACAAGGGAAACATAGTGATTGGAGCAATTATTAGGTGTTGTAGCAATGTAACTTCAGCTCTAACCAGAGCTCAGGTAGCACAGATCCCAAGGATAAGAGAACCGACAATGTGCTGGTGAACATAGGTATGTGTATTCTGTTGTTGATGTGATATGAAGGTGGATGGGTGTCTTAGAAGAGGACTGTTGATGAATTTTGTTGGCAACCAAGAGGAGGGTTTCCTAGATGTGAGGATGCCCTAGCTAGGTGCAGATGCCACAACGTGTATTGGACACTTGTGGACTATTGGACGACAGCGTGAGAGTGGACCAAGTGTGAACGTGGATTGGACACTTATGGTCTGCTGGAGGACAATGTGACAGTGTCCAAGTTGGAGCTCGGTGTGCAACACCTTGATGGAATTAGGTGGTTGATAGAGTGAAAATTGTTTAGCTCAAGGGTCTAATCAACTAGGAGCAGTTTGTGGAGCTCGATACTTGTGTGAGGAGAAGCACTTCTATAGGAGGTGATGGGCAGTCTTCCTAGCCTGTGTTCAATTATAGGAGATAGAAATCCTGTAGTGATAGGCGGCATCCCTTCATGCCCTATGTTGGTCTTCATCGGTGCAACATAAGAATACCATAGTGGGTTGAAGTCCCTAAGTAGCTATGGAGCAACAATGAGCAGATTGAGAGTTGTTCCCAAGTGGACGATCAACTAGTGAGCAGATTGATAGCCGAGGTTTAGTGGTTAGATGGACTTGGAGCATTGATAAAGGCAGGAGCCGCAAATCGGGAGTTGAAGGACTGGGCAGGTATAGGGTATGGCCGAGAGGAGTTGAGAGAGTCGACTGCATCAGACAGATGGTCAGAGTATCTTGTTGAGGGTAGATTGGTTGTCGATGTACTAACACCAATCCCTAGTTTGTATCTTGTACTAGTGGATGATTGAGGGCCATTATCCCTAGTACGGGAGCCCTAGACTGTTGTATTATATGTTGTTAATATAACAAAGATGGGTTGAAAATGTAAAAAGTTTTCTATACTTATGCATGTGTGATTTACTACTGTTTATAATCTGCTGTGCAAAGTAGTATCGTTGAGGTTGAGATTCTTGGTTTGGTAGCATAAAAAATTTTAAGATTCTATCCTAAAATTTTAAGGTTCTATCCTAAACCCAAGATCGTGGAAATTCAAGAGTCTTTTCAAATGAGTGAAGGATTGAGTGATTATTAACTGAATCAAGGATGACTTTCTTTCTAATGGATGTCTTCTTTTTGTATTCTTCCGAAGAGCAACATCCTTAAAAAGTGTTACTTTTTTATTCACATGATTTCAAAGTTCATGTTCCTTTAAAGCATCTGTACTTGACACTTACACGGAGCAAAGTTGGAAGTGCCTACCAATTTGTCTCTGTATCTGAAATCGAAGAGTCATATCGCTGCTCCCAGGACACACTGCTGGACAAAACTGATCAGTGATCTAAAACTCACAGGTCCATAGTGATTTTCTCAAACATGGATCTCAGGTGTCCAACTCCTGAAATTTTTTGACAACTACTTATCCCAGGTAAAAGCATTATTTTTTCCACAATGGATTTCTAAAAGATTCATAAAACATGCTTTGTTACCATGTTAAAATTTCAGTACAGGGTAAACAAAGCTGCAAGCATTAACCCAAGAACTCTGAAAATTTCAAAGAACTCCCAAAATTGCTTCCATTGTGAGATGAAGATCTGAAATGCCCTAACAGTAAACTAATAAGAATTTGCAGCACTTGGAAAATCATCTGTCTTGTTTTATTAACTCAAGAAAGGAAAACAATGCACATACTCAAACTCACCGAAGCACAGAATAATCAAACAATGGTGACCGTGTGTTCCTGTATAGAGAAGAAGGCTTAGGGTTTATAATGCAACTCATCAATGCATGTGCTGGGACTTCCTAAATATTTGTCAAAACTACAGTAGAGGCAACTTATTTAGAATCCACCTACGCCCCATTCTTGGATCAGTGCCTCCCCTATCTAAACCTAGAAACTTCCAATTTTGAGAAAGTCTAATTGAAATAGAAAAGAAATTCTGGACAACAGTTAACTCTGGAAGTGACTGTTAAAAATATTAAAGTCACCTGCCAACCTTGGGCAGGAAGGAGAAACAAGTACAAGGTAGCAGAATCAGAGTTTTGAGTGCACAACACTCTGTATTGAAGAAGCATGGAGAAATCCGTAAGGATGAATTTAAATTGTTATGGGCCGCAGCCACAGACAACAGAGGAGAGTTAATTTGGATTATGGGGGAAGTTACTTTTGCAGGTGGAATGAAGATTTCCCGTAGTTCTGAACTACGGAGGAGCAGTTTTATTTAAAACAGTCAATTCGGGCTTTAAAGCCCTCAACAACCAAAAATGGAGAAAATTGAATTAAACAGGCGGAAGTCCTTTATTTTTGAATTGGCGGATAAGTTGTCCCCACCACTTAATCGCTAATTGCAATCGCAGATTTCTTTTTGAGCAGTGTCTTGTTGATGAGGAGTCGTGATGCAATGCGATCACAATCGCAATCGCAATACATATGTTCTAAAACCAAGTGTCTTGTTGATGTGGTAGAGTTCTGCAATAGAACGATTGTATATTATACAACCAAAACATATTATAATCGCCCCCCCACAGCAGCGGAGGCCCGTGGGTCCACTTGACCACGTGGCGATGTTTTAATGGAATCGCAAAGTTCCAATCGCAGGGATCAATCGGTGGTCCTTTGTTTTGTGTTCCGATCAAAGGCCGGACCCGATCGTATAATATACCACAGTTTAATGCCAAATCGCATCCGGTTGTTCAATCGCAATCGGAAGCTCTTAAGTGATGGACCCGATTGCACTTTGAAATTGGCGAACCCGATAGTAGTATGCAATGGAGTTAATAATGTCCATCACGTCCAGGATCTTAATCGCAATCGAAACTTTCCGATTGATCGCACCCTTTTGTTATATGCTCCGATTGAAGTGGCGGACCCGATCCAGGTATAGGCCGCAGTTTATATGACTCATCGCATCTGTTTTTGAGTCGCAATCGAAACCTCTTTAGAACGAGGCCCGATCGTACATATTTGAAGTTCAGACCTGATTGGTTTATGAGCCAGCTTTTATATTTGCCAATCGCATCCGATTGTCAATCGCAATCGGAGTTTTCAGTTTGATTGTTTGTATTGTGGGTCCCGTATAATATTTGTTTTAATAGTTTTGTTTTAAAAAGTGTTTTAATATAGTTTTTTCGTAATGTTTTTTATGCGCGGAATATAAAACAGAAAAGGCCCGCGAGCCTGTAGTGATCGTGTAATTGTATTTGTTTCATTTTGCACAACATTGCGTGTGAGAAGAAAAGAGAAAACACAGCAGTGTTGGTGATCTTTTAAGAGACAGAGTATTGTTTTGGAAAGACAGAGAGTTGTTTTGTAGCACTGCGTCTGTAGCAGTCAATATTGTGTATCCCTCTGCTTTGAGGAAGACTTTTGTAATAGTTTTTTTTTAAGTTCTGTTAATGAAATTGAAGAAAGCATTTTTATGCCATCTCTGTCTGCAAGCAATTTCTGTTTTAACTTCTCTGTGTCGTAGAGGGGAGTTTACTCTCTCCAATTTTATTGTTTGGAATTTCCCAAAATTCCAACATGGTATCAGAGCTAGTTTAGGCTCTTTGAAAGTTTCAAAGAAGCTGAAGAAGAAGAATACTTGTTGCAACGTTTTCTCCAGTAGAGTGAAAGCTCAACAGAAGTCAAAATTTCAGGTATTTCTCAAAGATAACAGAGCTGTTTTTTTTGGTTTAAAAGAGTTTGTTCTTTCAAGAAAAGGAAAGACAGTTTGTTTAAGTTCAGTGTTCAGTTTAAGAGCAATGGCTGGACCAAGCACTGGTATGAACATAGGAAATTTTCAGCTTCCACAATTTAATGGAAAGAACTATGATTATTGGGCCATTACCATGAGAGCCCTGTTTGTCTCACAAGACTTATGGGAGTTTGTAGAAGATGGTTTTGTTGAACCAGTTGATGAGCAGGCTTTTAATGCCTTAACTCAAGCAGAGAAGGATTTATTGAAGAACAATAGAAAGAAAGATGCTAAATCTCTCTTCTGTTTGTATCAAGCAGTAAATGAGAGTGTGTTTCCAAGGATAGCAGCAGCCCAGAAATATAAGGAGGCATGGGAAACTCTGAAAGTAGCCTATCAAGGCATGGAGAAAGTTAAGAAAACAAAACTTCAGTTGCTAAGAAGAGATTTTGAAACTCTTTGCATGAAAGAGTCAGATAATGTGGACACATTTTTCACACACGTGATTGGGATTGTAAATCAGATAAGATCCCATGGAGAAACTCTTGAAGAAAGAAGGATTGTGGAGAAACTTTTGAGAAGCTTACCCTCAAAGTTTGATGTTATTGTTACCACCATAGAAGAGACCAAAGATCTCTCACAGTTCACAGTGGATGAACTACATGCTTCACTGATAACTCATGAACAGAGATTGAGCAGAGATGAACATTCATCTCTTGAGCATGCCTTCAAGACCCAGATGCCTTCAGGAAGAGGAAGAGGTCAAGGCAAAGGAAGAGGTAGAGGCAGAAGCCAAAATAGAGGTGGAAGGAATAGCCCTTCACATTCACATGGAAGGAGCAACAGTCAGAGTCAGAGCCACGGCCAATGCAACAGCCAGCAAAGTGGACATCAACACCAACATGCTCATGGAAAAAGGTATGACAAATCCAATGTCCAATGTCATTATTGAAAAAAATATGGGCACTATGCCAATGAATGTAGAAAGAAGAAAAATGACATGAAAAATAAGAAAAATGCTAATGTAGCAAAAGAGGAAAATAACCCAAGTAATGTGCTGTTAGCTTGCAATGTAGCACAAGATAGAGAAGATGATGTTTGGTTCTTAGATTCAGGATGTAGTAATCATATGACTGGGAACAGAGCAATGTTTTCCAATTTATATGAAGAGATTAAATCTGAAGTGACCACAGGAACTGATACTAAGATCTCTGTAAAAGGAAAAGGCAGAGTTAGTATTCGAGCAAGAAATGGGGAGCAGAAATTTGTCCCTGATGTGTATTATGTTCCAGGTTTTAAGTGTAATCTTTTGAGCGTTGGGCAGCTCATAAACAAAGGTTACAATGTAATTTTCAAAGATGATGTGTGCACAATAAAAGATATACCTCCAAGTAAGAAAATCATTGCTGAAATTCAAATGACCAGCAATAGAATGTTTCCGCTCAAGCTCAACACTGACTTGAAGGGAAAAGGAAAGAGTATAGCAGCTGTAACACAAGAAGCCTTTCAGAAGGAAGAGAAAGATGAAAATTGGTTATGGAAACTGAGATTTGGAAATATCAATTTCGGAGGATTAAATTTGCTGCACAGAAAAGGAATGGTAAGAGGTTTTCCATTGATTGAGAAGCCTGACAGCCTATGTGAAGACTGCATCTTGGGAAAGCAACACAGAGAAAATTTTCCATCAGGGAAAAGCATAAGGGCGAAAGCACCCTTAGAAATCATCCACTCAGATTTGTGTGGGCCGATGAAAACATCATCAGTTTCAGGTAGCAATTACATGCTGACCTTCATAGATGATTTCACAAGAAAAGTGTGGGTTTATTTTCTGAAATATAAGAGTGAAGTTTTTCAAAAAAATTTCCATTTTAAAGCTCTTGTAGAAAAACAGAGCCGACTGCATATAAAAGTCCTCAGAACTGATAGAGGAGGAGAATATATCTCAAAGGAATTTCTGCGATTCTGCAGAGAGAACGGGATACACAAGCAATTTACCACCAGGTACACGCCGCAACAGAATGGAGTTGCTGAAAGGAAGAATCGAACCATAATGGAAATGGTGAGAAGTATGCTAAAGGCAAAACACTTGCCGAATGAGTATTGGGCAGAAGCAACAAACTGTGCCGCATATATTTTAAATAGATGCCCTACAAAAGCTGTGATGAACAAAGTTCCAGAAGAAGCGTGGAGTGGCAGAAAACATGGAGTCACCCACATGAGAGTTTTTGGATGTGTTGCATATGCACACATTCCAGACAAGTTGAGAAAGAAGTTGGATAGTAAGGGGGAGAAGTGCATTTTCCTTGGATATTGTGAATATTCCAAAGGATACAGACTGTATAACCCATCCACAAAGAAGTTTGTAATTAGCAGAGATGTGCAATTTATTGAAGAGGAAGCATGGGATGGAAGCATTGAGAAAACAATCAATGTTAAAAGCTGTTTGTCTCATGATGAAGATGAAGGAGATGTGGTTGAAATTAACAACCCATCCACTGCACAACCTCCAGCAATGCAAGGATAGCAAGGGACACCTCAAGCGGCAGCGAGAACACCCTTGAGAAGAAGCGTGAGTGGTTCACCGAGTACACCACACGGAGCAGAATTCAGTGCTTCTTCAAGAACGACTACACCAAGTGAAAGTGGAACAAGATTCAGAAGCATCAGAGAAATCTATGAGCAAGGAGCGGCGAATGAAGGTATGAATTCCCTATTTTCTTTGTATTGTCAAGTTTATAATCCTATTCATTTTGAAGATGCACTTAAAGACAGAAAATGGATAGAAGCTATGGACGAAGAAATTAATGCCATAGAGAAGAACAAAACATGGGAGTTGGTTGATCTCCCAGAAGGTAAAGAAGTCATTGGTGTAAAATGGGTCTATAAGACCAAAAGAAATGCTAAAGAAAAAATAGAGAGACACAAGGCCATACTTGTTGTCAAAGGATACAAACAGAAGCAAGGGATAGACTATGAAGAAACTTTTGCACCAGTTGCAAGAATGGAGACAGTGAGAGCAGTGCTGTCCATAGCAGCACAAAACAAATGGAAAGTATACCAGATGGATGTAAAATTTTCATTTTTAAATGGAGTCTTAATGGAAGAGGTATATGTGGAACAACCTCTAGGATATGAGAAGAAAGGCCAAGAGCATAAGGTCTGCAAATTGAAGAAAGCTCTTTATGGGCTGAAACAAGCACCAAGAGCATGGTACAGCAGAATAGACTCCTATCTATTGGAGAATGGATTTGAAAAGTGTGAGGGAGAACCCACTCTCTACATCAAAGAAAAGGATGGTAAGATACTCATTTTTGTTTTATATGTTGATGATCTAATTTTTACAGGTAATGATGATTACCTTGTTGAGAATTTTAAAACAGTCATGAAAGATGAATTTGAAATGACTGATATGGGTTTGTTGAGATACTTCTTGGGAATAGAAGTAGAGCAAGGTGAGAAAGGAATTTTTATATCTCAATCAAAATATGTGAATCAGGTTTTAGAAAGATTTAATATGCAGGAGTGCAAAGCTGCAATTACTCCCACAGTAATGGGATTGAAGTTGAGTAAAGATGATAGCAGCAAGGATTTTGATCCAAGTTTGTATAAAAGCATAGTTGGCAGCCTTATGTATTTGACTGCAACTAGGCCAGATATTATGCATGCTGTTAGTATAATTTCCAGATTTATGGTGAAGCCAAAAGAAGCACATTGGCAAGCAGCAAAGAGAATTCTGAGGTATGTGAAAGGAACAAAAGGATTTGGTATTTTGTATACAGCTTCAGAAAATTCAGAGTTAGTTGGATACACTGACAGTGATTGGGTTGGAAGTGTAGATGATCGGAAGAGCACTTCCGGTTATGTTTTTCACATGGGTTCAGGAGCCATTTCATGGGCTTCTAAGAAACAACTGATTGTAACATTGTCTACAGCAGAAGCAGAGTATGTGGCAGCTACAGCAGCAGCGTGTCAAGCAATTTGGATGAGAATAATGTTGAGAAGTCTATGTCAATAACATGTAAAAGGGACAGTGATTTATTGTGACAATAGCTCACCTATTGCATTGTTAAAGAACTCTGTATTTCATAAAAGAACAAAGCACATAGACACAAAATTTCATTATATCAGAGAATTGGTAAACAATGGAGAAATTGTTTTATAGCATTGTAAAATAGAGGAACAATATGCAGATATCTTAACTAAACCATTGGGACAGAAGACATTTGAATTTTTAAGAAAATGTTTGGGTATTATTAATAATCCAGCAGCTGACTTTAAGGGGGAGTGTTAAAAATATTAAAGTCACCTGCCAGCCTTGGGCAGGAAGGAGAAACAAGTACAAGGCAGCAGAATCAGAGTTTTGAGTGCACAACACTCTGTATTGAAGAAGCATGGAGAAATCCGTAAGGATGAATTTAAATTGTTATGGGCCGCAGCCACAGACAGCAGAGGAGAGTTAATTTGGATTATGGGGGAAGTTACTTTTGCACGTGGAATGAAGATTTCCCGTAGTTCTGAACTACGGAGGAGCAGTTTTATTTAAAACAGTCAATTTGGGCTTTAAAGCCCTCAACAGCAAGCCAGAAAATTAGATGTAAACGGGGGGAGTCCTTTATTTTTTGAATTGAAGGCGGACAAGGTAATTTACCGCGCGCTAATAATATAAATTTCTTTTTTGGCTTGATGTCTTGTTGATGAGGAGTCGCGATGCGATGCGATCACAATCACAATCGCAATCGTAATACATATGTTATAAAACCAAGTGTCTTGTTGATGTGGTAGAGTTCCGCAATGGAACGGTTGTATATTATACAATCAAAACATATTATAATCACCCCCCACAGCAGCGGAGGCCCGTGGGTCCACTTGACCACGTGGCGATGTTTTAATGGAATTGCAAAGTTCCAATCACAGGGATCAATCGACGGTCCTTTGTTTTGTGTTCCGATCAAAGGCCGGACCCGATCGTATAATATACCATAGTTTAATGCCAAATCGCATCCGGTTGTTCAATCGCAATCAGAAGCTCTTAAGTGATGGACTCGATTGCACTTTGAAATTGGCGGACCCGATGGTAGTATGCAATGGAGTTAATAAAGTCCATCGCGTCCGGGATCTTAATCGCAATCAGAACTTTCCGATTGATCTCACCCTTTTGTTATATGCTCCGATTGAAGTGGCGGACCCGATCGAGGTATAGGCCGCAGTTTATATGACTCATCGCATCCGTTTTTGAGTCGCAATCAGAACCTCTTTAGAACGAGGCCCGATCGCACATAGTTGAAGTTCAGACCCGATTGGTTTATGAGCCAGCTTTTATATTTTCCAATCGCATCCGATTGTCAATCGCAATCAGAGTTTTCAGTTTGATTGTTTGTATTGTGGGTCCCGTATAATATTTGTTTTAATAGTTTTGTTTTAATATAATTTTTCGTAATGTTTTTTATGTGCGGCATATAAAATAGAAAAGGCCCGCGAGCCTGTAGTGATCGTGTAATTGTATTTGTTTAGTTTTGCACAGCTGTGCGTGTGAGAAGAAAAGAGAAAACACAACAGTGTATTGTTTTGGAAAGACAGAGAGTTGTTTTGTAGCACTGTGTCTGTAGCAGTCAATATTGTGTATCCCTCTGCTTTGAGGAAGACTTTTGTAATAGTTTTTTTTAAAGTTCTGTTAATGAAATTGAAGAAAGCATTTTTATGCCATCTCTGTCTGCAAGCAATTTCTGTTTTAAATTCTCTGTGTTGTAGAGGGGAGTTTACTTCTCTCCAATTTTATTGTTTGGAATTTCCCAAAATTCCAACAGTGACTTATGGTCAATGCATGCATGCGTAGTCGCTGTTGACTAAAACACTGATGTGCACTGTCACTCTTCATCTACTACTGCACCATTACTCTGATAGTTTGCTACTACACTGCAACACTGCAACAGGTATGCCAGGGAATAAATTTTCTAACAGAGAAAAGTTCTTATTGGGCATCCTTTTTTTTTCAGAAAGAAAAAAACGCTGATTTATATTATGATTTATAAAACAGTACATATTCCAAATAATCTCAGCTGAGAATGACTCTCAACGAGAAGACCACCATACAAAGCCCATTTGAAACTGCTCATAAGCAAGGTGGAGCAGAAAGTAATTATGGGCAGCCACATAACTGGGACAGATCGTTCCCAATACTTATAAAACCATCAAAGGAAAACAAAAAAGGAGTGCATAAAAGATATGACTTATCCATAATATCTCCAGGAGGTGATTCATGAAATTAGAAAAGATGCCATCTCAAAAGCCATAATTAAGGTTGTCCTGAATTAGATTTGGCTCGCTTGATGTGGCGAATTGTAAACAAAATATCAGTAATAGCAAGTCTGTATGATTATGGCTGAGCCGCAATGTGAATGCTTCAGCTGCGTTAGGAAATTGAATGTAATCAGACTTGCCAGAAAGATGTAATGCGCTCGCTTGATAATATAATACTCGCTCACTTGAAGTAAAACACGCTCGCTTGAATTTTAGAAACAGGCTCGCCTGACAACAGTAACCACGCTCACTTGAAAGAGTCAATCACGCTCGCTTGACACATATGGTGAGGTTTGCTAAATACTTGAAAGCTGAAATCATATAAGTGAAGAAAATAGGAGTGAAGGCAGCTGTATGAGTGAAACTAGAGTCAACATATCCCTGCAAACCAAATGAAAATGAAGAAAACCAGTCGCAAAAATGAAGAGTAAAAAATGTATCCATTAGCTGAAGGTGTGGAATCATGGAAGAGGAATAGAGTGCTCAGCAATCAGTCTTCCTGCAACAAAATGAGAGACATTCATGGATCCAAATTCAGCCAAGAGTCCCTTTTTGGAGAGCTGATCTGCCCGGGTAATGTTTTCACGAAAGATATGATAGATGGAAGGGCAGTCCAGTCTGTGCCAAAAACTCTGAATCTGATCAATCCAACCCAACAGAAGCTGGTTATGCATGTAAAAACTATTGTTAATCCAACCAATGACCAGTTGAGAATCCCCGTAAATGCCAACCACCTGGATTTGAAAGTCAACAGCAATAAGAAGGCCCCCCCAGAGTGCCATAATTTCAGCCTTGTTGTTAGTACCTGGCCCTCCATTCCAATAGATGTGAATACGCTCCCGATCAGAAATTTTGATCCAGGCACCACAACCTGTAAAACCATCAGCTGAAGCACCGTCAAAATATATGGCAGGTAAGGCAATTTCATGTGGTCTAATACGGTGAGAGGCATCTGATATAGTATTCACAATAGGCTGGCAGTCATCCATCCAAGATTTAATAGCCAAATATACCCTCTGGATGTGGAAATATTTTTGTTCAAAAATCACATGATTCCTCGCAATCCAAACTTCCCATATAAAGTAAAAGGGTAAGGATCTATAATTGCTGTTCAGTTTGTCCCAGTCATTTGCAGCAGTAATGAAATCCACTGGACACCAGGATGGATTCATCAAGAAAGAACTGAATAGTTTCCATAGTCTAGTAACAGTGGGGCATCGAAAGAATAGATGAGCAATAGATTCCTCCGCTGAAAGACATAGCACACATCGACTGGGTCCATGAAATCCTCTCTTTACTAGATTATCCCATGTGAGTGCTTTCCCACGCCAAACCAGCTTGCCAAATAGAACTATTTTCGTAGGGATTTTCCTTTTCCAAAACGGAAGAAATTTTTTTGGTGCATGCGCATGTTGAGCAGAATGAATGATATCGCTGTAGACCTCCTTGACTATTACAATATTATTTCTGAGAGGGCCATTCCATATCAATTGGTCTCCACCCGGAGCATAACATAGGCCAGCGCAACGCAGTGTGTCCCGGAGCGTATCCCACTCTTCAGCATCAGGTCCGTTAATACCAAGTTCCTCGGAAGATTTAAAAATGGGGGCACCATATGACCAGTAGTATATTAACTGTGAATAATAGAAAATACCTTGAATAGCCAAAGCGTGTAGAAGGCGATAAGATGGGGCAGAATGTCGTGGCAGTGGTAGAAAATTTAACGCACCTATAGGAATTCTGCTTCCGTCGCGAAAATGCCAGCATATTCGGGGAGTAATGAGAGTGACAATCATTTTGAAACTGCGCCACATACAAGAGATAACACGAGGGAAAGTAAAACCATTGCAGTTGATCAGCTGTAGTGCATCACCATTGAAATATTTAACCCTATTGATTTTATTCCATATACCTGTACTTTTGATAGCCCTCCAAAAAGACTTGATAAGTAAGGCGCTGTTGAAATTACGGGTACAGAGGATACCCATCCGTCCATGTCCTTGGGCTTGCAAATAACAGATAAGCGACAGAGAGGAAACTTTCTGCTCATATTATCCCCACCCCATATAAAATGCGTAATAATACTATTAATCTTTGAAATGATGCCTGCTGGAAGATATAGAAGGTGAGCCCAGAAAACTATCATCTGTGACAATACTGATTGTATCAATATGAGACGTCCGCCCATAGATAACCAATGATGGGTCCAGCGCTGAATCCGGTCTCGGAATCGGTCGATTATCCATTCCCAATCACGGTTTTTATAACTGCAGGGCTTGATATAGAATCTCAGGTATTTAAAACCTCTTGAAATATGACGAGTGCCAATACCCATGAAATCGGCAATAAAGTTGACTTCTAAAACATCGCCAAATTCAAATAAGAGGAAGGATTTATCCCCATTTATACTCAACCCTGTAGCCGCTTTGAATCGTGTAAGCGTGAACTTGATATAGAACCAATGGTTTCTATTTAAATATCCAAATAGCAAGAGATCATCCACAAATAGAGAGTGCGATGTAGAGACCGTACTTGAGAATGCAAATCCTTTAATGAAGCCCTTCTGTTCAGTTGCATGTAAAATCTTGCTGAACCCGTCCATAGCCAGAATAAATATGAGAGGGGATAGCGCGCAGCCCTGGCGCAAACCCCTACCTGCCCTGAAGAAACGTGATGGGAACCCATTGATAATCACCGCATATCTGACATTTGAAATACAGGACATTATCCATTGGATGATTCTAATGGGCAAACCAATCTTGAGCAGTAGAACTCGGATGAAAGACCAGTCGAGTGAATCGTATGCTTTGTGTAGATCAACTTTCATGATAAGCGCTTCTTGCTTGTCCGAGTGCATTGAGTGACAAACCTCCTGAGCGATAGCAATCGCGTCGTGTATAGACCTGCCATTAAGAAAACCATATTGCTCCACAGAAATGTTAGCAGATAAAACAGCTTTGAGGCGATTGGCAATAATCTTGGATGTTACTTTGTAAATTAAATTACAAAGTGCTATAGGTCTAAAATCAGAAAATGATAGAGGATCCGAGACTTTTGGGATGAGGGCGATAAATGAAGAATTTAGATGTGCAGGCATCATACCCATTTTACGGAAGAGTTCCATCATATCAGAGATTTCAGACCCCATGAGATCAAAAAAGAAGACAAAGAATTCCGCAGGCCAGCCATCAGGCCCGGGGCATTTGTCATGTGGAAAAGACTTAAGGACCGAAAGGACTTCATTCCCAGTGATACACTGATCCACTTCATTAATGGCCGCTTCGTCAAAAAATCTAGGCATGTGATCAAGAACCCATGCTTGATTCTCAGCATCAATAGAGGGATCCTTTAGATAAAACTTAGAAAAGTAAGCAACAACTTCATCTTGAATCGCAGCAGTGGAATGAGCAAAGCTGTTGTCCTCTTTTAAAATGCGCCATATAGCATTCTTATTTCGTCGCGCATTTGCTGTTTTGTGGAAAAAATGGGTGTTGAGATCACCCTCTCGAAGCCATGTAATCCTGCTCTTCAAATGCCATGTGATCTCCTCAATCCTCAATATTTCCTTTTTCCGAGCCCCAAGATCCTTCATGAGATCAAGCGCCGATTGGTCAGGGGGGCAAGAGGAGAAGGATGCAAATAAATCCGCCATCCTGGTAGTAATCTCCTTATACTCTTTCCTGAGCGCATCCTTTTTCCTTATCTCCCATTCCTTTGAGGCCCCTTTAATCTTCTGAAGCTTATAATGGAAGCGTTCCCAATCCTTGAGACTGACATCCTTGATATCTTGTTGCCATAGTCTGTAGATCATCTTTGTATAATCCTCATCTTCAAGCCAAATTCTATTAAATTTGAAAGGCTTGCCACTAGTATTGATACTATCATTCCATGAAAGCCTGATAGGCATGTGATCGGATATATCTGAGACCAATACATCAGATCTAAGCATACACCATTTGTCAACTAAGTTTGCATGGACCATTACCCGATCCAGTCTTTTGCCAATGAAATGGCTGCCAGCTCGCTTGTTGGTCCAGGTCGGTAAAATGGGAAGTGGGCGAATATCAACCAAATGGAACCCAAAAAACATGTGAGATAAAAAGGAAGAAAGAGGATCATTCCTGGCTGAGATTCCCCAAACTTCATCAGGGCGCATAGTAGAATTAAAGTCACCCATCAGGATTAAATTGTGCAGAGAAAGAATGCCCGAAACCATCATATGCTGCCAAAAAGATTGTCTGTTGCCATAGGGGGCATAGATGTTAATAATATTAACCACTTCCGTCATGCCTCTGAGATGTCCTGAAAGCAGTATCCCACCGAAGAATTTATAGGCCCTAAAAGATGCAGAATTAGGATTCCAAATGGCGATTAATCCCCCGGATTGGCCCACAGCATCGACTGCAACAACATTCCATCCCTTCTTAATATCCAAAAAAGTTTTGATAGCCCGTTCTCTGTCACACATGGTTTCTTGAACAAAAAAAATAAATGGATTAGCAGAATTCAATATGTCCCTTAGGCAATGTGCTTTGGAGGCATCGCCTAACCCCCTGATATTCACAGACAAGATATGATTCATGATGACACCTGGTCCGGGTTGCTTGCTCTAAGCGCCCGATGACTGGACCATGTTCCTTCACTGATCGAAATCGGGATGTCAGTCAGATCGTCTTCATTCTCAGAAAAAAGGGCAATGGCTTTAAACTTCCCCCTGGAGTATTTGCTGGCCGACTTTGACCTGCCTCTATTAGGTTGTGTACGTAGGGAGGTTGGTTTAGAGACTGTCGACAAAGGAGGCCTATTGAAGACAGTAAGGGCAGCCAGGTCATTATTAGGGTTTGCCAGAATAGATTCTAGGTCACTGCCTATAGAGTTCCTAGGGGAGTCCGGAAGGTTGATGGGATCAACAAATTCAGGTAAAATTTCAAGTGTCATGTGGGGACCATAAGATGAATTACTCGGCGGGGCAGACGATTCACCAATGTGAAAATTAGTGGAAGAGTGGAGAGGGGGGTCACCATGTGATGATAACAGAATGTCGTTATCCTTTGGTATAGCGAAATGGGAGTCATCAGGATTGGACCTTTGACTTTGAATAGTAGGATTAATATTCTCCGGACCCAAAGAGCCAGATGAACGAAAGGGTGCAAGTTCATCAGTTAGATCATAATCATGTTCCGAATCTAAAACACGACGGTTATTAAGAATACCATCCGACTGCTCCTGAGCAGTCACAAATGCATCATCTTCAGAATTAATGGGACTAGAATTACCTGAATTATGTGCTCCAAGAGCACCCGATGCAGCATTTGTTCGCCGACCACCCATCGAATCAGTAGCAACAGCACCAGAATGGATCATACGCAAGCGATATGGGCAATTATCTCTAAGATGTCCAGTACGATGGAAAATGAGACAACGGAACGGAATTCCCCAGAAGTCTATGTGTTGCCGATGCCTCCTGTTGCCCCAAAGAAGATCAATATCGCCTGGCAGACCCCCAGAATACTCAAGTTCGACCAAAATCCACGCAACCCGCTTATCATTGGCACCCACTATACTTGGATCAATATACTTAGTGGAGCCAATGGCATTGCCAATAGCCCGAAGGGCCTTAAGTGTCCAGAATTCCAGGGGGAGACCCGGAATTTTAACCCAGATAATTCGATTTCGAGGGGCCTCCAAAACTGGATTATAACCCAAATACCAGGGAATAAGCTGCATAAAACTTCTGCCCCGAACCCAGGTTTTGTAGATGATCTTGTGGACGTCTCCTTCATCCATGAAGTGGATGCTGAACCAACCATTTATGAGAGTACTAACCTTCGGAGAATAGCCTATAATTGAGCTCCAGTGTTTACTGATCCATTTGCTCGTATCAAAATCACTGTTTTCGGGAAATAGCCATCTACCAATAACCTCTCGTTTCTGAAGGCTAACAACTCGCCTACAAAGATCATCATAGTCTAGCGACACTTCCTTAATATCCATCTTCTGTTTAAAACAAGAAGACTTCTTCCTGCGGTGACCAGCCCGCTTCTGATGTTTTTGGCAATCAGGCAACCGAGATGCTTCAGCAAAGGAAGTATGGATACCCTGTTTCACAATTAGCTCATCGATGTCATCCCCCGGAAAGGAAATAGAGTGGCCAGTAACATTTGGATCTGGATACTTCTTACGGGTGGCGGAATTCCTTGGAAAGGTAACACCTGTGCGCGCCATATGAGAGTTAATTGCAGATGACAGGAATAGCCGTCACTGCACTATCTCAGCAAGGATAGGACGTGGTAGATAAAGAGGGCAGGACAAAGATGCCGCTGGAGTAAAAGCAAGTATTAATTTCGACAGCTGAGCAAGGAGTAAAGAATTTTAAAGGTTACCCGCCATGAAACATAGATGATGTACAATCGTTCATGTGGAAAGGTCATAGATTTGGAGTAAAAGAAGGCTAGATGAATGATATAAAATTATGAGGATAACTGTCAAATGCATGATACTATATGAGAAGACTGAAGACGCGAAGAAAGGTGGTGGATCGAGTAGTAATTGTCTGAGCATAGGTCAGATGAAAAAATCGACATTCACCTAATTCCATCATGACCAAATCCCTATGTGTAGTCCTCAATACCACGATAAGGAATAAGCGATTATTCTAATCAACTTCCCAAAGAAGTCTCGACCTGGGAATCAATGATGACAATCAAACATTCTTACCAAATCCCAAAGAAAGATTTGTAGGTATGTGAAAGTACATAAGTATCAATGCAGATCGTAAGAGTCGTAAATAGATATCCAATGGAGCTTTGGTAACGTTCCAAATGTAAACCAGAATTTCAAATTCAAAATTATCCGGAAAAGACCGAATACCAGCAGTAATTGAAAACCGGTTACCAGAAAACCATAGCCGGGAACAGGTGTGTTACAGATGACAGCAGCAACAACATAAACATCTCGGAATTGTCCACCATCTTTTGCGGATTCTGATACTCATGCTCTTGCATGGGCGAGAGATTATGAAGAAACTCGACCAACCATACCAAAACCTATACCATTTATCGCAAAACTCAGACCCTAGCTGATCAGGTTCAGAGGACGAGGTCTGAGAAGACGATGGAATTATTGATTCATCACCGTCGTGTGCAACCATTTGATTTGTGGGTATGGTAAATAGAGAGGAGAATAAGCATTGCAATGATGGTCAAAAGAAAGGTCAGGATAATCTCAAGTGCTTCTGATGACCAAAAGTGCCCAATAGTTAACATTTTAGAATCTCAACATGTGAGAACCCAATGAGGATATGTAAGAGGTATCCATGGCAAATTGGGTCTAGCCAAAAATAGCAAAAAGATCCCACATAGCTATTTCAAAATTCTCAGCCGCATGAACTACTGTATCCATGAAACCAACATATGTACTATTGTTGAAAAAACTTAGATACGACGAAACACATAAGACAACGATAGCCACCAATGGCAATAAAAATCGTCCAATAATGGGTACCAGCTAAATACAGCACAAATGTAACCGCTTTAGCCACCAGAAGCAACTGAGATGTCCTCCACGGGTACCAGCTAAAATTAGAAAACTGCAGCACACATGCAACAGAAATAGCCACCAAAAGCAAAGCAACTGAGATGTCCTCCACGGGTACCAGCTAAAATTAGAAAACTGCAGCACACATGCAACAGAAATAGCCACCAAAAGCAACAATTTTTATCCACATCGGGTTCCACCTACCAGTTGCCTCCCCATCCTATAATCTACCCAGGAAAACTAGATCAACCGCACAAACTTCTACGCTGTCTATCTTGCAATGCAACTTCTGTCCAACCCTCGTAGCCCCCTTCGAAGCAAAAGCGAAACCATTTCCATCAACATAAGACAACGATAGCCACCAAAAGCAATAAAGATTGTCCAAAAGGGTTCCAGATAATTACAGCACAAATGTAACCGCCTTAGCCACCAGAAGCAACTGAAATGTCCTCCATGGGTACCAGCTAACAATAAAACTGCAGCACACATGCATCAGAAATATCCGCCAAAAGCAACAATATTTATCCTCATTGGGTTCCAGCTATCAGTTGCTCCTGCACCGATTCAGTTTCACTGGACAATTCACACCATAGCTCCGCATTTCCTGTTCCCGCTGCTTGGATTCTCCACCCCGACACATAAAAGCGCAGACATACACTGCTACGCCAATGAGATGCGGGCCAAGCTTCCAGCTTATTTAACCCCAACTGAGAGGAGTTCAGCTGAAGCTGGAGGTGAAAAGAGCGTGAGAAAGATCAGCGTCAAATAACAGAGCGCCAAGAAATCACATTTTCTCGTAGAGGAATGCATTGTGTCGAAGCTGGATCTGTTCAACCCCAGATTTCTGTCAATCAACAGAGATGAGAATCCCTGTGTAGATCCGTTCGAGGGAGAGCCCCAACTCAATACGGGTCCTGTGCTTTCAATACGTTGAATGTCTTGGTTATCTATTGGTAGATCTTCACATGTACCTCTAATTCTGTGCTAGATTTATTCTTCGTGATCTGGATGTTGTGTCAAATTGAAGTATCGAGTTTTTCATGGGTTGTTTTGATACTCGGTTCTCGAGAGTGACTGTAAATCCCGGGTCTAAAGAACGACTTTAGATCAATAACATACAGCGAGTGCCTGATCGTGATCCCCTTTTGATTTTTGTTGAATAAATATGATTCTGCCAGGCATCGGGTTTGTTGCCTATGGGTGATATACTAGAATGAATTGCCAGTGATCAGTTTACACACACACACCTCAACAATGTTCATAGACTCTACTGAACACTAAAGAAAGTTTTTCATACACATTCTGTACGTTACCCATGTCAACTACAAACTTTTTTCGGAAAGCCAGTGCCTTACTGTCATACTTCCACTCTACACAGTTATCATTATACCGCTGCAATGTCTATGTACATACCTTTCCTTTGTGTATGCATCGAGAAGACAACTGGAAACTTGGTTAACTGCCGCTCAATATCAATCTGCTGCTGAAATTTTGAAGTATCTGGTCCACCATATGCTTGTTGAGCAGTTTCTATTTTGTGTAATCTTTTTGTGGGTGTTGTTTGGCTGGACCTTCTTTTGCTGCTGCATGGAAAATTGAACTTACATCTCCCTATTAATTTAAAAATTGTATCGTTAACCTTAGATGAATTTAGTCTTTGATTTCTTCAGATTAGCTCTTTGAGAGATACGTACCATTATATCTGTTTTGCACAGGCTGACAAATTGATTGCCCCCTTTTTTTGTTGTGGGGGGGAGGAGGGGTTATTTATTTATTTTAGTCTGTTCTATCAGTAAGGTATCCTGCATTTGGTTATTTTCCTAATGCATCCACCACTCCTTGAATTTCGCCCGCTTCGCTCAACAGAATCTGGCCCTATCCTTGCCTAACAAGCAAGTTTAACTTGGGAAAATAAAATATCCCATCCATTAACTGGATTGATAAAAGTAATGTGAATTCAGAATTGCATACTTGACTGTGACCTTGGCAGTCAAAGAGTTGATAATTTTCCTGAAAGTCCTTTTGCTTAGACTAGAATCCTGGATCTTGATTGTAGCAATGCTAATATTTCACATCTTGCAGCGTTACTGCTGGTAAAGGATCTCCGTTCTTGATTTTATTAGTACCTTTCACCATTTATATGGTTAAAATCATTGCGGTTGAGAGATGCCCGCGTCATGCGAAGTTTGAAATATGTTCTGGGAAAGAGATTCAAGGGTAAACCCTCAATTGCATGTGATTTTTTCATGGAATCGTAGTGTACATTATTTTAAACAAGCTGATGTATTTATTTCTACAAGAGGAATGTACTAAGTGATATCATTAGAGTGCTACAACAATACTGCGTAACTAGGAATGGGTATTTATGTGAATTGGAAGTAATGTTTTATCCGGGGGTAAGCTTATGTCTGAAGGGTAGATTGTCAATCAATGGACAAATAGTTGGCAAGGGGCTTGTGAAATGAATAACAGTTGAAATTGTTGTTGATAGATCCACTGGGTCGACAGTAATGCCTGTTAAATAATATATTGAGTTCGTCATTTTGAAAGGCTAAAAGAAAAATCACCAACATTCAAAATATCCATGCTTAGTGTCCAAAGTTCTGTGGCATGAGTAATCTTGCTACAAAGATCGGATTTCTTAGCAGGAAATTGTGTGGCTTATAACAAAGATTTACTTTTTTTTTCAGATGAAAGAAAACCGCTGTTTATTAATGATAGTAAACAGTACATAGTCATTCATTAGGATTTGTATGAAGAATGAGGTACTGGAAGGATACCTCATGCGTATATAAATCGAAACAGAGTCATCATGAACTATTGATTACATATATGAAATTCCAGCATTATAAGATTTTATGTCTCCTTTGTTCAATATGGATCAATTAGAAATGGATCAGAAACAATATATGAGCAAGTGAATCATGTCTGCCAGATCTTTTCCAATAGGGAGAGACATAAAATTCCAGAAAATTGGATTTTCGATGCCAGGCAAAGCCTGCATATATTGAAAAGGAAACTGTAGATTAAAGCTATGTATTTTTCATGAAAGGAGTCAATAAAAAGCTGGTGGATCAAGAAATCGATTAAGAGTCCTCTGGTAGCCTCAAGAAATCGATTAAGAGTCCTCTGGTAGCCTCACTCGCTTGCAGTCGATCTAGATCTGTATCACGCTCGCCTGAATAGAAACACGGTGGAAAATGCATCGCTCTCTTGCCAGGACAGTATAACAAAGATTTACAGGACAGTATACCATACTTCGGTAGTTGCTAGACTAATTCTCGAGACTTTTCTGAGCGTGCATGCATTTGAATAAATTTGGACAATGTATAAATACACATTATTGCAGACAAAATTGGATTCAAATTGGAGTCACTTTGAAATGAACATGCTTCGAGGATGCTTAACTTGTTTCTATTGAAAATATTATATGTTTTAGAGACAATAGAAAATATCTCGTGTTTTAGCCATATAATCTTTTTTGTTTTGTCTGCTTGGAATTCTGTGGAGAGTATTTCCCATAATGGCATATTATTTTATAAAATAAATAAAACCTATTTGTTTTAGAATATAGACTATTTTCTTCCTTAGAGCTAATCCAATTTAATGTGATTATTGTTGTTTTAATGATGCCATGGAAAAAGGGTAATAATCCAGTTTAATGTGAATATTGTTTGTTTTAATGATGCCATGATATTATATGAGAAAACGTGATCCAATTTAATGTGTATATTTTTGGTTTAATGATGCCACGATATTATAGGAAAATAAAGGTAAAGGGAAATAGTTCAAATTTAAATAATTGTCGATAATGACTTTTAAATTTTAGGAATTTTTTTAAAGGAAATGAATTCATAAGAATGAATATTATGATATTATAGGGCAAGGAAATTGAACTAGGAGGAAATGATCTAAAAATAATTATGTTCATTAGATGTTCAAATGTCTTTATCTTTTGCTTTAATAGATCACCATTTTTTTTTTTGACGATTATTCCAAGGTATTTGGAGAGCTACCTAAGTGTCTTTCACTTTTTTTGAGATTATTTTGAGATTATGGCTATGCTATTTATTTGCAACTAGCAAGTGCATCACAAACACAAGGCCTTATAAGTATACATATGTACAAAAGAGTGAGGCTGAGCATATGATTCAAGTTGGCATCATTTAATCTACCCAAAGTGTTTTCTTTACACCTGTGGTGATGGTTTTGAATATGGAGGTTTTCTTTGCACCTTGGTGATGGTTTTGAAGAATGAAGGTTCATGGCATATGTATTCAAATTATGGACAACTTAACAAATAGCCTATTAAATCTATTTTTTTGTTTCCATCATTGATATATTGGAAGGATTTTTTTATTATTATTTTTATTATTTTTTAAAATTTTCTATAAAGTTGGATTTTCTTTTTGGACATCATCAAATTAGAATGAAGTAAAATTCCCAAAACAACGTAACACATAAAGGCCATTATTTGTTTTTGGTAGTGCCATTTGGTATTATTAATGCATTTTCAATATTTCAAAGCTTCGTTGATTCTAATTTCAAAATTTTCCTTGGGAAATTTGTATTAGCATGGCATTTTCAATATTTCAAAGCTTTGTTGATTCTAATTTCAAAATTTTCCTTGGGAAATTTGTATTAGAATTACATTTTCAATATTTCAAAACAACTTTGTTGATTCTAATTTCAAAGTTTTCCTTAGGAAATTTGTGTTAGTATTTTTTTGATGATATAATTATATACAACAAATTTTGAGAAGATGTACATGTAGACGTGGTTATAAAAATACTGAAATAGAGCTACATATAAAGCCTTTCAAGTGTACCTTTGGGGTTCAAGAAATGAAATATTTGGAACATGTATTTTATTAAGATGTCAAAATAGATCCCAACAAAATGAAAGTTACGATGGAAATTGGATTCCCAAAACCTTGAAAATTTTAGGATTCTTAGAATTGATAAGCTATTACCACAAGTTTGTTGAAAATTATGGTCAAATAACAACTCTTCAAACAACAATATTGAAAAATGACCCATTTTCTCTGACTTTATTTGCCAAAGCTTTTGGAAGACGTAAGAGGTTATGTATACAACACTTGTCTTGGCCACACTAACTTCACAAATGACTTTATTGCATAGTGTGATGCCTTTACAATGTGGCATTGATGTAATTTCAATGCAAAGGAAGGTCCCATGCCTTTGAAAGTAGTTCGTTTAAAACAAAAAATTTACTCTAATCTATTTCTGAAAAGGAAATGTTGGCTATATTACATGTAGTTAGGAAGCGATTACTTTATCCAATATGAAGAAACTTCAAGGTAAAAATAGATCATGGTAGTTTAAAGTATTTCTAGGAGTAATAATTTTCTTTAAAAGTAATAAAAATAGGTTACAAAGATGCTAGGTTATGACTATTTCTAGGAGTAATAATTTTCTTTAAAAGTAATAAAAATAGGTTACAAAGATGCTAGGTTATGACTATTTCTAGGAGTAATAATTTTCTTTAAAAGTAATAAAAATAGGTTACAAAGATGCTAGGTTATGACTTTGATTTTTTTTACAAAATAATCAAAACACAGTGTAATGGTATACACTTTCAAAGAATGAAGAAACAAAAGGTTTATTATATGCTATTTTCATTTCACAATTGAATTGGGTGGAAGAAATAAGAATAAAATGGAAGTAAGATTATTCAACAATGGCAAGAGGATGTGTGGAAGAATGATTTGTTATGGTATAAAAAACCTATATTTATGTAAGAATTCATACTTCAAATAGAAGGTAATTCTGGAATTGCACACTTCTTCTAGGGCATTGAAATTCTTGAAATGTTACCATAAGATCAAGAATGGTTTTTTTGAAAATGTTTTAAAATTGACGTGCTTTAAGAATGCTTTTCTTTTTTCAATATTTATTTATTATCAATTATTTACTTTATCAATTTTTATTTTTAAATTAAGTTAAGAATGTTGAAGTTTGCAACAAGAAATAGTGAAAGAGGCATCCGGAAACATCATCCTTGATCCTAGTGAAAAATAAGCACTTAAACTGGGTGGGGCCCACACAGGCTATTTTTAGGTGTATGTCTATTTTTAGAATGGTGAGCATATTCTAAAATTAGCAGGATGCTGATTCTAGATGATTGAGAAAATTCTATCTTAGATGAGTTTCTATTTTTAGAAGATGGGTGAAGTCTATTTATAGATCACAAATATAAAAATAGAATGCATGTCAATTATTATTAGCCCTTAATAATAATCAGATAATAAATAGTAACTTATTCTCTTGGAGCACTTTATTTCAGTGAACATATGTGGCACATCAGTGGGCTGAAGGAATTATGCAATTCCTAGGGTGGTTGGTGACTCATGCATGGAGGACTTAGTTATAACTGATTGTGGCAAGTTGTAACAGAGTTGGAAGAGTAGTTATGGGAGTTTTTACTTAGTTTAACTCAGTTTAGTGAGTTAAACTCAGTTGTGTTAGTTGTAACTGAACATACACCAGTGAAAGATGAGTGAATTAATTAGTTAATTAATTCACAAGTAGTGTCTTACTTGCAACTGAATAAATACTGCAGCTAACTACTTGCATGTTAGGTCCAGTGGAGATCCAGTGGAGAGATAGGTGAAAGGGTGAGATGGAATATCTTTTGTGACTATAGTGGAGCATTCAATGCATCCATACACACGTTGGAGATGCCTATGAGTATTGTGCAGTCAAGGCAAGGTAATGTCGAATTCATTCAGGGTTCTTCTTCAACAGGGATAGCGCAGTGGAGGCAAGAAATTTGTGTATGGAGGTGCAAATTTCTGCAAGACATTGTGAGACAATTGTATATTGTACTGAGAGCTCTATGAGCTAAGCTTTGTATGAGATATATGAGATTGTTTCATGATTCCATTGATATACACAATATATGATAGTTGGGGTTTTTAGCTTTAAGCTTTCCCGGTAAAACATCTTGTTATGTGTGATTGATTTTTCTTCATGTGTTTGCAATTGGCGATTTAATTTCTGCAAAGAATTAAGTAGAAGGATTCTGTATTTAACATAAGGATTAAATTGTTATATCAGGAGAATCCGGTAATATACATGCATATTGTATAATTTCTACATGGTATCGGAGCTGAAGAGATTGCAATAATGAAGCAGTGTTGAGTTTTTTGTTGGTGGAAAAAATTTGAAATTGCTGCAAGAATTTCTTGATGCGACAGTTGAGTATATATTGAAATGGATTTCAATGGTTTGCAGTTGGAGTTTCCACTCGAGGGCAAATTGAACTACATAGTTTGGAAGGACAGGATGGAGGCGGTGCTTGAAGATAATGGCTTGAAGGAATTCATCGAGAGAGATGTTCCTAAGCCCACTTCGGCGGATGCCGCAGTACTTGACGCATGGCAAAAGAAAGTAGCAAGGGTGAGGAGGATTCTGTTGGAAGGTGTGAAAGACCATATTGTGTCAAGCCTTCATGGGAAAGCCAATCCATATGCTATGTGGAAGGATTTGACGGATCTTTTCCAAAGTAGCAGTGACCATAGGAAATTGGCGCTGAAGGATAAACTTAGAAAAATCAAGATGGAGAAGAACGACACTATTTTGGTATACTTGACAGAGTTTGTCCAATGCAGGGATGAGCTTGGGAGTGTAGGAGTCAGTGTTGTTGATGATGATTTGGTGAGCTTGGCTCTCCTTGGACTTCCGAAGAGTTGGCTCAGTTATGAAGACTTTGTCAATGGACGGGAAAAATTGCCGGATTGGGAGAGACTTTGGTCAGATCTAGTGCAGGAGGAGATAAGGCAGAACACCAGGGATGGCTCTTCATCAAAGCATGATGATGAAGAGGACTTTGCTTTGGCTGCTAAGGTGAAGAAGAAGAAGGGGAAGAAATTCCATTCTAGATCTGAGGCTCGTGAATATGGCAAGGAGCACAACATGTCCAAAGTGAAGTGTTTTCACTGTCACGAGTTTGGACATATTGCCACAAATTTTCCACATTGGAAGAAGAAAAACATGGCTATTGGAGCTGCAGCTGGTGAGGCCCTTGCCTCGCAATTTGAGCTTGAATTCTCATTGATCGCATGCATGGTGCCTAGTGCATTGGGATCGGGGTGGTACTTTGATAGTGGTGCTTCCTTTCACATGAAGAGAGATGAGAAATTGTTCAGTGACTTGGTGGATAAAGATATCTAGATGCATGTTGAGTTGAGCGATGATGGACGATACAATGCGACTGGCATTGGTACCATTACCTTTCAGAGGGCGTTAGGTAAACTCCTTCATTTAAAAGATGTTGTGCATGTTCTAGGTTTAAAGAAGAATTTAATCTCAGTCGCAATGTTAGAGGATAAAGGATATGATGTTGTCTTTAGTGAAAGGAAAGTATTAATGATACACAAAGCAACAGGGCAAGCCAAGAAGGTGGGGATTCGAGTTAAGAATCTCTACAGAATTGAAGTAGATGGAATTTCTACAGAGCTTCCTACTGTTGGGAAGTGCGAGAAAGCCATGCAATTGAAGCTTGAGAGGGAGTAGGATTTGCATGCAGGTAAGAGTGAACCTCGGAATGTGGGGCAACCACAAGATGAGGATAATGGAGTGGAAGCAACCACTCATGCAGAGAAATTTTGTGCCAGATGGGCAGAGGGAGTGCATGCAGCTATACCACTAGGTAAGAGGTGGGACAACATGCATGAATAATCCTAAGAAGAAATTTCTGGGCAGGAGTCATTGAGATGGTGTGGATCTCATGAATTGAACCTGGCTAACTTGGCTATGAGGTGCCCATAGAGCAGCAATAACATGATCAGTTGGATTGATGTAGTCAGATCAAAGTGACAGTGTCGGATACTGGAGCACGGATCAGAGTTGACAACAAGTGGAGAGTGCATGGGTGCAGAGTTCAACAACGCAGTGGTTCCTGAAGACATGTGCAGTAGCTAAGCATAAGTCAGAAGACTTTGATGACAAATGCATTACACTGATTGAGTTGTTTGGAGGCTATTCAGTTTCAGAAGTGTTGCATGCAAGTATTGCAAGGCGGATGCATGCAGTTGCAGGGCACATGCAAAGAAAGTCCTTTATTTTTGTGAGGGAGTGTTGAAATTTGCAACAAGAAATAGTGAAAGAGGCATCCGGAAACATCATCCTTGATCCTAGTGAAAAATAAGCATCTAAACTAGGTGGGGCCCACACAGGCTATTTTTAGGTGTATGTCTATTTTTAGAATGGTGAGAATATTCTAAAATTAGCAAGATGCTGATTATAGATGATTGAGAAAATTCTATCTTTAGATGAGTTTATATTTTTAGAAAATGGGCGAAGTCTATTTATAGATCGCAAATCTAAAAATAGAATTCATGTCGATTATTATTAGCCCTTAATAATAATCAAACAATAAATAGTAACTTAGTCTCTTGGAGCACTTTATTTCAGTGAACTGATGTGGCACATCAGTGGGCTGAAGGAATTACACAATTCCTAGGGTGGTTGGTGACTCATGCATGGAGGACTTAGTTATAACTGATTGTGGCAATTTGTAAAAAGAGTTGGAAGAGAAGTTGTGGGAGTTTTTATTTACTTTAACTTAGTTCAGTGAGTTAAACTCAGTTGTGCTAGTTGTAACTGAACATACACTAGTGAAAGATGAGTGAATTAATTAGTTGATTAATTCACAAGTAGTGTCTTACTTGCAACTGAATAAATACAGTAGTTAACTACTTGCATGTCAAATCCAGTGGAGACCCAGTGGAGAGATAGGTGAAAGGGTGAGATGGACTATCTGTTGTGACTATAGTGGAGCATTCAATGCATACACACACACATTGGAGATGCCTATGAGTGTTGTACAGTCAAGACAAGGTAAGGTCAAATTCATTCAGGGTTCTTCTTCAACAGGGATTGCGCAGTGGAGGCAGGCTGTCAGGAGGCAAGAAATTGGTGCATGGAGGTGCAAATTTATGCAAGACATTGTGAGACGATTGTATATTGTACTGAGAGCTCTATGAGCTGAGCTTTGTATGAGAAATATGAGATTGTTTCATGATTCCATTGATATACATAATATATGATAGTTGGGGTTTTTAGCTTTAAGCTTTCCCGGTAAAACATCTTGTTATGTGTGATTGATTTTTCTTCATGTGTTTGCAATTGGCGATTTAATTTCCGCAAAGAATTAAGTAGAAGGATTTTGTATTTAACATAAGGATTAAATTGTTAGATCAGGAGAATCCGGTAATATACATGAATATTGTATAATTTCTACAAATAAATGTCTTAAAATTGATGTTCAAAAGTTTGTTGTTGACTCTGTAGTTTGCCAATAGAATAAGGGAGAGACAATTAAGACCTTGGGCATATTACAAGTTAAGAGTGGGAAAAATTATTAGTGGATTTTATTATAGGTCTAACCAAATATGAAGGAAAGAATGCCATCATGGGAGTAGTGGATCAATTAACCTAGTATGCCTAGTTTTGCTCTCTTTATTATCCTTTTAAAGCAACAATAGTAGCCATAAAATTTATCGAAAAATTTCATTTGCTACATGGAACCCTTGAGATTATTGTAAGTGAGAGAAATTAAATTTTCATTGTAAATTTTTAGACCGAATTATTTCTTTTTTGGGTACTCAATCAACTCATGGTTCATCTTACCATTTTCAATTGGACAAAAAAATTGAGATTGCAAATAAATATGTAGAAGGATATCTTTGTTTCTTTGCATCTAATAAATATACACAATGGGTCAAGCGGTTTCCCTAGGTAGAATAGTGGTACAACAAATCTTTCCTGCGTCATAAAAAAATGCCCGATTTATGACACTTTATGGATATCATCATCCATCCATCACATCACCCTTGAAAACAAACACGAAGATTCAAGCAGTTGAGAATTACATAGAGTATTAGTATGAGGTTCTTAAACTATTGAATAACAATTTTGTTATAGCATAAAATAGAATGAAACAAAAAACATATAAACATTAAAAAAGGAATTTGAAGTGGGGATTGGGTATTTTTCAGACTACAACTATACCGAAGAATGAAAAACAATAAATTAGCACCCAAGTATTATGGTATTTATAACGTGGTGTAGATGATTGGAAGTATGAATTACAAATTGGAATTGTCTTCATATTCATGTGTACGTCCAATCTTTCGTATTTCTTAATTAAAGATGATAATCAATGATAAGGCCTCAATTTAAACCATCTTACCAAAGATTAATGGATGAGGGAAAATCATTCTAGAATTGGAAACAATCCTTGAACAAGGATTAAAGAACTATGAAATCGAGCAATTGTTGAGTAGCTCATCAAGTGGAAGAACCTACTAGTGGACAAGACGACATGGGAAAATAATCTCTTCATGTGGAAATATCTCCAGTTAATCAAGTGTTAGGACACGATTTATTTAAAGTGATGGACATGTTAAGCTCTAGACAAAGCCCCATGTTAAGTCTTAGATATTGAGTTATATTTCTATTGTTATATTATTATTGTCAGCCATATATCCATATATATATATATATATATATATATATATATATAGAGAGAGAGAGAGAGAGAGAGAGAGAGAGAGAGACCTAGTTTATGATCATCTCATCTTATCCTGTATATTTGTTCTATCGTAGAGAGAATTTTCCCCCTTGAAGCAACTTATATTTCATTCTTATATTGTTTAGATGGAGTGAATCACATTGAGAACACAATCCTCGTGGAAATTTTTGTGGACGTTTGTTGATATTTTGGATATCCATAGCATAAATATTCATAATAAAACCCATCCAAATTATCAATATTATTTAGTCTTGTATCCACAGTTTGACATTTATAAATGTGAGAATGGATTAATTTCAATAATTGGTATTCAAGATAAATAAGAAAGGATTTATGATTATTTTTGAATATTTTCATGATCCATAAACCAATTTTTATTTTTTTAGTACAATATTTTTTTGATTCACTATTTTTTTCCCTACACCATTATATAATCTCTAATATATCATGATGTCTATGCCAATGGGAACAACCACAAGGATATAATGTCTATGCCAATGGGAACAACAGAATGGTTAATTAGTTGTGGTGTGAAAATGCTTGTTACTTGATATTTTCCTCTAAAAATCCCCATTACTAAGTTGAGTATGCCTAAAATATTTATGTTTTGAAATTGTCTTTACACCATAACTATCTCTATATACAAAAAATAATATTACATTAGTTGGGATGTCTTCGAAAGCAACATATACAATCTAGTAAACCAAGATCCTTATATATATATATATATATATATATATATATATATATATATATATATATAGAGAGAGAGAGAGAGAGAGAGAGAGAGAGAGAGAGAGAGAGAGAGAGAGATGATCATCTTATCTTGTAAAATTGTTTTATGGTAAAGGGATATTTCCCCTGTTGAAGAGGCATATATTTTAATTTTATATTTAATTTTCAAGGCGTAGTTCTATTTCTCTCTCTATTTTCAAGCTATTTTGATGTTTGATTCCTAACATATTGTTTGGATGGAGTGAATCACATTGAAAACACAATTTGGATGGAAGTTTCTATAGGATTTCACTTTTTTTTTTTTACTATCCATATTGTGTAATTATTCATAATAAGAATCATCCAAATGATTAAATATTGTTTTTTTGTCTTGTATCCATGTTTTTGGAATTTATAAATGTGATAATGAATTAAGTTAAACAATTGGTATTCAAGGATTGATTGTTAATTTTGAATTCTTTTCATGATCATGATAGTGTCCATGAACTAGTTTTTAATTTTTTAGTATAATATTTTTTGATTCATTATTTTTTCATTATGTGACCCACAAAAATAAGCTCCAATATATCATGATGCCTATGCCAATGGGGACAACCATTAGAGAGTGGTAGTCTTATAACAAAATGGTTATTTGGTTGTGGTGCAATCATGCTTGTTACTTGATATTTTCCCCACAAAAGCCCATTACTAAGTTGGATATGTCTAAAACCTCTATGTCTTGAAATTGTTTTTACAATGTGACTATCTCTATATACAAAAATTAATCTTGCATTTGTTCAAATGTCTCCTACAACAACATATACAATCTAATAATCCATGATCCTTCTGTTGGGGATAAGCTACACAGGATGAATGATTCATATTCAAATAATGCGTGATTAGTTGTGATATGAATATGTTTGTTGTTCAACTAACCTCCTTTACAAAAATAATGTTAGCCTTACCTTATCTTTTGTGCTAGCAAAAAATATCTCCACCTTTTTCACATGCCTTCCTAAAAGGATGTCAATGACTCAAATATGCTTATAATTTGCGTAACTTTGAATTGTTCCTATAAAATACACTTCTTTATACGAAAACTAATTCTACATTGGTTGAGAGATGTGGTCTACAAAATTGTAAGGGCTCCAATAAACTACGATATTTAACCAAATGGGGGTAGCTAAAAGGGAGTAGTGCCTACTAGTAACATTAAGGTTGATTGGTGGTAGTATGAATATGCCTGTTTTTCAACTCCCCCCCCCGTATCCATGGAAAAGGAATTTTTTTTTGTCACTGACATTAAGTTCGATATACTTAAAATTTGTGCCCTGGAATTGATTTTCTGACCTAAATAATATACACAAATTAATTCCACATTGGTTGAGGGATATTTCCCACAACAACATATAAGCTCCAATATACCATGTTGTTTATGTCCACATTGGTTTGGGAGACATTGACCACAGGAACATATAAGCTCCAATATACCATGATCTTTATGGCCATGTAAGTATTGCCACAAACCATAGTTTTACCTATTTTCTTTTGCAAAATTGAGTTTATTTCAACTCTGTTTAGGCATATGATGTTGTGCGACAATACTATAACTTAAGCCACAGGTCTTGGCCTACGTGCCCCCACTCTTTAAAATATAATGTACCAAATATTGTTAAGTCCTACTCAATCAAGTCCATTCCATAACACATGTCTAATTGTGGCATTTAAACATCCCAACAATAATTTAGCATTTAATAGATGATTTAATATTTAGCTAACTTGAAACAAATAAAAGAACCATTACATTTAACACATAAGGAATACACAACACGTCTATGCAACACCCAAGGTAGATGCCCAATCTTCTTTAGTATATAGAATTTAACAACATGTACAATAAGGGAGTGCAACCTCATACTAGTGACTCTATTACAAATGTACAATAATTCCAAGGAAATTTTCCCTTTACATATTGTTTGATATACTTGTACAATCCAACACTTAGAGACTTTGTAGTCTTGCCTCATGTATGACCTAATTATTAGAGCACCACCACCAACATCTAAAGAGTCCATATGCTTATAAATTAACACAAATAATAGAACTATTGAACACCTTTTTGTGAATGACCAAGCTTGAATTGATTGACTTTGCACTTTACAAGCATCCTCTTTATATAGTAAACGTTTCCTTGTATTTTTCTTCATTTAAGGTGACTTGAAATCGACTCCACCTCCAAAGTGCTCCCAATGTGCAATCCACCCATATGTTCACAAAGTCTTGCAACTCTTAGATCTACACATTTTTCTAGTGCACCCTAGGTGTCCCAATTATATCATGTGTCTGATGGTTATTTGTATTTCTTCAATGATGTCTAAGGTGCTATTTTCCTTTCCTTGCATTGCATGACATGTCAGGAACCAATCCAAATTGTAATGTGCACCCAACTTCCAAGATACTATTATCCATGGTTTATGGTGTTGTGTTCCAAGTCAAGGCATTGCTTCTTGTGTGCCCATGAACCAAGAAATATCTACCATTAAAGTCATTGTGCGACTTTTATAAGAAAATCCAAATAACTCTTACCTTATTGTCATGCTTAGCCAAATTGATTTCCAAGCCATTCAATATTTAGGAATCCTTTCCATTATGCAAGACTATCCAAGGAATGCTCATCCAACCTTCCAACCTATTTATGGAAGCAAATATAGCTTCCCCAAAGTATAAGGTGTGCCTTTCCTTTATGCAAGGGTACCTAGTAAGTATACAAGTTCCTTTCCATTGTGCAAGAATGCTAAAGCGAATTCGTTCAATTGACAAAACTTCTTTTACATATACTATGCCAATGAGTGACCATTAAAGTGATTGTGTAATGGAAGTGTTCAAGTCATTCCAGGCTTGGGCGTTACATCCTCCTTGTCATGGGGTTGGAAATTTTGTTTCACTTGAGCATCCAATACCACTCAAGAAGCCTAGTTGTCATGCGAAATCAATGTGACCTTGCTAGTTGGGCACGACCATCAATTTCTTGTATCGGCTAGAATATCCCTATTATAGAGGTCGTAACTGAATCTAAACTAGGAATTTACAACCATGCAGAGCATCATAGTGCTTGTTTCACCTTAAGTGATCCAGGTGGATATTGGTGGCCACCCGCCTATTCCACTTGGGGCCCCACCATTGTCTCTTTCAGTTTTTTTCACAACTTACTACTTTTAGTAGTTTTTCGGGTCCTGAACTTCCGGAGCCATTTTGAAGCCCCAAAACGGAGATAGTATGCCAAGTTTACGTCCCTGGGAAGTTAAAACACCAATTTACCCAAATGGGGCCCATAGTTTTGGCGCTTCATCTCCTAGGGTTAGGTTTGTGGGCATTTAGAGTTCTCCATTGTTTCTCCATAATAAATAGGCCCTCGAGCCTCATTGTAACAAAGTTCAGAGGTCTGTAGCCGCCACATCTCTTCTCAGATATTCGCTACCAACACCCTAGATATTTTATTTCCATCATGTTTGTAAGCATATTTCTATGATTTGATATTAATGAAATGAAGCCTTATTTCTTCTGTATTTCTATGTTTATGGTTATTTCTTTATTCTGTTGCATTCTTTCATAAATCAGGATCAGTGGTATTAGAGCGGTCTGCTTTTTCTCGATCCTTCTTTGAATGTCCCCAATGAGGTTGGGGTATAAGGAGTTAGGGCTCGATCTGGTGGAACCTTTGCAAGATCAGCCTTGCAAACCCCGACAGATGCCCATGGGGGACGAAAAGAAAAATGAGGGAGCAGGAGATCCTATCAAAATATTTCTCTAGGAGTCCCTCGAAAAAAAAGGAACACGATGATGGATAACTTTGCCTAGATCCTTCAACGACTGCCCACCAGTGGCGCATCTACATCCAACAGCCACTCTGGAGGCGCGACTCCCTTTAAGGTACAAGTAAACTTTGACATTCCCATATTTGAGGGTAAAATAAATGCAGATGCCATAGATATATGGTTGAATCTATTAGAAGGATATTTTTCAGTTCATGAATTTTCCGACCGGGAGAAGATTATTTTTGCACTCCTTAAAGCTACCCCCCATGTCAAGGACTGGTGGGAAACCTACTGTGAGAAAAAGGAAGAGACATAGCCCTCTTTGTTCTCAGCTGTACCCACTTGGAATTCTTTCCGAGATGCCATCAAGGAACAATACTATCCCATGGGGCGCTATGAGGACAAGTACATACAATGGACCACACTGCGGCAACAAAGGGATCAAGATGTGCATGAGCTAACGAATCTGTTCCATACCCTGTACACAAAGTTGGGTATCAAATATTCAGAGAAACATTTGGTGCTAAAGTATCGCGGTTGTCTGCACAGATACATTCATGAGGAAATGGAGTTCCTCGACATCTCCTTGCTTGGTATGACATACCGGTATGTTGCCAAGATTGAGCAGAAATTCAAACAGAAGAAGCAAGACTTTGGATCTGCAAATCAAAAGCAAGGGAAAGGTGCCCCAAAACCGCAGAACAAAGGACAAAGCCAAGGCATGGCGACCCAAGACAACCTGCCAAAGGCACAATCAAAGAAAAACACCACGAAGCCAAAGAAGGACACAGGAAAGTGGTGTGAGTTCCATAAGAGCTCCACTCACAACACAAGTGAGTGTCGGGCCAAGCAGTCGTTGGTGGCGAAGATGATGACTTCTGAATCAGATGCATGCTCTGACTCTAAATCAAAACCTGACAAGGTGAATGAAAAAGGGAAGCAGATTATTGATGTGGAGCCCAACGCCACTGTTGCCACTATGAAGATCTAGAAGGAGGAACCAGAATATCCAGAGGAGGCAAAGCATCTCTTCCACTCCCATATGTAGGTAAAGGGTTCCCCACTACGGTTCATTGTCGATAATGAGAGCCAAAAGAACTTCATTTCGGCAGCTATCGTGAAGCAGTTGGGCTTGCCGACCACAACGCACCCACAACCATACACCATCGGGTGGCTTCACCAAGGACGGGATCTCCACGTTAGCCAGCAGTGTCGTCTTCCCTATAGCATCAAGCCCTTCACGGATGAGGTATTGTGTGACATTGCTCCTATTGATGTTTCTAATGTATTATTAGGCCAACCTTACTTGTGGAAGCGAAATGTTGTGTATGAGTCCCGACCTCGCGCTGTTATTGTTACTTTGGGAAATAAATTGTAAAGGATACCAGAGGTACCACCACCTCCCACTATCTCTTTGGTTACTGCAAAAAAATGCGGTAAGCTCATTTCCCAAACTAGGAAATTTGTTTTCCTGATGATCTTCCCCCAGGGCAAGAAGAAGACTGTGGCCACAACCTCCGGACATGGCTCCTCTGCATGACAACAACAAATGGACAAGGTTGTGGAGGAGTACGGGGACATCTTCACCTCACTCACAGGGGTGCCTCTACACTGTCAGGTCAAGCACGCCATTGACCTGACCCCAGGTGCGCTGCTACCCAATGGACCGATATATAGGTGCTCTGTTTTGGAGAATGATGAAATCAAGAGGCAGATTCAGGAGCTACTGCAGAAAGGTCACATCCTACCAAGTTCATCGCCCTATGGGAGCCCAATCGTGTTGGTACAGAAGAAGGATGGGACTTGGAGACTCTGTATTGATTATTGGGTGCTGAACAAGATCACTGTCTGGAATAGGTACCTGATCCCACGGATTGATGACCTTCTGGACCAACTCAAAGGGGAAAAATATTTTAGCAAGATCAACTTGAAGTATGGGTATCACCAGGTACCAATCAAACCCTCTGATGTGTGGAAGATTGCCTTCAAAGCCAAGGAAGGCCTTTTCGAATGGCTCGTCATGCCTTTCGGATTGAAAAATGGTCCCGCAACGTTCATGAGGTTGATGGATGCCATCTTGCGTCCATTCACCAACTCATTTGTAGTGGTATACTTGGATGACATTATGATCTTCAGCCAGACTTGGGAAGAGCACCTCCACCACATCCAAGAAGTCCTCCAAACACTGCGACAACACAAGTTGTGTGCCAATTTGGAGAAGTGCACTTTTGGCATGACCTAGGTTCAATATATGGGATACATTATTGATGAAAGGGGGGTGCATGTGGATCCAGCCAAGATCCAAGTCATTCGGGATTGGCCAGCCCCAACCACTATAACAGAGCTTCGCAGCTTTCTGAGTCTTGCTAATTTCTACCGGAGGTTCGTGTTGGGATTCTCTCATATCACTTGGCCCTTGAGTCAAGTCACCAAGGGAGGAGCGAGAGCAAAATTCTTTTGGTCGGAACCTCAACAGAAGGCGTTCGTAGAATTGAAACATCGCCTCTGTTCTGCCCCAATGCTCACATTACCAGACTTGCAACAACCATTTGAGATCGAGACAGATGCCTCTGACTATGCTATTGGGGTAGTTCTTACTCAACAGGGGCATCCGGTGGCATATCACAGTGAGACATTGTCTGACACAGTTCGAAAGTATCCCACTTATGACAAAGAAATGTATTCCATTATGTAGGATTGTCGACAATGGAAGCATTACATTTTGGGGAAGGAGACAATCATCCACACAGACCACCGACCCCTACAGTTCATACTGACAAAAGGGAAGTTGCAAAACGATCACCATAAGAAGTGGTCCACATATTTGCAACAATTTCATTTGAACATCAAGTAAAAGAAGGGTAGCACCAATAATGTTGCAGACTGCCTCAGTCGACCACCGATCGTGGCCATAACCACCATTCTCAACTCTTGTGGGAATGAGACTTCTAATTGGCCACTTCTCTACAAGAGTGATCCAGAATTCAACTAAACATACAAGGCACTCTTGGGGGGTATGCAAGTTCCAAATTTTCACCTCCAAGATGCACTATTATGTCACCTGGGACACCTTTGTGTTCCTTCAAGCGAGCGTGCCAAGATTATATGGGAAGCGCACTACAGTCTAGTCACTGGAAATTTTGGGGTCAAGAAAATAGTGGTAGTACTGCAGAAGTATTTCTATTGGCCGACCCTTTGACAGGATGTTGGGAAGTACATTAGATCCTGCACTTCTTGCGCCATTGCCAAACCAACCATTAAGAAGCAAGGGTTCTATACCCAGCTACTTACCCCTAGTCAACCTTGGGAATCCATCTCCATGGATTACATGTCAGGCCTTCCTTCTACTAAGCATGGAAATGATTGTGTTTTCGTGGTCGCCGAGAGATTCTCAAAGATGGCCATTATGGCAGCCTGCAAGAAGAATATCACAGCAGAAGCCACTGCTAAACTCTTCTTTGAATGAGTGTGGGTTCAATTTGGGATCCCACAATATATCATATCAGATCGCGACAACAGGTTCCTCAGCATATTTTGGTCCAGCCTCTGGTCAATGTTGGACACCAAGCTCACTAAGTCCACAGCTTTCCATCCCCAAACTAATGGCCAGACAAAGGTCATCAACAGGATGGTTGTACACATTCTGCGCATGTACAATTCAAAGCATCCACGTACATGGGATGAGAGCCTTCCCTATGTACAAAAAAGTTATAACCGGGCTCTCCACAGCTCAACCGGCCACAACCCCTTTTAGGTGGGCTTGGGATTCTAGCCATTATGTCCCATTGACGTAGCCATGCCATTTGCAGTTATTCAGGCCGATTCAGCTCATGTCTAGTTTGAAGCTGACAAAGAAAACAACTTCATCGAGCACATTCAACACATCCGCCAATAGGTTCATGACATATTGGACAGAGCCAATGCTAAGTACAAGAAACGACATGATCAACATCGGGTGCCACACAACTTCCAGGTGGGTGAAAAAGTGTAGCTACATTTGCAGAAGGAGCACCTCACTGGACCCCACCGCAAGATTCGCCCGCTCCGATATGGGCCGTACACCATCACCAAGGCTGTAGGGAACAATGCCTTTGAGCTAAGTAGTCCACCATTCCTTGGTCTGCACCCAGTATTCAATGTAGATCGCCTTCATCCCTACTTCCCACCTCTATTGGACACCTCTGACATTGCAGAAGAACTCACACCAAAAGAGTTAAACCTAGATTGCATGGAACAGGCCACCACAGATTGTATCATGGACATGCAAATCAAGAACACTCGCCGACAGAAGATCCAACTGTATCGGGTTGTCAAAGCTGGCCAACTCCTGCACCAAGGAAAGTGGTTCACCAGGGACCAAGTTCAACAGAAGTTTCCTCATCTCATGGAGTAAATCAATGCTATGGGGACCATTGCTTCCTAAGGGGGAGGAATGATCCAGGTGGATATTGGTGGCCACCTGCCTATTCCATTTGGGGCCCCACCATTGTCTCTTTCAGTTTTTTTCACAACTTACTATTTTTAGCAGTTTTTCAGGTCCTAAACTTCCGGATCCGTTTTGAAGCCCCAAAACGGAGATAGTATGCCGAAGTTACGTCCCCGGGAAGTTGAAACACCAATTTACCGAAACGCGGCCCATAGTTTTGGCGCTTCATCTCCTAGGGTTAGCTTTGTGGACGTTTAGATTTCTCCATTATTTCTCCATAATAAATAGGCCCTCGAGCCTCATTGTAACAAAGTTCAAGGTCTGTAGTCGCCACATCTCTTCTCAGAGATTCGCTACCAACACCCTAGCTATTTTATTTCCATCATGTTTGTAAGCATATTTCTGTGATTTGATATTAATGAAATGAAGCCTTATTTCCACTGTATTTCTATGTTTATGGTTATTTCTGTATTCTGTTGTGTTCCAACATAAATCTGGATCATTAAGTGATGTTGCCATATCCCCACCCAATTGCAATAAACCCACTTTCACCTCCCTTAAGCCCAACATACTTGAACAATTGGATTTCCAACATAAGACCATGCTATCATCCATCTAAGTTAATACATGAAAGACAATGAATATCATGTCCCTCCATCATGCATATACATATCTTTGATGCATATATCAACTTTGTTTCCTTGCTATGGAGAACATACATAATCTATCACATTGTCATGTTGTGTTGTCCTTCATCAAAGCGCCCTATATTCGATAAAACATACTTGGTACTCCAAGCCTACATACACTATCCTAGCCATCTTATGAATCACCATGAATCAATCACCAAGTATGCTTGATGAACCCTCCATTGTGCCATTGTTAATGACACCTCAAATCAGGTCTTTTATATTCTCCCCCACTTGAATTGTTGACGCCCTCATCAAAAAAACCACATCAACTCGTCTAATGAATTGGGTGTTGGTGGTAAAGAGACACTTCCATAATCTACACATTTGAACATGGCTCTAATACCATTTGCCACAAGGCTAGCTTTTCATTTTGCTTGAGTGTCCCATACCATTGAAGAAACCTAGTCACCACATGGCACCAGTGTGACCTTATTAGTTGTGCATGACCATCAACTACTTGTATCACCCAAAATATGCCTAGGTAAATGTCCTTACCAAACCCAAGCTAGGTAGCTTCAATCATGTAGAATTTTAGAGTGCTTTTTTGACCTTAGTTGATGTTGTGTCATCACCACCCAACCATAGGCAACCTATTATTTCCTCCATCGAGCCAAGCATACTGAAAAAGTAATTTCCTAATGTGATACCATGCTATCTCCATCTAATTTAACCCTTGGTTTTGTATCATTCACTAATTATTTTTCTGTTGTATTGTGGATTCTATAATATATTTAATATGTGTGAGTAGGGTATGTGTGGTTATGCTAGATGAGATGGGATGTTTCATTAGGGTAATTTTGAGGTAAAAAATAAGCCTCAAAATTAAAAGGTACTAACAAAGAATATTTTGGAGGGAAAATAAGAAAACTAATATAGACACTCTTTGTAGTTTTACTCAAATGTCAAGTATAGACACTCTTTGTAGTTTTACTCAAATGTCAAGTATAGACACTCTTTGGATGCAAAATTAAATTCCACATCCAATGAGTACTCACTCTACAGACTTCTGAATAGACCCACATCGAAAAAAATTGAAAATACATGAAAATAACGCATTCAACATGATTTTTTCATGTATTTAATTTTTTTTTGATGTAGGTCTACTTAGAAGTATCAGAGTTGGTACTTGTTTGAATATGAAATTAAATTGTGCATCCAACAGGTCTCTACACTTGACATTTGAGTAAAATTATAAGAAGATATGTCAAAAATGCAATAAAAAAAATAGTTTCATTTATTTTTATTTAAAAAATTATAACTCTTATTTTATTATTTTAACTATTATTTTATTATTTTCCTTAGGAGGCCCATTTTAGACCTAGAAATTCCCCTAATGATTCCCTAGACATTTCCATTTCCCTTGATTAGAGTTCCCTTAGGTATAAGCCTATAGGTGCCCCTACTTCCTTTCATATCCCACCCTATTATGTATAGTAGGGCCTACTTTCACTCCCCTAATTAATAGGCCCCTCCATCTAGATAAGTTTAGTTTGGTATGTTTCTAAAGGCTATAATATATAGAAATAGATATGAGACACCTTATTTCTGTTGAATTAATTTTGTGAGTAGTATTTCAGTCAATAAAAATCATGTCCCTCCATTAGACATCCACATATATTTGATGAACTTTTCAACATTGTTGGCCTGCCATGGGGAACACACAAAATCTATCATATTGTCAAGTTGAACCATTCTCTATTGAAGCCCACTATGCCACAACTCATTGGAAACTATCTATCCTAGTTGATAATGCATCCTTAGTGGTCCTATCTTATGTAGGATTACACCATCCTAACCATCTTATGAATCAATATGAGTCGGTCACCAAGGCAACCAAAACATATGGACTCAACATGAAATTTTCCAAGTATGCTTGGTGTGTCCTCCTTTTTTCCTTTTCCAATGGCACCTCAAGTCGGGTCCATACACTTCTCCACTAAAAGCCATTGTTCCCAACAAAATCCTCGAGAATCTACTATCCTCTAAGATTTTTGTGCAAACTTATGCATTCATTTGGGGTTGACTCCTTCAAGCTATCACTTACAAATTTCCTATGCCATTATGCATAAAAAAGTTTTTATTTTGAATGAAGCATGTTTTCTTGAGTTTTGTAAACAATTCCAATTAAAATCTTATGTTGCTACTACTAAAAATCAAGTGTTAATGCTACTATGGCTACCTATTGTAGTTGCAACACAACTTCATCAATGTCATAAAACTATCTAAGTATTGCATTTTCCCCAACCTATCACCATATTTGTTCTCTTGACCCATTCTACCATGCTTTTGTACATTGATCTCTTCATGCCTTAAGCTACTTATGTGGCCAATTTTGTTTTCATGTATGAACCTACAACATGCAAAACCCCTTAAGTGTCATTAAGGAGGTGGGGTATTTGAAAATTATTTGTCTTAAGCACAACTCTAAGGTCATTTCTTGGTGCTTTATCACATTTTGCTCGTTAAGAGTTTTCAAATGACTATATTTTATTGTTGAGTAATTCTTTTGGAAACAAATGTGTCGATTATAGGAAACATTCGACATTTCGAGTGGATGCTCAACCCATCATCAAGGACACATAAAACTTCATGGGAGTGAAGAGTACAAGATCAAAATAAATAAAATGATAGGTTAACAATAAATTGAATAATTTGATTATAATTAGGAAGATTTGACCTAACTTAATATTAAAATTATTAGATAAAGGTATCAAAAATTGGATTTGACCAAAAACAGAAAAGATTAGAAGGGGAGAGAGTGTGCCTAATTAATAAAAGAGAGTTAGATTAATAATATACAATAATGTTGGTTAATGTTGATATATTATATTGTAAATATTATTAATTCACACTATTTATTTTATTAATATTGTTAATAAGTTATTTATTTTATTAATATTGTTAATAAGTTAATATTTGTAACTTATTAATTAGAATAAACGGAATTCAAAAGAAATAACTAGAAATATGATATCAATTTATAATATATAGAGAGGTGATAATAATTTATAATATCAAAGTAATAATTTTATGGTGATGTCAACATTAGAATTGTAATTAGAATTTTCTGGAAGTTATTATAAAAGATTAATATTAATTATAAAGACATTGATATTAATTTTTAAAATAATAATCAAAATATTAAAATTATATTTAAAAGGCAAAAACAACTCATTTAAGATTAAAAATATAAATTTGAGTAAGCTAAATTCAAAAAATAAATTAATTTAAAGATTCGATAGAATGAAAATTAACCTAAAATATTATTATAATATTATTATGGATTATTTAATATATTGTTTTATGTATGTTTTGTTAATATTGTTTTTTTTTCAAATAAATAGGTATGCGAGTTCTATTAAAAAGAGCATTGGGATTTGGTCTGAAATTGTCACATTTCTTCAAAATTACTAATATTGCATGCAGGTTTGAGATTTAGCATTTAGGATTAATCCAATCCCTCAAGTGATTACCTCATGATACAAAAATTTTAGTCCCTTTCCAATTAAATTTCTTCCAAAAAACTCCTAAGATCCAAATACATTTACATTCCATTTTTCACTAATTTTGATTTAATATTGATTGGCTTCTAGTTTTCTTTGGCAAAATATTTTTTCCCTTTTCCCCACTTGAATCCAACCCACATTTTTCGCTGCATTTGATGCATGACTTTTCGACGAGTGAAAGTTGTCTTTTGTGTCTTCCTTATTTTCCCGATCTTCCCAAGAAGTTTCTTTTCCAGTTGTTTTCTTTGAGGATTTAGAGGGGGATCCGACTTTCATTGGGGTATATTGTGCTCCCGTGGTCGCTAAATTTGGAGGATCCAGACACACATCTTCCTTACTAGTTTTTTATTTTTATTTTTTATTTTATCCGGTGAATCTTATTTGTCAATAACTTCTTCATGTTTTTCCTTTTCTTCTTTCCTAACCTGAGTCTCTTCTTCTTTATATACCATATATTTCTCTCTCTGAGCTCCTTCCCACTATTTGGTCCTCTGATTATTTTTCCTAACTCTGTTGCTCTGCAAATGCTTTGGGAAAATTTTGATTACATGCCCTGGTTCATAACATGCTCGACATCAAAATGAAATATTTTCATAATCCAACTTCTAAACCCACACATATTCTGGATTTTTCAGATTAATCTCAGTAGGAAAACTCTTATTGAACTCCATATCAACACATATTCAAGCACAAATGTTTTTATAGAAATTAACAGATTATGAGTCGCGACAATAAAAAGTTGTTTCTATATGTAGATTGGGAGGTACTCCCACACCCTAGGGTACAAGGTTTGGGAGATGTTTGACCCACATGGGATTTGTTGGCAAGTGTACTCAAGTAGTGGGTTGCACCCAAAGTTGTGGGTGCGAAACCAAGTGGAGTTTTCGATGGTTTGTTTATTGATGGCATGTGGGGCACCAAAGGCATCAATGTGGTGGCATTAGATGAATGAAAATAATTTTTGTTCTATGATTTTATGGAGGTTTAAAATTTTTTTAAGGTTGGCTTGGTGAAATATGGTGACTCTAGGTGGCTAGTGAAACCCACCTAGAACTTTATAAATAGAGGGCAAGATTAGCTCATTCACTCATCCATTCAAGTGTATTACATAAAAGTGAATATTAATATATGGTAGACACAGACCTAGAGGAGACAATCCGAGTCGGAGAATAAGACATGTTTGATCTCCTTTTTATGTTTTGGTTTGGACGTGACTAGGAGATGAAGACACGTTTGATCTCTTTTTTTGTGTTTTGGTTTGAACGTGACTAGGAGAAGCCCGACTGAGTTCTTGAGGAGATTTTTGGGAATATTTGTGTGTTTGATTCTCTCTTTACATGTTGAGTTCTATCACTATGATTTTCAGGAAGGTCAAGCCCCTGTTCAAGTGCAGACAAAGGTTATATGACCTGTGATGAAGGGGACGAGTTATCTTGAAGGATAACACAAGAGAAAGGGGATTTAAAGAAGAGGAAAATGTAGCTTTTGGAGAGGATTGGAGGTTGAAGTTAGGGTTGGAGTGGAACTGTTTAGAATCATTGAAAGAGGGCTAAAATACCTTAGATTGGTGCACATGATAGCAAGTTCAAGACTGTTTGAGATGTCTTGAAAGGTGATTTTGATTGGTTTTCTAGTGGATGTTTGTAAGGGACGGTACGTCTAGTTTTGGACAGTTATGAAGTAGCCTAAGTATAATGATTGGAGGAATGTTAGTGGATATTTGGGTATCCCTAAGTGTTGTGGACAAGTGGAAAACTTGTCACAACAAGTGTTGTGGACAAGTGGAAAACTTGTCACAACAAGAGGGATATACATTGTATTTCCTAAGGATTGACATTTGGAGGAGAAAAAGGACAATCAAGAGGGATATTTTTTGAGGGTTGATAGTGGCAGATTGTGGAGTTGGAGAATCAAGCTTTCTGAACTGGAAGAAGTTGGGTGAAAACCAGAAGGGAGGAAAATCACTCGCCATATGTGTTCAGAGTATGTAAACTAAAAGGACTGTGGAGCGATACATCAACAAGTAATTCAAGTGTACTTTGCTTTGAGATAGATTGGTCATCATAGTTGTTAATACCAAGCCCTAGTTTGTCTTGTATTAGGGCTGATTGTAAGGGCCATGATCCATGGTACGGGAGCCCTAAGATTGTTGTATTTTAATATAAAAAGTGTTGGGGGTTAAAATTTGTCTTGTATGCTAGTTGATTCATTGTTGTACTAGTTTATGTTGTGCAAAGTAAAGTGTTGTGGCATTTGAGTGTGTTTGTGATCGTGATCTTAGATTCAATCTTAATTCTTGAGTGATGTGAAAAAATCAACAAACTTCCCCAATGCATTACCAATGGAAGATAACGTTGGGTGATTCCAAATATGTAGGGGAAGTTTCGGGAGCGTTTCGCAAACAAGAGCCGTGGAGATTGATGTTGTAACCAAAACAAAGGTGGGAGACTGTGTTTCATGAAAAGGCCAACACTTCCCCAAAATCAAGGTCCAGATTCACAAATATTTTTCTTATCCTCAATATTATCAAAAACCACAACAAAAAAACCTTGAGCCAAAGGGTAAATATTCAAATCATTAGTCAAAAGGGGTTTCCACATATCAAATATCCACTTATGGAGATTAATTAACCATGGTAAAAAACCATTAAATATGTAGACCAAACCCTATTATGCAAAATAATTTTAGCAGTGGAGGCATCCTCTTTCAAAGGAAGATTAAGGTCCAGAGCTTCTTGGACAGCCAGAAGAACAGATTCGGATTTTAGCATGGCACTGTACGAAACCGAGGCTTGAGTTTCCATTCCTTTAGCAAATTTATTCTCTGAATCACTATAATTCACTATTGATCGGGGAGCAACAGAAACCATAGCCATTGCTCTGCATCCTGACTCCTCCTTATTAATATTGTTAGTCAATATTATTAGAGAAAAATAATTATTATTCTTAACTAATTACTTAGGGAAAAAGTTGGGGGGAGGGATATGGGTTTTCAAAAGAAAGAAGAGAGACGTGTTTATGGAGGGGTATTAATAACATATAATAATAATTTAATGGTAAATTTAACATTGCAAATGTTATAAAAAATCTTATAATTTTTTTATTAATGTTTTAATTAAAGGATATTAATGTATTAATTATTAAAAATTAGGGAATTAATGTAGGTCAAATGATATTAATTATTAAAATAATAAAAAAGATTTAAAGTCAATAATCTCATTTTTTTTTTAAAGGAACGGGTAAGGGTTTTAGATTAATAAAGACTAGATTATGGTCCAGAACCCTTACAATAACAATCTTAGATTCGGCCATATAGATATTCAACTAACCATACATTCAAAAAAACCAACAATGATGCTTCCATTCTTGCTTGTACAAAACCATTATGGAGATCAATTAACCATGGTAAAAAACCATTAAATATGTAGACCAAACCCTATTATGCAAAAGAATTTTAGAACCCTATTATGCAAAATAATTTTAGCAGTGGAGGCCTCCTCTTTCAAAGGAAGATTAAGGGCCAGAGCTTCTTGGACAGACATAAGAACAAATTCGGATATTAGCGTGGCACTGTACGAAACCGAGGCTTGAGTTTCCATTCCTTCAACAAATTTATTCTCTGAATCACTATAATTCACTATTGATCAGAGAGCAACAAAAACCATAGCCATCGCTCCGCATCCTGACTCCTCCTTATCATATATTGTTAATCAATATTATTAGAGAAAATTAATTATTATTCTTAACTAATTAGTTAGGAAAAAAGTTCGGGGGAGGGATAGGGGTTTTCAAAAGAAAGAAGAGAGATGTGTTTATGGAGGGGTATTAATAATATATAATAATAATTTAATGGTAAAGTTAACATTACAAATGTTATAAAAAATCTTATAATTTTTTTTATTAATGTTTAAATTAAAGGATATTAATGTAAGAAGAGTAATATTAATTATTAAAAATTAGGGAATTAATGTAGGTCAATTGATATTAATTATTAAAATAATAAAAAAGTTTTAAAGTCAATAATCTCATATTTTTTTTAAAGGAACATGTAAGAGTTTTAGATTAATAAAAACTAGATTATGGGTCATAACCTTTACAATAAGAATCTTAGATTTGGCCATATAGATATTCAACTGACCATACATTCAAAAAAAACCAACAATGATGCTTCCATTCTTGCTTGTACAAAAAACATTACAATTGATAAAACAACAAAATATCCCAAGAATCAAATAATATTTGCATGGAAACTTATAACTATTTAAAGATTTGAGATGACCAACAAAATCCTTCAATGAGTGCGACCATCAAGTGCGTCCATTACCAAAATTATCATCTCCATGAGGATGTCGAAGTTTCTTCTTCTTAGAAGGTGCACTAGGTCCAATGCCACCCGAACCAAGTTGGACACTTCCAACAATAAAATTTTCAATGTTAAAACCCGAGCATTAAAAGAAAAGATGTCCTCCCATAACCCATTAAGAGAATTTTCCTTGTCACTGAGGTGGCGTAGGATTTTTGCTTCCATAAAAAGTTGGAAGGACTGGCGTTTCCTTTCCACCAAGTAGTCCTGCCTTTACCTAGCATTCAAAAAGGCTTTATCCGAGTTCAAAATTCTATCAAGCAACAAGTCGTTGTTTCCAAGTTTCATAATACTTGGGGGCTCCTCCATGTCCAAGGATGGCCACTGGAAAAAAATATATGACATACCAATCTTGAAATAGTCTTCACGAAGGAAAAAAACTCTCGTAGATTCCTATAGAGGCCATTAAAGAGATGACGCCGCTAGGCCACAAGCCGAACTAATGCGTATAATCCATAACTGAACCAAAATATTTAGGGGGTTGGGAAGAGGACTGATGATGGGGTTTGTAAGAGCCTTATTTCAGCTGCCATAGGCCCATTAATGCGGCCCAGGCAGCTGATGCTCGCACGTCGGATTAAAGCACACGACCATCGTGCCGCGGGCATCAGCGGCCTGGGCCGCATTAATGGGCCTATGGCAGCTGAAATAGGGCTCGCCATGGGGTTTGTAAGGTGACGACATTAACTTCATCCCTTGGTATGAAGAATAAATGGTCTTGTCCAATTTAAAGCCCACTAAACCTAGTTGAGGGAAGAATAAATACAGGTACCGGATCAGATAGGAGAAATTTATGGTGAGCTGCCACTTGCTGTCGGGGATGTGTCACCGAGGGAGAATTTTGAATTTTCGCGAGCAAAGAATATAATGTAGCCAAACCACGTATCCCATCAACTTCAATAATCATGCCGGGAAGTGATTATATTATAAGGCAGAGCGCCTACACCCGAGGTTACATAAATTACTAATGATGGAAAACACATAGCTGACAATTATATACCTTGGAAATCTGGTCATAATTAAGAACTGTGGGGGCTGATTTTGAAATTCCATTATTCATTTCTATTTTTCCTCGGCCTATAGAGGCTCCTTTTTTTTCCAACCTATTCACCATTGAGTTTATATGTCTATACACATGAAAATAATCCGGATGCTCAAACCGAAAGGCGAATAATGAAATACTTTGAGGAATGGGATGATTATACGAGAATGTCTTATTTTTGGCCTTTATAACATGACCGATAACCAGCCATGAATCACCCAAAACCAATAAATTGAGATTTTTTTTTTGCTATAGCTAATTCTAGGCCTTTCCACAATGCGAAGAATTCAACTTGGTTGTTGGACATATTACCTAACCCCCAGAAAAATTGAAACATAATTTCTTCATCAAGATCGAATAAAACCCCTCTTGCTCTTGCCTCCCCCTATCAAGAATCTCATGTTTAATCAAAGATATAAAATTGAATAATTAAATTTCCAAAATTAAATTAAATTAAAGAGCTGACATAATATATATATACTCTCCCATTTGAGTGGCTCACTAAAAATATGTAATCCATATATATATATATATATATGGATATTTTTTTAAGTGAATTTATATTATTTGAAAAAACTTGAGTGCATTGCGAGGATTACATATTTTTAGTCCGCCACTCAAATGGGAAACCCGACCATAGCCAAAAAATATTTTCCTTAACAAGAACATAGAGATGTGAGAGCACATAGTTATAAAATTATCCAAGCTGAATTTGACACATAGGCCTAAGTGGCCATATACATAGGGAACTAAACAAAGGAAAAAACAAGAATTTTCATTTCACCATCATGCCATGGGGTCTAAATTTGAGCCTCCCACTGGGATTGGATCCAAAGGGCCATCCTTGGGTCTCCCTGCTACCAAGGGTATGCCTAAGTGGCACTCGATTTGTTTCATCCTCTGATTGAGATTCTGAAGGTGTTTTTGTAGATGTTCCAAAGATTGAAGAATATCCAAGATGGATTCATGATGGTCCAATATAGTCCTCCCTAACAAAAAAATTCATTTGTCAGTAAAGATCCACCCTTTTCATGTACTAGTTGAATTGACCCCTCATATGACCAATGTTCAATATTAAGTATTTCCATTTAATCAAAACATTAGTGTCTAAGAGGGAGGTTCTATTAGAAGAGGGATCCCCTTTGGCATGGTTGATTTCTTCTTGAATATGGTCTGGGGTTAATTCATGATATCAAGAAGCAAATCCCTCTATGTGGTGGTGCATCCGAGTGTTTCCTTGGTGGGCTCTCTCCTGGTAGTAAGCATTCCCCCTGCCTAATGAAAGACCTTTGTATCGTCATGATTGCCTAGTCATCATATTTTTCGAAAGTGAAACACAACTTCACCCAATTAGTTATACTCATGATATGAATAAAACTTCCCACTCAGCATAGGCCTAAGAGCCTACAAAGGATAAAACAAGAGTCAACCCAAGGATGTTAACTATCAGATATAAGGGAATAGTCTCCATAATTCCCCTCCTCCTCCATGAATCTGCCTTGAACACAATATTATAAGGAGCCCTTAACAATCGTCAGGTACATATCTAGATCATTTCCAAAGAAAGATTAGGAAAATGACTCCCCTCCTGGAATACCACATTATAGACATCATCACAGTCTCCCCACCTCCTTTGAAATAAAATCCCACTAGTCACATGTTTAACAGACTTATGGGAGAGCCATAATAACCATAACACAACACCACAAGGACAATACAAATACAAGGTATCTATTTGAGACTGGGTCATACAACTATAATAAATAATTTAAACCACCCATCCCTAATAATAATCCCAACACCAAAACAAATCATTACATACATACACCTTTAGGTTCCATGCAACCCCAATAACAAGCTTATGAGAAAAATAAACAAAGTTACTGATCAAACGAGAACTGTGACCTCAAAACGAGAAATCTGGAAAAAAACCCCAAAAAAATATGAGAAAAAACCCCGAAAATGAAAAGTGTTGTTGCTGCATCAACCCTTTTTTTTGGGGTAAATTTTCAACATTTTTTAAAAATAATAGTAAAAACTAAATTTTTTGGTGCAAAAAACACCTTGAAAACGAAAAGTTTTGATGTTGCATCAACATTTGTTGTTTTTGTTTTCGGGGGGGGGAGGGGGCAGGGTGGTAAATTCTCAACAATTTTTAGCATTGATGTTAAAGATTAAATATCACGACTCCAAAAACCCTTAAAATTCCAACGATTTTTAGGCATGGCATTAAAGATAAAATATCACGTCTTTGAAAAGCCTAAAATTCCAACAATTTCCTACCTTGTTGTTAAAGATAAAATACTTATAACTATTTTCAACCATAACATTAAAGATAAAATATCATGACTTAGGAAATCCTTAAAATTTTGACAAATTTTCACCCATGGAATTAAAACCAAAGATCACAACTACAAAAAACCTTAAGTTTTCAACATATTTCAACCATGGCATTATGGAAAAATTATGACTAAAAAAACTTAAAAAATGAATACCTGAATGAAAGAACCATTATACCAAAATATATATATATATATATATTTTAAATGCTAAAAGTATATTTTAAAAACTTAGCCTAAGACAACTTGACATATTGCAATAAAAATTTAAAAAGAAACCATCAAATTGACATGCAATGTAGGCGAACTCGACCCATTACAATGAAAACTTAAAAATCAACCATGAAATTGACACATTGTGGGGGTAGACTTGATCCATTATAACAAAATCTTTAAAATCAATTGTCAAATTGACACATAATGGGGCCAGGTTGCTAGTCAAGGACCGACATAGACATTGTAGAAAAAATAATAATAATAAATAAATATATAAATAAATAAAAATGAAAAATACAAAGCAAAACATTAACAAATTTAAATTATATAAAAAAAACAATGAAAAAAAAACATTAAAAAAATAATAATTATAAAAACAATAATAAAAAGAAATTTATTTAAAAAAAAATCAATAAAAGAAAAGTATAAAATAATACTAATAATAATAATAAAACACTGGCAGCAAGGCCCCGAGGGTTCCCTGGGAGGAGATGGTCGATTCCTAGGGTGTTGAGGGTAGGGGGAGGGACGGCATTGTGTTTATTTTATTTTTAAATGTCTTTTGTCTTTATTTTTTAAAATGTTTTTTTAATTGTTTTTAATGTTTTGTCCACAAGGTCTTAGATAGATGGTGATTGGGTGCTCTGTTAAGACACTCCTTGATGTGAAGTCACCGATTCAATTCCCCGACCCGATGGTTGATTCCTGAGGTGCCGGGGGGGAGGGGGGGGGTGGAAGGGGGCATTATGTTTATTTTATCTTATTTTATTTTTAAATGTCTTTTTTCTTTATTTTTTATTTTTATTTTATTTTTTTAATTTTTTTTTAATTGTTTTTAATGTTTTGTCCACAAGGTCTTAGATAGATGGTGATTGGATGCTCTGTTAAGACACTCCTTGATGTGAAGTCACTAGTTCAATTCCCTGCCCCGATCGGGATGATACACTGGACATGTAGTCTTGCTAAGTTTACAAAAAAATGTTTTTAATGTTTATTTTTTATTTTTTATTTTTATGTTTATGTTTTTTAAAATTTTCTTAAAATATTGTTTTAATGATTATTTTATTTTATTTTATTTGTTTTTAATGTTTTTTTGGTTTTCTAACTTTTTTTGTTTCTTTTTTATTTATTTATTTTTAAAATTTAATTATAATTTTTCCTAAGAATTTTTTTTTTTTCAAATTTTTTGTTTTTAATTTAATTTTGTGTTTTATTTTTTTAACATTTTTTTGTTATTTTTACTTAATTTTTTTTTTGGAAAAAAAAACTTCAAATGTCATAAAATTTGCTATTTTTCGACTTTTTTTATTCAATTTTTTCAAAAAAATATTTTATTTAACATGTCATTTTTAGCAAAAAGGTCTTGAAATACGTATTTTTAAAAATTATATCTATATGCAAAATGTGTATTTTTTATCAAGTGTTTAAAATTATTTTTTAGTGACAATTATTTTATGTGTATTGAAGTATTAATTAACGATATATAACTATATAAAAAATCTTAAAGGTCCGGAGGTCTTGTGCTTCTAAGGGCAAGGAAATGTAAAAAGATATACGAGAGGATCATAGGCGAGACTACCCGATGGCAGGAAAAGGTTATTTGAATAATACTCTCTCAAAGTAGAAGGAAAACCCTCAATACCCAAGACTAATCCTTTACGACCTCTTGAAGTTGACAAAAATCGTACATGTACCATAAGAAGACCAAGAAAGAACTCGTCCCCATACATCTGTAGCAATCACAATGGTATTGTTAAAATTTGCTTGAATGTAAATAACTCCTTTGAGTACTCGAAGTTCGTTCCTACGTGAACCAATTCTACCAAACAATTATAAGCATCTTTTCAAGATGTTGAGAAAGAGGAATTAGTCTAGGGTTTAGATATTCTGTATCAAATTTCTAATTGAACTTCGTGAAAAAACTTATTTCAGATAATGGAATTTGAAAGTCATTCTATTTTACTTCTCAAAGCCATCTCGCCGGTGAATCAACTAGCCCACAGCAGCCGGGGTTTTCAATCTAGTCTGGAATAATCACATAAGTAATCAAATCCCGCTTATGAATGAGTCTAAATAAATAGGTATGGGTCAATATATTAATGTGGTCGATTTTATTTTTTCATACAATATACATATCTATTCTAGGAGGTATTTATACTCCACTGATCCATGCACCCATTCATTCCGACCACTCATTTTTCCCTCAAAGAGCATAGTGAAGGGTGGGGATAACCTTCTTCTAATAGTAGCAAGGTAGGTAAGGTACATAAATGAGCTCTCAACTTGCCCTTCTCTCTAGTAGAGTGTAGTGCAGAAGTAGTTCCAATTTCTCTAGTTCTAAGGAAAATGATCCAAAAGGGCATGGTTGAGTCAAGAGAGAAACTAGCGTGCACCCCTCAATACCCACTAAATACAAAGGCAATTTTGTTTTCCGGTGCCCCTCAAAATATTATTTTTATTATATTTGTTAAACTTTGCAAAATAAAATAAAAATTTCATTATAAAAAACATTACAAAGAAAAACAAAAAGCACATGTTTGGAAAATTATTAAAAAACAAACATCTTAGAGCGAAAAATAAGAGGAATAAGACAACATGAAAAATGGTTAAATAATCAACATTTAAAAAAAATTGTGCATACGTAAGACATAAGAAATTTTGAAGTGTCAAAAATATGCCTAAAAAAAAGTTGATGCTTTTCAAAATATACATGAAAATTGCCGGCATTTAAAAAAAATTATCCATACTTAATATATCAAAAAATTTAAAGCGTAAAAAATAAGCCGAAAAAAATAGGGTTGATACTGCATCGCACTTTTCAAATTGACATGAAAATAACTAACTTAATTTTATTTATTTTTGCATACTTAATACATAACAAAATTTTAAGTCTAAAAAATATACTCGAAAAAAATGTGTATTCTAAATCAACACTTTTCAAAATTGAATGATTTTTTGCTATCTCTAAAAAGTGAGAACTCGGTTCAGTGCCAGTTTGATTGGTAACTATGCTAATATATCCACCAAGAATTTAAAAGGAATCAAAAAACATAATCATTGCCAAGAAATAGAAACCGAGGTCAAAACCACTTTACTTTAGCTACAGGACGGGCCCAATTCCACGAAAGATACCAGTAAGGCAGAGAGGGAACTACCAGATGTCGAGAATGAAGCCACTAGCTCCCATCTCTTCCAAATTCTTCTTTAGTGCACTTTCATATTAACCAATTGGATTGAATAAAAAACAATGATAATACACCATTTTGATTTACCTTGTGTCCACTGAGACCTCTAGGACTTGAAGGTAGCTGTTACCACTGCAATGAATGTAAAGTGAAACTCCACTGTTATCTTCATACTTTACTAGCTTGCAGAGCCAACAATTTCACCACCCCTGCTTCTAGGAACACTCTCAATTGGACAACGCCGTCTGCTTCTCTTCCTAGTCCCACCACATTTCCAACCACCCAAATCCTCTCAGATATAAAAACAACCTCGACCTGACATCTCTTTGCTTATCTTTGGTGATCTCCTCTCACCTCATCGATCTCTATAGATATCCAGAAGTAAATCACAATGCTCGAAATCAAAACTTTCACGTGCTCTACATGCTCAATCGCCTTGGCCATCCCACTTACCACCTCCCGTTGTTGCTTCAACTGCATTGGAGAGTGTATGTTAATTTCCTCCCATATGTCATTTACTCTCATCGAGGACAAGATGCCATTTCCCTTGGCCCATTTGCTAGTAGGGCTATGGCATCCTGTCCCCCCTTTCATCCTTGAACGTCACCCCATTCAAGGATGATGATATGCATTATTTAATATAATGTATTGTGAAAAATTAAGGAATATTAAGTGATTATTCGAGGTGAGAGGAGTGGGAGGGGGAGTTAAAACGATTTAAGTAATTAAAGAGTTGGAGATTTGAAGGAAATGCTAAAAAAGTGTGACAAAATGGAATTTATATAAAGTATTATTATGGATTATTTGATATAATGTTTAAAGGATGGAATTATCAATATTATTAAACTTGTTAGTCAATATTATTAGTTCAAATTAATTAATATTCTTATCTAATTAGCTAGGACAAAAAGGGGGCTGGGGGGTGGGGGCGAGGGATAGTGGACTTCCAAGAGGAAGAATAGAGAAATAAGTTGAAGGGTACCAAAATTTTTTTCTCTGTAAGGTGAATGTTATATTAACTGGAAAAATTACATCATGAAATATATAAACAATGTTAATCTCTCGCTAGGGAGACCTTACCATAACAAAAAAAAGAATCCTTCTAAGGGGGGAATGATATGCCAAAAAGCAAAAAGACAATATAAAAAACTCATTATATCTAGTTTACTATCGTAATATGTATTGGATACAGAGAGTAACAACAAAAGGCATATAAATTAGTTTCGTGTCTTATTAGATAAATTTTGGGGTCTAAAATGGGACTCCTAAGGAAAATTATAAAATAATAGTGAAAATAAAAAAATAATATTAGATTATCTCATCAAATTTTGGAGTGAAAAAAAGGAAAAACTACATTTTCAACTTATCTTCCTATGATTTTACTCAAATTTAGAGTAGAAGCACTCATTGGATGCATAATTTAATTTCACATCCAAGGAGTACCCATGTTGAATACTTTCAATGGATTCCGCTACACAAAAAATGAGAAATACATGAAAAAGCATGATTGAAATCACGTTTTTCATGCATTTCTACTTTTTCATGTAGTGGGATCCACCAAAAGTATTCAACATGGGCACTCCTTGGATGCAAAATTAAATTTAACATCCAATGAGTGCTCTTGCTCGAAATTTGAGTAAAAACTGTGGGGAGATAAGTTGAAAACACAAGTTTTCCATTTTTTTAAAATCATTTTACCTTTTTACTCCAAAAATGGTGAATCATCCCCCATGGTTGACATCATCGTCTTCAATTCTATTGGTTCTTATAGAGGTGATTTTGGTTGTACATTTTTGTTTTGAGACCCATTTTTGATCTCAAAATTTCTCTAATTTGAGATGTTATTGTTAAGGCTTCGAGTCAGAAAACACAATCCTAATAAGTGCTTTGGTCTTCTCTTAAGCAATGTTTCCCATAGGAGGTAGGAAAAGTTTGTAAAACTACCTCCCACTCCCTTGGACTTCCCAAGCTTAATGGAAGGTGTTACTTTCATTTAGCCCAACCTCCATAGTCCCGTCATGGAAATGGGGTCACAGAATTAATCTTTTCTCTACTTCATTAAAAATTAGAATACATATTACCATCATGTTCGACTCGTTGATAGCTTTCTTGTGATATAAATTTTATCGAAATACAACTCCCAGATAAAAATTTATGGTGGTTTAAAGTTTGGTTAATAAACCCTCACCACATCAACAAGGTACCATCGCATGACACCCACGTGGTGCCCAATTGGAAACCCCACCTCAGTTGTGTGGTCGACATCATATTTATCTGTAAACATGTCATCAACCATGATTACATAGCACCTTCCATGTCACAACTTCACATGTTCCCCACCGAACTGACCCCTTAGTGTGTGCAATAGAGAATTTATGTTACAATGAAAATTCGGGTTTTTGGGCCTGTTGTGTGAAACACCTACCAAACTCTGCCGGAACCCTAAACCTATGAACAAGTCTTAACCCCGAACTTGTTGGGGCCTGGGCCCACATCTAGGACCCCAGACTAAGTTCCAAGTGCTAATACATCCGAACCTTAGACCCTCGCACTATTTTGCACCTCCAAACTAGTTCAGGCTCCCAAATTGCTTTGCTACCTAACCAACATCTGGGCCCCGAACTAACTCCCCGCATTTCACACATCACGATCCATTCAGGTTTGGTCCCTAAATATGATAAAACATCCTCAAGCATATCAAAGGCCCAAACTACTGAACCATTTGGGTTCGGCTCAAAAACAACTTCCATAGGCATAAATGCCTTTAACTTAGAATATTTTTGTAAGTCCTTTGTTATTCTATCAAGGGTGGAACTAGGTTTCTCTGGCGAACTCAATGCCACCCCTAAACCTATATAAATAAGGAAATCCATCCCTCATGGTAACCAAATAGTAATTAGATTCATTGTAAAAATAATAATGATTAACACATTTTCTCAGAGAGATCATCCTGCACTCTTCTTAGGCATTCACCTGGTCAATCCATGGCAACAAGCCTTTGTGGACTTAGCCACAGTAGTATCAGATCTCACAGATATTATCAACACAAATTCTAAATATTCCACTACTCCATGAGTAAGGAATACAATAACTTTCAAGTCTTGCAAGGTCCATAACCACTCAACATGCATGCTCAAGATATCACACATCCATTGTATAAATACATGAACTTTCATTGTTAAAATAAAAAAACAAGCCATGAGATTCATGCACCATAACAACGTATTTAGAACTTCTGAGTAATAATCATGATCATGCAAGCACCACGAATATACCAATTGTACAAGGATCGTAAAATCCCTCATATTGAAAGAGTAAATATATAAATACCTCATCACCAACACACAAAAATACACACATTCCTTAATAGCAATACTAGCTATACAATCAATAATACTTAACATTTAAATTTTATTGACATGTACAATATCACAAGTAAAAAACATATCTTATGAGGTAATTGACTGGCGACTGAGAGTGGGACTTCAAATATACACCCAACTATAGGCTGACTTCACTGCTATTCTTTCTTGCAACCAATCACTCTCGATCTGGATTCAAAGTTCGAGGAGGTAAATTATTCAATATTTCTCAACTGATCACTCACTTACAAGGTACATATCCCATTTATCAGGTGATTCTCAAAAACTCCTAGCTATAACACCACAATGTCTCTCAACCAACAAAAAAACAACATAAGGGTTCAAGCAGGGTACATGGAGTCTCAGTTCAGTTATGGATAAGAATATGCATGAATGCAAGAAGTTTTATCACCAGTGTTAGGTAATGTAGGAATAAGAGCACACTTATCCAATAGATTATTAGTGGTGCTAACACAGCCCTAAGGATGCACCAGGTGTATATCAATCCACTTGTATTGGGGTGCCTCAACCTAACCGATGGCTTCTCAACCCAACTAGTTTCCCAGTGGTTTATCATCCCCAAGATAAGCCACTGCTCAGGTGATTATCAACAAGCAAGCCCCATGGTTTTATCAACTCAACTATCATTAGAGCTTCACTACTGCACTAAACTCTCTCTTTCATTCCCCACATAGGCATACTCACATGTTTCAATAATCATCACCAATAGGAGAATAGACTCAACATACACACATGGATTCATTCACAGGAACCAATATCAGAAGAAGGGGTAGTCAAGTCTCCCAGGAAGACTCACAACACTGCCAAACTCCACCTTCATTCTTTTCTTCACCTATCTTCCTCTTGATAATTTCCTTCCTCCTCTTTAATGCGTAACTACTCTAAAAAATATCTCCTCCCTCAGACTTATTTCTCCCCGACTTCTTCTTGTGTGTTGAATCTATCAACACAATCCAATAGGTAAGTCTGCAACTTGTCCCTTGATCATGAGCCCATATCCTCTAACAAATTCTTGCATAATAGGGCCATCCATTTTTAATAGGGATTCATGTGATAAAATAAATTCAAGACTTGGGTTTGTAAGAAATCTCCTCCTTCTTAGTCCTATGAATACTTTTCCACTTCTCAGCCAGTAAATGTGTTACAATTCCATAGAATTTACATGAATTACAATTCGTAATGATACTTACAAGAGGATTAGATACAGAGGATGTCACAAACTCCACCCCCTCAGAGGAACATCATCCTCAATGTTCTACATCTAAACACATACTATTTACAAGAGCTTTATATACACAACTCTTTCCATTCATTTACATATACATTTACATTTATAATCATATTCATGTTTTCCTAATCAACAAAAAAAAATGGGTATAACACCCTCATTTTCTCAACCATCTCCCATGTGGCTTCCTCTGGTCGAAAGTGTCTCCACTGCACCTTGAAATGCTCTATTGCTCAATTCTAGAGCATGATCTACCTCCGGTCTAGAATACTCAAAGTTTCTGGTTGGAACTTTCTCTCTTGTTATTCCTATAACACAAACCAATCAATCACATTATTATCATCATGTACATATATTTTAAGTAAATAAACTTGGAAAATATCATGAACCTTTACTATAGGTGGCAAGACCAATCTATATGCCACTATAACTATTTTATATAAAACTTGAAATGACCCACAAAAACATGGTGCCAATTTGGCACAAGACACAATTCTCAATGAGATTAACTTTGGTATGATACAAAGATACACATGATCCCCCAATTTAAATTGTTTGTGCACTCTATGTTAGTATGCATAGCTCTTATGCCTATCTTGAGATAACTTTAACTGCTACGTGATGGAAATGGTTTCTTGTTCTGTATCCTTTAGCATATTTGGCCCAATGTGAAATCTGTTATTTGGATCATTCCAACTGATAGTAGTGTTGTACATCCTACCATAAAGAGCCCCAAATGGACTCATCTTTAATAACTCTTGGTAACCATTGTTATAAGCAAAATCCACTAGTGGAAGAAACTCTTTCCAGTTCCTTGGATGATGCATGAAATGCATCTTGAGAATGTCCTCTAGCACTTTGTTGATCCTAATGGCTTGCCCATCTATTTGTGGATGGTAGGATGTGCTAAAATCCAACTCTATCCCCAAGCCAACAAAAAACTCTTTCCAAAATTTAGAACTAAAATTTGCATCTCTATCTGAGATATTTTTCTTGGGCACACCATGCAATCTCACTATTTCCTTTACAAAATTTTGGGACATTTCACTTGCCTTATCAATGGATTTAACAACTATGAAGTGAGCCACCTTGCTCATTTTTCCATCATGACCATAATGGCATCATGTAGCCTATTTGTCCTTGGAAATGACTTCCGATTTACACTTCGGCATGGGGATTTGATGTTAGAAAATTAAATATTATGGAGCAATGCAACACATAAAATATGCGGAAAATACAAGCACACAAAACACATAAAACTAGAGAGACAAAGATATACGTGGTTCACCTAGTTTGGGCTACGTCCACCCCGAACAGCCAGTCCTTCCTTTCTATTATCCAGCAAAAATGAAGACACAAAACCTACTGCAGATCTGCTGTAATATCCTCTATTCTCTCTCACAGTCTCCCTATCTATTTCCCGCTCAGAGAATACACATGTAAATACACAGCCGCAATAAAATACCCTCATACAAAGAGAGGGGTTGCCTTCTAGGGAAAAAAACCCTAAACTAAACATAACTTCTACCGTCAGATCATCCGCCTAATGAACGACCCAGATTGACTAGAAATTACTATACTTTTATAAGGGGTCAGCCCCCCCGGACAAGTCCCCCCGCTGTAAGGGTGTACAGTTTTCCTGGGGTATACATCCAGCTAAAACAAGGATCTCCGAATCAGGATGAAAATCAGGCTCCACACCCAACAATTGATGCAACAATCCCATTGGATGTCTGCTCTCTACCTTTACCTGCAAGCATTCCAAGCATTTTCAATATACTCATCCACATCATTTTTCATTTTTATCCAATAATATGACTTCTTTATTTATATTATCATCTTTTGGTGTCTAGAATTACCGAAGTAATAATGAGCTTCTTCAATTCACCCTCACAAGGTATATACCACCTTGCCCTGAACTGTAGCAGTCCATCATTTGAAAGAGAGAAGTTCTTGCTCAACACCCCTCCAGGTTCTTGCTATAATCATTCCTTTATGTTCTGATAATTTCATCTTGCTACTCAACCTATTTCATCTTTCCTTTAATATTAAATTCCCAAGGACTCATAGGTTCTACATGAACCAACTATAACCATTTGCTGAGTGCATCAACTACTTTATTCTCCTTAAATTTGATGTATTTGATTTCAAATTCAAACTCACTAATTACGGCTAACCATATTTCCTACCTTGCATTTATATTAGGACAATAAAACAAGTACTTTATCCCTCCATGATCTATCATTAATACAAATATTATCCCAAGGAGTTAATGCCTCCACATTTTTCATGAGTGAACTATTGCTTCCAATTCTAAATCATGAGTCACATAGTTCTGTTCATGTTCATTCAACTTCCTTGATTCAAAGCAGACCACCTGGACCTCCTACATCAAAACCCCACCGATTCCTTCCTTGCAAGAATTTGTGCACACCATGAAGTATATTTTTGGTTTTCTATCCTTAGCACTAGTGCATGTGTAAGTGTTTCTGCTACTCAAAGCTTGCTTGACATTCTGGTGTCCAATATAATTTAATATCATTTCTTTACAATGCATTAATTGGATACCCAATCTTAGATAATTATTAATGAATATTCTATAGTATCCTTCCAGCCCCCTGAATGATCTGAATTCAATTACATTTTATGGAGTTGGCCATTCCATAATTTCCTTAACCTTTTTTAGGTCAACTACCATGCCTTCCTTTGAGACTATATGTCCCAAGTACTAAATCTAGGACTGGAATAACATACACCTGTTGAGTTGCATAAAGCTTATGCTCTCTTAAAAAATGCAATACTTTTTCTAGATGGTCTTTGTGCTCCTCTTCTATTTTTGAATAAACCAAAATATCATCAATGAATACTAATGAAAATATGTCGAAATACAGACTAGGTGCATATTGGCAACATGGTGTTGGCATTGATGTCAATCATGGAGTCATTCATCTTGGCATTGATGTCAACATGATGAAGAGTTTGTACATGGCCTTGATGAGGTGTATAGGTGTTGCATATGTGATTAATGATGTTGCACTACAAGAATTCAATTTCCATAATGTCTACATTTGCTAACATAATTCGATACTTTGATAATTCACCAATGTTGGAATATATTAATGAGTGGATCTGGTCATGGTTTGGTTTGGCCTACATGGTCCATTTATTTGGTCCAAAATCATTGAATAAAATTAACCATTTGGTCCACGTATGATTTCATCCATTGGTCCATTGTGATTTAGTCATGGGTCTTGATCTGGTCACGTGATTAACAAGCTATTAGTTTATATGGTCCAAATTAATTAGTGTGATTTAGTCACCATTAAGTGAATCATATTTAATATGTTGATTGAGTTGGTCAAGTGATCATCGAAGTGGTCATGCACTGATATAGCCATGGATTAGTGGTGTTGTTGGCTTGATGAGGTCCACACAATGTGTGTAAATGCACTGAAGTGGTTCAAAGTGTGGAAGTTGATCGATTTAGTCACATAGTTAATGAACACAATGAATAAGTTTGATTCATTCGTCCATTTGATCTGGTCTATTAATTGAATTGGTCTGAGCACTTTCATATAGTCCATATCACACTCATCGAACTAACATCTAGATCTGGCCTGAATTTTAGTGGAATGCATTGTCGAAGATTTAATGCATTCCAAATTGAATATATAATGTTTGATTTAGTCAACTTGATTGGGTCAATTTTGATTGTTGGACAGTCAAATTAAATATAATATATCTTGGCTTGGGTTAGTTTTTATTATTGTGTATGTTCCCATGTGAAGTAATATAAATATCCATCATTATGTATTTCCAGTAGCATGATGGTGTTCATGGAAAGAGACAATGGAGTTTGAATGTGAGTTCGGGGACCAAAAATACATATTCAAGTAGTGCAACTTGTGTGATTAGTGCAATGAGTTTCAGATCGAGTAGCTATATGTTAGATTGCTGGTGCGTTCCTCTAAATATCATTTGTTGTACACAAATTGAGGGTGAAATATCTTGTGTGAAAATTGACAATATGAGTTAAATTTTATGATCACGATGGAGTCAATTAGCAGTTGTTGTGTCTGTTAAAGTCAAGAGCACCTGTGCAGAGAGAAGTTGTTGGAAGCTTGTGTTAAAGTGATATAATTTGTCTTGTATTGCATTCAATTAGAATAACATGGATTGATATACTGTGATAGTACATTTTGGATCAATATGGTTTTTTTTTTATATCATGTAACCTGTGGATGGAGAGTCTTGAGAAAATGTCCATTGTGAATGGAGTGATCAACATTGTTAAATGAGTCTATAAAAAAGTTTTCTAAAGTTGTGGTTAGCATTTTTTATGTTGTAGGAAGAGGCTATAACAGAGTATGGATAGAGGAATGTCAAGCTAACATTGTATTTATTGCAGGGGTTGATATGACCTTGTTAATTTACTCAGTTGAGTGAGATTTCATGTAATGTATTGTTGAGTGTTTAGTAGAATCATTGTTGCTACTAGGGTTTGAGAGTATCATGCAAACATTATAATGCTCAGAGTGACTCTTAATTATACGCTACTATCTATGATATGGTGTTACACGTAATTTGTCACCATGACATTTGACTGTCAATATGGATATATCACCATCCATATTCATTATTCCTTAGAAGTCAAAACATTTATATTCCTGAACCAAGTCTTGGGAACTGGGAAAAAGCTCTTAAAAACTCTTAAAGGTTTCCAACACACTTTTTGCAGTCACTTCTTGCACATGTGCTGATATTCCCTCCTTTATCTGCAGACATCCACACTCTATTTGCCCATAAAACCTACGCACCCCATGTAAAATAAAGTAAACACGAAAAGTAACTTCTAAAATCTTAGTTGGGTGCATATTCTTCCAACTAAAAGCCTCTTGAGTCGCGCCAGTTCGCACTATATCCCTCCACTCATGGAACTTATCCCCTTGGATGAAGGAACCCTAATCCCTTCATTAGAGGATCTCATCCCTCTATTGATGGATCTGAAACCTCTTCAATTTCTCCTATAAATTAGGTCGAAGCTTCAAGGTTAGGGGTAGATTTTAGAATGTACATTGGAGATTGTACTTTGCACATGAAGATTTAATTGAAGATAAACCTATGTTGGTCATTCTAGAGAGGAAATATTGTCAAACCAACGAGCACGATTGTGAAGGCATACAAGAGAAATTTGTATGACATCAATGCTCAAGTTGAAATATTTCTCTTTATTCTTGATAATACATATGGATCCCTTTTTCTCATTATGTTTATTTTAGATTCATTAAAACAATGACAACTATTAATATCCTTGATCATTAAGTTAAACTGGTGTTTTGGATTATTATATACTGCAGGTGCTTTTGATTCTTTGCATGTTTTTTATTGCAGGTTATTCTCAGCATTGAAGGACTTCTTCGAGATGAAAGGCAAGGTCTACATCAAAAATCTTGTTGAAAGATAGGAGCATTACCTCCTCGTTTCTATGAATTTCTCTTTTTGGGAAAATGGATTCACTGCCTAGATCACTGGTTTTATGTCATTTCCCTCTAGAGCTACCAAGTGTCTTGTCAGCCTTGCTTGTTTAAGTGATTTTTCATTTCTCATTTTCAAAAGGAAAACTTCTAGATAAGTGAAGTGTGATTTGTCTCAAAAGTAGTCTTTTATGAAATTTTTTCTGCTTTTTAAAGTGAAAAAATAATTTATTTTGCTTTCAGCTGAAATAAATCATGAAAGGACACTCATAGGTATCTTAGCTAGGATTATTAGTTAAGAGCTTTCATTTTTTGAAATTTTTTTACATTTTTTTAGGTTTTTTCTAGTTGTTTTTATTTTTTATTTTTATTTTGAAGAATTGAAGATTGTTTGCTCATAAAATTGTATATTTTGGCTTTAAATCAACGAAGTTTCTCATTACAAATTGGTATTGGTCATGCTAAAAATGATTTTTTTTTCTTGATGGAAAAGAATTGTTATGGGATGTTTAGGAAATTTGTACTTCTTTGAGTCCAAAAAATCCTTCTACTTTATCTTAAATAGAAATTCATCGAAACAAAGAGTTTCATATTCATTATTGATGCATTTAGAGTTTTTTTGGGTCTGTCATAGCATCATTGAGTTTCATTTCCATACCCCTCTGCGTAAACAACATCCAAATTAATACATCACTTAATAAAATTGATCTAGATATTTTTATATTTTCTAGGGCTCATTCCACCAATCTAGCTCAAGATTAGTGCTTTTGAATAAGGAGTAATTAACTTTCCAAAGAAGATAAAACAAACAAGTAGCATCTTGCGGCAGGAAAAAACCCAATTGTTGCGATTTTCGTCTGGTAAGCTCTTCTTAAAAGAGTCAAGAACAAGGCCATGTCAGACCGAGTGGAGTAAGTAATCGTATCTACTTCATTGGTGAAGATAGAAGATGTGCACATAATACAAATGGTAAACGTCAGATTAATCATTGTCGAGAAGCCTGGGATCACTTGTTAGTAAAACTCATATTTACCATGTCAAGGAGCTTTCAAGGGGATTGAGCTTTGATACTTCGCCCTTGCGTGTATATTGGGCCACAGATTTTTCTCCCAGGTTCAATTGTATCAGTTGGTAACCTTAGTAGCCATAATATTTAGTATTTTTCCCAAGGTGACGGTGGAGGGAAGGTACCACTGTACCTGGAGAGTCACTTGGAATTTTCAGAGGGTAGTCTCCACTTTGAGATGGCATAGTGGAGTTACTTGCACTAGACTGTTTCATAAGGGTAACTATTCCAACCACTATTTTTCCACATTAATCTCTACGAGGAAGGATTTCATCACCAAATAGTGATTTTATTATGGAAACATACTGTTTGTGTGTGGATTTCTTCTTAGATTTTGTAGCGCATGTTCATTTGTTTGATTTTTTAGAGGTCTTAGGTGTGATTATTTTGAAATTTTTTGATTTCGTGTGTTAAAGAAATGAACCATGGCTGAATTATTGAGACATTCATGTAGAATGCAGGGGAAACCCCCTGAATATACATCGAACCAATTGGAAAAAATCAAAATGAAAGGGTTCAATCATTAGGAACCGGGTCTTCTGAACAAGGAGAATAATATATCATAATACATCCTGATTTCAAAGTTAATCAACCTCAGATAACTGAAACATAACAATATCAACCAGAAATTTCTGAAGTAATTGTAGTTGAATTTGTCACTGGTGAGTTTTCAGATACACAACTCATTGAACCTAAAATATCTAAGCCTGAGTCTGATTCCACTTCATCCGAGTCACCTTCGGATGTTATAGCCCTGAATCCTACTCGTCCTCATTCACCTCGAGTAAAGATTATCATTACCGAGGATATTTCTCCTAGCCTTATTATCATGGAAGAAATATCTGACGAAGAAGAGGAAATTAAAATTCCCTCCCGTCAAGAAACTTTAGATTTAAGGTATAGTGAAATGATATACCCTTTGGATTTACCTTTTAGTCCCTTTCAACCAGATCCTTGGTATCTCCAATTCATCGATTTTTTACATAACTCTGGTTACGATCACCCACGACACCGAATCCCATTCTACTCTTTACCTAGTGTTACACAGTAATTTGTCACCATGCTCATTTTCCCATCCCTGATCCTGAAATGCCCCATGACGAATCCTGTGAAATGTTGCCATAATCAAGAAATATGATAACATATCCCCTTGAAGATCCAAAGAAGACTTCCTTGAAATATTACTGAAGAAACTTGGTCAAATTCCTAGTTTCCTGGGTCAACGCTCTTCCTGGTGCCATGACTGCGCTGATGTCCCTTTTCTAGTTCTGGCCTAGGGCTGCCAGCGTCCTAATTTCTTGGAAAACCGCACTGATCCCATTTCTGGTAGTGCTTGCTCAAATTTAGGAGAAACTTCAACCTCTAGAAGCTCAAGGGCAGCGAGTTGGTTGTTGAATAGGGATGATAAGGTTGAGCTCTCTCATTTTAGAGCCTTGATCTCATCCATGGGGGATCATCCCTTAGAAAGTGGGCCTTCCTCCTCCTTTCATGGGATCCCAACCTCCTTTTCCATGCTATAAATTCACATCCCTCATTCCCCCAAGTTTAGAGCTTGGTTGATCATTTTCAGACTCATCTGAACTCTTGTCACTTTGCATGCTAGCATCATGATTAAGCCTAAGTAAATGAGAGAAGGAATGCTTTTGAGATGGGTGAAGAATTCAGATTTTCACCTAAGGACACCTCCAACATCAAGGCCTAGTTGTAAGCTATCCTTTTGTAATTTATCAATAATAAAATCTGATGTTTTCTTTCTATATTTGTCTACATGATTATGAAAATAGTCTGGTACTCCTTGATATTCTAGAAAAATAGTGTTTATGTTTATTATATATCGTATCACGTTTTCTTTTGTCTCCCGATCATCCACATGTATTCACATGCCATCAATAGCAGGAGGCGGGCCTACAAGGATCATGGATCGAGGCCACCATCAACGGATCCAAGGATAGCGATTGGAAAAAGGTATTCATGTCTCTTTCCTTATTGCATTGTAAGAATTAGTTAAGAAAGCTTATGTTAGAAATAATCTCATGTTGCTAGACCCACTCTAGGGCTAGAGAGATCTCCTCTATCCGTAGAGGGGATTTGTCTTGACAATAGAACTAACGACTCCACTGGGGAGATTTAGCCTTTTAAGTCCTCCTTTCCCAAAATGATCTTGAATCAGTTTCACCGCTTTTTGAAAGTTAAATATGGTTATGCCTCTGTCAACTTGTGTTAGGATTGTGAGTCACTTCACTATGTTAGGTCTGGTGTTTGTGTGATATTCTTTTTATTTTTTCCTTGTTTCTAGCTACTAACACTTTTTCTGTCCTCACAGTTGCGTTGGAAGCGCTGTTCTATATAGTAAAGCCGCGTTGATTGGCCTTTCAACACCCTTCTACTTAGCACAGAAGCGTTGATCTCAGCCTTGGGAAAATTTGAGTTTCCCTTCTGATTTTCTAGTGTGTCCTTGCCCTTGAAGGAGTCTGTGATATATCAGTGATATCCTTGTTGTGTGTTTGACTTACCTATCTTCTTTGTTTCGTCTATTTGGGTTGTTGTAAGTTTGGGAAATTTTTTGCATTTCAAACACCCTTTGTCGCATTTTTCTTGTCTTGTTTCAAAGATGGTTGGTGTATGCTTTGGTCATCTTTGCATTTCTGGCTGTTTCCCTTCGGTTTAGTGTCAAGCACAAGATTACAATTTGTCTGGCGCACAAGTATGGAAGAGTGTGTTTTGTCTAAATTCAAAATAAATTGGAAGTGATTTCTTTTTAATTTTTGATTTAGATTATCTTTTTCATTTTAAAAAGAGTGAAAATCATTTCATTCGTTCATTCTTTAAAGTGATTTTTGTCTAGTTCGACTGAAAGAAAAGTAAAGGGATTTTTCATTTCTTATTTCGTTCATTTTTTTTTATTTTGATTACATTTCAAAGTGAAAAAAAAAAAAATATTTTCGTGCATCTTAGTGGAAGGGAAGGCATTTTAATTTTCAATAAGTTGCATTTGTTGGGAAAGTGATTTCAATTGGAAAAGTATAGAATTTTTGTAACTCTAAACTAGTTTGGGGGGCATTATCATTGTTGCATTGAGTGCAATCTTGCTGATCTCTCTTCCCTAAATAGTTTAGTATTCATTGAAATTGAAATCTTATTTCTTGCATTTAGTATGCATCATAAGGATTCAAGTGACATTCGTTTTGAGCCTTGAAACTGAAACTTTAATCAAAATCAACTTAAAATGAACCCAATTTACCTTAAGGATCATTGGAATTAACGAGAATATTTAGTGGTATAGGTTAGAGATGTGTTCCGACATTGTTAAATGTAGGAGCGGTGTCTAACGGTCTACATTAATACTCGAGGGTGATATCTCATCCCACGTATGGTAGTATATTGATGTATGATAAGTATATTTGGGGCGCTCTCATCGAACATTTATGCATTAGACATCACTACTACAGATTGGAATCCCATGTACCGTCACGTATATTTGGGGATACACCACTAGGTTGCAAGCCTGCCATAGGTAATTGAGTCGGCGACCTTGTAGATGTGATACACCAAACACAAAATTCAAGGAGATTAGTGTTGAAAATGCAACAAGATGATGGAGCTTAGTGAAAATAAGTCGCCTTCACTAAGTGGGCCCACAGGCTATTTTTGGCGCAAAGTCTATTTTTAGACTATGTATATTTTTAAACATATGGATCATGGTCTATGAGTTGCAGGATGCTATTTATGGATGATTGGTCGAGTTGGTAAAAATATATGGACCTCTATTTTTAGACATTGGGCGGAATCTATTTTTAGACTGCCGGGCTAAAAATAGAACAATCAAATATTATTAACCCTTAATAATATTTAGACTATAAACATTATCTTATCCTCTTGGAGCACTTCAGTTTGATGCTTGGATGTGGCACATGCAGCTGACAGAAGGAATTACACTATTCCTAGGGGTTAGTTGAGCTATTGCATGGTTGACTTCAGTTAGAACTCATGTGGCAGAGTTTGGTGGAGTTGATGGGACAGTTGGTGGAGTTGTGTTCGGTTTAACTTAGTTGAACTAGTTGTATTTAGTCTAACTGATAAATACACTAGTGATGAGTGGTGTGAATTAATTATTAATTAATTCACTAATTATTAACTCATAAATCAACTGAAGAACACATCAGTTAACTGCAATGCATGGACAGTTCAGTGGAGACCAGTGTTAGAGGTGGGTGAAAGGGTGAGTCTACTATCAGTTGTGACTATGGCTGTGCATGAGATTTGTACACACATTGATTGAGATTGCCAATGAGGATTGCGCAGTACAAGCCAGGTGGATTCAAACTTGGATCTCATCATTATTCATCTTGGATTGCGCAGTAGAGGCAGGCAGACTTGTGGAGGAGATTTGAACCTGTGACTTGTTCATCTTCCGTGATAGTTTGTGTGTAGCATGTGAGATAGTGCTGAGAGCTGTGAGAGCTTTGTGCTATGTATTGCTACATGTTCTCTATCATTATAATATACAGATAGTTGGGGGTTTTCAGTTGTATGCTTTCCCCATTACATACTGTGTTATATGTGTGCTTGACTATGTTTTAATGTGCGCATGCGACTGCTTCTATTTCCGCATATTGATGATAAATTGTAGAAGAGGTTATGTATTATGCATGAAGATTAAATAGTGTGTAATCAGGATAATCTCGGTGAATAATTCAACTATTATTCAAATTTCTACATGGTATTGGAGAAAAATTGATCATCGGATCTATTACAGTGATTACAATTTATTTAGCTTGCTAAAAGGTCTGTCATCAGACCAGAGCCAGCCTCTTGGATCATCACTTTCTCTGAAAAGGCAACTCCTCAGTCAAACCCCTACATTCTGATCTCACGCTAAGCCATTCTCACGGACTCGGACAGTTGAGTTATTTGAAATTTAGTGGAATTAGAATTTGCAGCCAGGACTGAGTCAAATAAAATAGGTACCTTGGCTCGAATTTAAAATGTCTCAACGATGCGGCAACTGGGTATGCCATAGGTGAGCTAATTATGTTATGCAGAAGAATGGAAGTGATGATGACCCAGACAGCTATACGGTGGAGTTCATGTATATACAGATCCAAGGTCTCTTGATCTTGCTCGAGTTAAACTTGGCAAAAGAAGATGGAAAAATGTCGAAGGATTTTGTTGGAGGGCGTGAAGGATCACATTGTATCCAGCATGCATGGAAAAGCTTCTCCATACTTGATGTGGAAAGCGTTGACAGATTTATTCCAAAGCAAGAGCGACCAGAGGAAGTTGGCGCTCAAGGATAAACTCGGACACATAAAGATGGAGAAAGGCGACAGTATGCCCAAGTACCTCACGAAGTTCATCCAATGCAGGGATGAGCTGGGAAGTGTGGGGGTGACTGTTGATGATGAGGAATTGGTGAGCTTGGCTCTCCTTGATCTTTCGAAGAGTTGGCATGCCTATCAGGATTCTGTCAATGGTCGGGAGAAATTGCCAGGATGGGAGCGACTTTGGTCGGATCTTGTGCAAGAGGAGATAAGGCGGAGTACCAGGGACGGATCTTCATCAAAAGCATCTGATGAAGAAAATTGCACTTTGGATGCCAAAGCAAAGAAGTGGAAGAGCAAGAAATCTTCTCATTCCGGTGCGAAAGGCAAGAAGCAGGACATGTCCAAGGTGAAGTGCTTTCACTGTCACCAACACGGACATTATGCCACAAATTTTCCGCAAAAGAAGAAAAATAAGCAGGCTAGTGGATCTGCAGCTGGAGAGGCCTTAGCCTCGCAGTTTGAACTGGATTTTTCACTGATCACATGCTTGGTCTCAAGTGTGATGGGATCAGTATGGTTCTTGGACAGTGGTGCGTCTTTTCACATGACAGGAGATCGAGATTTTTTTTCTGATCTGGATGAGAAAGATCTTGGAGTGCACATCGAGATGGGCGATGATGGTAGATACAGTGCGACCGGTATCGGTACCATTTCCTTTGAGAGGGAGTCTGGTAAACCCTTCGTATTGAAGGAAGTGATGCATGTTCGAGGATTGAAGAAGAATCTTATCTCTGTGGCGATGTTAGAAGACAAGGGATATGATGTTGTCTTTAGCGAGGGAAAGGCTTTCCTGCGCAGTAAGGAAACTGGTGAGACCCGGAGGATAGGGGTTCGAGTTAAGAACCTTTATCAATTGCAGGTAGATGGCTGCGCAGCAATGGTAGGCAAGGCAGAAGGAGTGGTGAGCCGAGATGATGGCGAGCTGTGGCACTAGAGATTGGGCCACCTTCACCATGGAGCTTTGAAGATACTGCAGCAGATTTCTACTGGGCTTCCTAAAGGCACTCTTGCGCAGTCAGATCAGTGCAAGGGGTGTACCTTGGGAAAATTTATGAAAGCCACCTTTCACGAGAAGGATAGTCGCGCCACGACGATCCTTGAGAGAATTCACACAGACGTGTGTGGACCTTTCTCAGTAGCTTCGATAGCAAAGCACAGGTACTATGTGATCTTTGTTGATGATTTTTCTCGAAAGTGCTGGATCTTCTTCATGCAGAAGAAGAGCGAGACATACTCAAAGTTCTGTGAGTTCAAGGTGTTGGTTGAGAAGGAATCGGGGAAGCAGGTGAAGGCTCTTATGAGCGACAATGGTGGTGAATTCATCTCTGGCAAATTCAAGGAATTTTGCAGCACAGAAGGAATTCGAAGAGAGCTCATAGCACCTCATAACCCACAGCAGAACGGGGTTGCTGAGCGGAAGAACAGAACGATCGTGGGTGCTGCACGGGTGATGTTGCATGATCAGGGCCTACCCATACACTTGTGGGCTAAGGCATGCAATACTGCGGTATATGTGTAGAACCGTTGTCCTCACAGGATACTTGGCATGAGTACACCCGAGGAGGCGTTTTCTGGTAAGAGGCCTGATATTTCCCATTTGAGGATTTTTGGTTCACCTGTTTACATTCATGTGACGAAGGATGCCAGGAAGAAGCTGGAGCCGACTGTGGAGGTTGGGATATTTGTGGGGTACACTAATACGCCCCACAACTATCGTGTGTATTTGCCAGACAGTCGCAAGACTGTTGTGCGACGGGATATCAAATTTCGGGAGGAGAAAGCCATGAAGTGTTTGCTTGAGAGGAAGCCACACTTGCATGCAGATGAGGAGCTATTAGTTTCTAAGGATGAGCTTCAGGATGTGGATCAGCCACAAGATGAATTTCATGGAGTGGAAGAGACCACTCATGCAGCGCGAACCATCAGAGGGCGAAAGCGCACTACAGAAGCTGAGCGGCTGGCTCAAGATGCAGAGAAGGTTGTAGGACCACCTACAACATAGTGTAGATAGAGACAGTCATGAGACCGGTACATTGGATACATGGCTCTTGTGAGCAAATGTGTCGTGACAGAGCCATCCTCTTTCGAGGAAGCTGTGGAGGACCTCACATGGGTAGATGCCATGGTGGAAGAGTATGATTCAATTGTCAGAAACAGTGCATGGGAGATTGTCCCAAGGCTGGAGGGAAAATCAGTGGTGGGTTAGCGATGGATCTACAAAGCGAAGCAGGCGGCTGATGGGAGTGTGGAGAAGTACAAGGCAAGATTTTTTTCCCGAGGCTTCTCAAAGATCGGGGGAATCGATTATGAGGAGACCTTTTTTTTTTGTCGCAAGGTATTCTTCCATAAAGACCGATCGCTCTCGGCGCGGATGGGGTGGCACATTCATCGGATGGATGTGAAGGCGAGTTCCTCGACGGAGTCATTGAGGAGGAGGTGTACATAGAGTAGCCCGAAGGTTTCGAGATCTTTAGCAGCGAGTCGCATGTGTGCAGGCTCAAGAGAGCGTTGTATGGGTTGAAACAAGCACCTTGTGCTTGGTACACACGGATAGACAGTTATTTCACCGGACTTCGATTCTCCAAGAGTGAGGCGGATCCTAACCTATACCAGATTGTGGTGGAGGGTAAGTTGTTGATCATTGTGCTTTATGTAGATGATTTGATTTTGACGAGTGATGAGCTGTTGATACTTTAATGCAAGGAGGATCTTGCTAGAGAGTTTGAGATGAAGGACTTGGGCCTCCTTCATTATTTCCTGGGATTGGAAATTTGGCGGCGGAAGGATGGACTATTTGTGTCTCAAGGCAAGTATGCCCGGGAGATACTGGAGAAGTTCAACATGCAAGGCTGCAAGCCTATCGACACTCCTCTTCCTGGTGGTTGGAGGAAAGAGGATGCTACATCGACAGAGGTAGTGGATGCCATTTTTTACCGACAGTTGGTTGGTTTTCTCATGTATCTAGTCAATACATGGCCGGACATATGCTATGCTGTGAACCAGCTTTCACAAGCTATGGTTAAGCCTACAGATCTTTTGGAAGCGGAAAGCATGTATTGCGTTATCTTAGAGAGCATCGGGATATGGCTTGTGGTACGGACGGGGAGGATGAGGTGAAGCTATGTGGCTTTACGGATGCGGTGGGCGAGGGCCCAACGGACGAGAAAGAGCACATGCGGGAGGGATCTTCAAACTATCGGGTCGACAACGATTCTTGGTACGGCCGGTCAGTGGCACTGGTCCGGCGGGCGTGCTGGCGACAAGCTTGGCTGCATGCGAGGCTATATGGATGAGGAAGATCCTGGTCGGGTTGTTCGGGTCACACTTGGAGCCTGCTGTGATTTATTGTGATAACCAGAGTTGCATTAAACTCTTGGCTAATCCAGTATTTCATGATAGATCCAAACACATCGACATCAGGTACCATCATATCAGAGATTGTGTGCAGCGGAGAATCATGTTACTTTCATACATTCCCACGGAGGATCGGGATGCTGATATCTTGACGAAGGCGCTCACCAGGAGCAAATTAAAATACCACAGAGGCAGGATAGGAGTTGCAGATAATCCATATCTTTTTGAGAGGGAGTGTTGAAAATGCAACAAGATGATGGAGCTTAGTGAAAAGAAGTTGCCTTCACTAAGTGGGCCCGCAGGCTATTTTTGGGGCAAAGTCTATTTTTAGACTATGTCTATTTTTAGACATATGGATCATGGTCTATGAGTTGCAGGATGCTATTTATGGATGATTGGTCGAGTTGGTAAAAATAGATAGACCTCTATTTTTAGACATTGGGCGGAATCTATTTTTAGACTGTCGGGCTAAAAATAGAACAGTCAAATATTATTAACCCTTAATAATATTTAGACTATAAACATTATCTTTTCCTCTTGGAGCACTTCAGTTTGATGCTTGGATGTGGCACATACAGCTGACAGAAGGAAATACGCTTTTCCTAAGGGTTAGTTGAGCTATTGCATGGTTGACTTCAGTTAGAACTCATGTGGCAGAGTTTGGTGGAGTTGATGAGACAGTTGGTGGAGTTGTGTTCGGTTTAACTTAGTTGAACTAGTTGTATTTAGTCTAACTGGAAAATACACTAGTGATGAGTGGTGTGAATTAATTATTAATTAATTCACTAATTATTAACTCATAAGTCAACTAAAGAATACATCAGTTAACTGCAATGCATGGACAGTTCAGTGGAGACCAGTGTTAGAGGTGGGTGAAAAGGTGAGTCTACTATCAGTTGTGACTATAGCTGTGCATGAGATTTGCACACACATTGATTGAGATTTCCAATGAGGATTGCGCAGTACAAGCCAGGTGGATTCGAACTTGGATCTCATCATTATTCATCTTGGATTGCGCAGTAGAGGCAGGCAGACTTGTGGATGAGATTTGAACCTGTGACTTGTTCATCTTCCGTGATAGTTTGTGTGTAGCATGTGAGATAGTGCTAAGAGCTGTGAGAGCTTTGTGCTATGTATTGTTACATGTTCTCTATCATTATAATATACATATAGTTGGGGGTTTTCAGCTATATGCTTTCCCCATTACATACTGTGTTATATGTGTGCTTGACTATGTTTTAATGTGCGCATGCGACTGCTTCTATTTCCGCATATTGATGATCAATTGTAGAAGAGGTTATGTATTATGCATGAAGCTTAAATAGTGTGTAATCAAGATAATCTCGGTGAATAATTCAGCTATTATTCAAATTTCTACAATTAGCTGCCGTACATTAAGTCCTTGGTCATTTATCTTTCATTTGATCACCAAGGTGTATATTGCAGTTCACGGATACTTGGTAAATCTTTCTGCCTATCACACCCTTTTTTTATTTATTTATAATTCTAATTCTAAAAGTAATTTCCCACAAAAACATCTCACCCGTGTAGTTCTCCAGCCTTTTATTGATTGGTAAGTTGTGTTGGATTGAGGGGTCTTGACCCAGGTTCGGAGGTTAAGGTTTGCCAACAAACCCCTATGCTACTGGCCCTTTTGGCAATGACCCACTTTTGCAGTCCAAGGTCTCACCCGAAGTAGTATGGGAGGGTGCTGGAACCAGGTTTCTGCACCCTGGGAGAGAGTAGGTAATGAAGACAGATAGGTGTGCAATTATCAAATCCACTCAGAGTCAGGCTATTTGCAGGCTTTTAAAAATATACTCAACATATAACCATAACACAACTATCAGATCTAATCAGTATCTTTGCATCCATGTGCATACTATCAACTACCAACACAAAGCACTATGTTCGCAGGCAATAAGAAATCATAGTTAACTTATGCCAGAAAACACAGATACGTTCATAACTCAAATCAATAGCATAGACGCATTCGTAGCTTAAGAAAATCCACAGATATATTCGCAGCATAAACAGATACCACAGGTTCGCATCAACAATAACACATCAGATCCAGATTGCACGAAGATACTTCAACTATATCTACATATATTAGCATCCAAAACCCAGCTACAACCCCAAAACACAGCCTGCACACATAGCCAATAGGGTCTGCACATAGTAGGACCGAGGATCTCCGCACTCATAGCCAGCAGGAGTCCTTAGCCAAAACAACCCAAAATAGATCTAATAGTTCGCACATAGCATCCGTTCTAATTCTTGCCTACCTTTAGACTCGAACTAATCATCAATTTATATCGACTTAGCCTATGCTATCCTGTGGTCTGAAAACCGTGGTTTGCGGATTCTAGGTCTACCCTTTGACCCATTACAATGCGTTTGGGGCTTTGACCCACCCAAAAACCCCTGCGTTAGACTAATTAATACAAAAATATACAAAATTTGCAGCTTAGGGAGCCCCATTCCAACAGGCCCCCAACACAATCTTGTGACTCGTCCCGAGTCACTGCGGCCGTGGGTTCTCCACCTTCGCCTGTAGCAGCTGGATCACATCCAATCAGCTCGGGCAACACTCCTTCACTCTGTGCAAAATAATTTTGAGAAATATCCACCAACTTATGTGAAGTTGGGCCTTATTTCACATTAGTTATGCTCTCCAAAGTCTGGTTGAGTTGCTTCACTGTGATATTGACGTCCTGGGAGAGCTTGAGGGCTTCATTAGCCCAAGGCTTAAGGCGGTCACTGAGAGTATTCTTTTTCTGGAGGAGCTCCTCAATTTCATCTCTTAAAGTGTGTCTGGTATGTAGATGTGCTAGTATTTTAGTAGGGATCAAAGTAGGCATAGTGGCTTCCAGCTACTCAAATTGTTCTTCCTTCTATTGCAGTTCTTGGTTAATATGGCACAGGATAGGGTCACGCTGCAATTTAGTCCATAGCTGCATAGCCGTGTCCAATAGTCTCGCACCCTAAGAAATCTAACCTGTAATGACATTAGTGGCCTCTATAACCAGTGCAGCTCGCTGTGCTCTTACCTCCGGTGGCATTTCTGGTTGCAACTTAGCCTACAAGGCCGCAATCTGGTGTTCCATATCGGTTCTGACTGCCTAGATCTCGGTCCTCGAAGCCTTTAGTGTTGCAACCGGCCCCTCGATCTTGGCCTGTGGGGTGGCGGAAGCCGAGATATATTTAGTAACTTCTGCGCAGAGCCTACTGATTAGGAGGTCCAACTCCGTTTGTTGCGCGACGGGGAGGGTACAAGCAGCCTGTGCCTGGGACACCTCAGCAATTTTTTCTTCAATGGTCTGCTCAGCTGTACTGAGCTATTGGTGCATGCGATGGTCTTTGTGTTGAATCTCCTTGAGCAGAGAGGTGTGGAGGACCTGCAATGATTCATGTGGTAGATGGGCTAGACCTAGCTGTACCTCCACGCAGGCCGCGACTTGCGTTCCCAAGTCGGGTGGAGTCATCGCGAGGGCTGCACCTAGCAGGGGAAAAAGGTGACTTTCCGCTGTAACAAGTGTTGTGCTGCTAGTCGCTGAGGCCGACCGTGCTTGAATCATACTTGTTTGCAGCATGTCAATCTTCAGATGCAGATCTCGGAGCTTGTCCTGGAGCGTAGCGACAGTGGCTTTTTGTTTTTCTTCCAGAGCCATCCATTTATCCTCCACAACAAGAGTAACTTCATCCAAAATCTGTTCCATGTCGTTCTACGGCTGTAAAGTCATCTCATCCCTGCATGATGTTCTTCCTATCCTTTGGCATGTGTCACAAGCTCTGCAATGATTGTGAGAGTCACTATGTAGCATAGGCCACCATAGCCTGACTCTTAGGATCTTCTACGTTGTCACCTTTCCCGCGTAGTGATCTCCCGTTATGCCTCCGTGAGCTTCTGCTAAGATGACGTACCGCTCAAGCTCCAAGATATATCTTCACAACACTTCGTCAACACCCAACTTATATAGGTGACCTACGATAATGGTAAAATCTGCTGCGTGGGTTACCAAATCTTTCTTCTATTGTACTGAATACTATGTAGGTGTTGTCCCTGTGGTGAAGAAGCTAGTGATGTCGGCGAAGTGCACATCCATGACCTTAATAGCGAACAGATGCGCATCTGGCAGTCCTTCCTCTAGGTTGGTCGGTTCTTTGCCATTTTCGATCCGGGATAGGTGATCTGGCCCAACATTCAACTTTCCCAGTTTTACGATGATCTCAAAGTCATATTCTTGAAATAGCAGGAGCCATCGGCATAATCCCCCCCACCCCCCCAACACAGGCTTATTCACTAGGTACTTCAAAGAAGAGTGATCGGTGAACATCTTGAAATGACCACACAATAAGTAATGCCGATATTTCTATAGGGCGTACACCATGGCTAACCCTTTGCGCTTAGTAGTGGAGTAGTTATGCACCGCACTAGAGAGATTCCTACTGGCGAACACAACTGGATGGTCAATGTCCCTTTCCCCTGGATACGTCAGGACAGCTCCCAGGGCAATCCTTGAAGTGTCGATATGGACATGGAATAACTTCACCCAATCAAGAAATATGAGGATAGGCACAGAGACCATCTTCTCCTCGAGTAACTCAAAGCATTTCTGACACTCGTCGTTCCAAAATAATGATACCTCCTTTTTCAGAAATTTTTCCATAGGTGCTATGATTAGTGCGTACCCTTGAATAAACTTCCTATAGTAGCCTGTGTGTTTGAGGATAGTGCGCAACTGCTTCTCAGTTGTAGGAACTGCCAAGTTGATGATAACCACCACCTTGGCACGATCAACCATCAACCCTTATCAACAAACTATGTGACCCAATAAGATCCAAAATGGTATGCAGAATATGCACTTCTTGATATTTATGGAGATTTGGTGCTTTCTACAGGCATCCAACATCATGCGCAGGTTCGAGACATGACTTTTTACTAGCCCAAATACAATCCAATCATCAAAATAGACTTCCAAGAATTTGTGGATAAATTCCTTAAATACTGGTGTTAGTCATCAGTAATTTTTTTTGTCTGAAGATGACTAAATGTTAGTACTATATTTATAAAAATAGGATTCATAAATATTGTGAGTTTTAGAAATCTCACTGCCTTAATTATCCTTAAGATAATTTTTTCACTATTTCTACTACTCTACCATGCCCTGATCAGCCTACCACTCCCAAAAGACCCATCATGGGCTCATGCCACTCATCTTCACTATGTTTTTCCACCTTTGACCTTAGCACTTAGTTTGGCCTTGCCCGACCCCTCCATTTTCCATCTATGATCACCAACCAACCTACTTTTTTCCATCGTTCACCAGATGCCTCAAGTATTAGTAGTCTAAAATTACCTCTCTAGGCTCTTTAGATAAATCAAGATTAGTAGTTTTGGGTCTGTAATGCATAAGTTTGTTAAAAGCTCTGTTTTACACCTACAGACCCCAAGTCAATCCTTTAGCCAAAGACCAAGTTAAAAGAGCCTCCCACTAGGTCACTAGGGTTTCACAAGTTGTAGGGTTATTTTGGATGCTCTTAATCAATGTTTTTCATGTGCCAAGAAGGTGAATCAAATGGAAAGGGAGGAAATAAAATGTTTGTCCAAGTTTGATAAAAAATCCTTCAAGGAAGACATCCTTGGTTGAGGCACAAATTCTACAAAAGGACAACTTCCCATCTTAAAACATTTATGCAGGAATGATTGAGATGGCCATCAAAAAAAAGGAGGTAAGGTGAGAGGTTAGTTCCTCACTAAAGGACACCCACAGAAAAGAAGAAAAGGCATGCCTAAGTTAAAAGAAAAATAGGGTTTTAGGACTAATTGGCTAAACAATATTGTCAACCAAGAAGCCAATGTAGAAACCACAAAGATGGAGGTACATCAGCACCATTGAGTATGAGTTGAAGATTTATTAAACGCTAGAAATGAAACCTCCATGATGACAGTAGGGAGATAATTTCAATAGGCTTTGAAGGTGACATCCACGGTCTGCCAAGTTGGCAATGTTTCACTGTCTCAAAAGGAGAGGATATGGCCAAAGGGAGATAATGACAAAGCATGATTGTAAATACTGTGTTTACTGTGAAAGATAGATCTATTATACCTCTAAAAAATCAGTGAGAAGGGAAGAAACTATGTTTTAAAGATCACCCACACTCTGAGATCTCAAAAGGGGTAAAGGCTGGAGTTCTAGACTTCATAATGTAGGCAAGAAACATTTTGACACTGATAGGGTAAAGGCAGGTCCCTCAAAAAATTGTTTTAAAGAAATCACCCTTATTAAATGAGTTTAAGGAAATCAGTTAGTTTTCAAATGACATAGAGGGAAATTTTTAATGTTTGGATATGATAGAATGGGTATGAACAGAGTGTTAAAACATCCAACAAGTCAAAGGAAATAAAATCCATCATATCAGTTAGCTAAGAACAACAAAGAGGAAAGATTGAGATGAGAAAAGAACATTTTTGTGTTTAAGTCACCTCCTACAAAAGAAAAAGGGATATCAGTGATAAAGTGACAAAATAAAACTCAAAACATTAGCAAAAGTGGGTTTCTAGTTTTAAATTATTATTCCAAGGGTATAAAAGCATCTCATTTGTCACCCAAGCTCATTTATCATCTACAAAAGAGAGTGAAAAGTTTCCAAGGGAAGATTTAGGGTTTTTCTGGCAGACTTTGGGTAGGAAGAACCCAATGCTACGCTCCTGAAAAACCTCGCTACGCACCTGTGTCCATTTTCATTTGAAGTTTTAACAGAGCGCTGCGCTCCTGTGTGAGGACGCTGCGCGTTTGCTGCCGTTCAAGCCCGACAATGCAGAGGTCTGAATGGCTTGGGCACTATGCACAGACAGTGTGCAGGATGACTCGATATCATGCAGCCACCCGACCACTGATCTCTTGTGCTCCATTCTTCAGGGACCCAACAGCGCGTGCAGAGGCCTGACAAGCCCACACTGCTGCGCGCAGGGACGTTTAGAGTGGCCCGACAACATGCAGCTCTGCCAGCGCTATGCACCTATCTATTCAAACGTTGCACAGAGACCACCCAACAGGACCAATTGGCCCAGGCGCTACACACAGGTGCGTTCAGGCCGATCCGACAGTGCATGCAGGGGCTCGAATGCTGCCTCCTGTGCTATGCGTTTAGCCAGGATGCCTTTCAAGCTGGTGCAAGCCCTAAATGCTTCAAAGCTCCTCAAACCTCTGCTTGGTGCTTCATGAAGATTGTTATAAAATGTTTTTAGATGCTTTTCCCCCTCTCATGCTGTTTTAAAAGATGAAACTTAGAGAGAAATGTAAAGAAAAGAAAAACCATAAAGGAAGAGAAGACCTAATCTCCCTGCTACCAACACTCTTGTTTAAAAGGGCACCCATCTATTTACATACTGAAGGCACACTGAAACTATTTTGCTAAGAAGCTGCTCCTCTACCAAAACAGCATCTCCATTTGCAAAAATTAGCCTCCACACAACCAAGCCTTGACATTATTTTTCCTCATCCCCCTAGGTGGTTGTGATTACTAAGGTACCTTCACAACCAAATTTGGCATATTAGTGGTTTTTGCATTCAGAATTACCTGAAATTATCATTTTTCCCAAATTATCCTTCTTCACTCATCATTTCCCTTCACTTGCAAATCACTGCTTATCTCATTATCATCTCACTTTCCCTCTCCATACCATTTCACAAATAATTTCAGGGTTTTGATTTCAAGGCAACAGTAAAAGATAAAATGTCTAGAGAAGGCAGTAGTGACAGTGGCAAGGGAGGCCAAGGGCCCATTAGGGGAATTTTGAGGTCTAAAATGGGCCTCCTAAGGAAATAATAAAATAATAGCTAAACCAATAAAACAATATTTATGAATTTTCAATTCACTTTTTGCACCACAATCCATGTAACCATAGTTAAATTCAATTCAAAAGTTGTACCAAAATAAAAATAATAAAAAAATTCTATTGATGTGACTATAAATAAGAATGAGTTTTTCAAGAAAAAGTCATTATCATTGAACAACTAATGCATTTGTCCTTTGTAATTAAATCACTTAAAATAAAATATAAATATAAATTTATAAATTCTTAATTATATTATATACTATTGATTAAAATTTACATTATTTAAATTGTATAATAACATGTAATTAATATACTATGTAAAAATAAAATCATATAATATAATATAATATAATAATGGTATAGGGATATGCATTGTTCTTTTCAATAAATATGAAATGACAATAATATACTTTTATTCAAAAAATGTGAAATGACATTTATTATGAGAACTTTATTTTGACTTTAAAAGTAGTTAGAGCACTACCATGGTTAACCATGAGTTTTTATCCACCATTGAGAATGTGACAAGTAAGTACCTTTAACTCAAGAAATGTCACCTCAACCATTAGGGATGATGTCATCCCCTAAAATGTGATTAGTTCTCATAAAGTGAATTTTGATTGTACATTTTCCATAGGAGGCCCATTTTAGACCTCAAAATTCCCTTAATGTAGGGGACAACAGAGAAAGGGTGGAAGGGTAAACAGGTTTGAACCTTTGAACACCAAGGAGTTGACATCCTCCCCTACAACAGTGACATATTTCCAAGAGGTAGGATGTTTTTATTTCTGTGAAAGAGTACAAAGATTCCAAAGTCACCCTTAGTTGACCAGAATTTTTATCCTCAACCTCCATGACCATCAAGTGCATCTAGCTGGGGTAAATTTTGAACTATCCACCAATACAATTGCTATGGTCACTGGGATAACTTGTATGGGATAAAAATGGTTTAAGTAGGTGAATTTGGACCTGAGCCATTATCAACCTTTCTTGAAACCAATATACCAAGATGATTGAAAAAATATTTTTCCCTTTTCCCATTTGTTGGAGAGATATGCCCCCTTAATGAAAGTGATCATGAAGTATTTTACATGCGAGGAGAGGTTTTCTATACTTTATTCCTACCATATAAGACTACTTATACAATTTACTAGGGCCAAGCTACTACATTTTCCCTATTACCTTTATAGAAGTATTGATAAGATGTCATACATTGTGCAAAAGAGGCCTCCTTCACAACAAATGTAGAGTATTTTCACCATTCTCTTATCAAGATGATTGTGTTGCATCAATTAGAGCAATAGGGTATCCCATTGGAAGTGTTCGTCACCCATGATGTTTTCACAAATCCACAACCTCTTCTTATGCAAAGTTTACCCTTATCATCTCATCCACCTTCCTCCATTCCTCCATCACCCCTCACTAACCATGAATCATCCTCTCCACATGAATCCTCTCCTCAAGAAAAATTCTCACCCTCACCTTCTCCTAAAGCATCAGAACAAGAAGAGAAGGATGAAGAAAAAAAAGAGAACAGTGACAAAGAGGAAAATGACAGTCAAGAGGAAGAAAAAAATTATGAGGAAGAGGAAAATGACAGTCAAGAGGAAGAAACAAATGATGAGGAAGAAACAAAGGACAGGGAAGAAGAAACAGAAACAAATGATGAGGCAGAAAATGATGATGAAGAGGAAGAAAATTATGCTAAGGAGGATGATGACGAAGATCAAGAGATAGAGGCAGATTATGAAGACAAAGGCAGTGAGAAAAACAATGAAGAAGAAGGCAATGAACAGTGCAGTGATGAAGAGGTAGATGCAAGAAATGAAGAGGAGGATGACTATGTAGAAGATATGGAAGAGGATGACAATGATTAAACTAAAAACAGTGAGGACATTATAGAGGATAGTGAAGAGGTTGAGGAAAATGAGGATGAAAATGCACAAAATAGTAATGAAGACACTGAGAAAGACACCTATAATAGTGACAACACAGAAAATGATGATGGCAATGATAATGTTGCAAACACAGAGGAGGATGATGAAGAATAAAAAATGATGACTGATAGCCCTAATAATGATGACAACAGTGACTCTATGAACCAAAAAAGCAGTCAAGAGGTTGATGACAATGGTGAAGATCATAACAGTAATGCTAGCATGGAGGAAAATTCAAGTGACTCTAGAGATGGCAGTCGAGAACACAATGCAGGAGACATAAATACAAATATCATTGATGAAAAGAAGGGTAGTCTTGAGATCAGTCATGATAAGAGAATTCTAGTAAACAAATTTGAGTTTCTCCCTCTCACATATCAAAAAGGATCAAGGCTTGTGTTTGTTGCCTCCAAAAGGCAAGGGACCATGCCATCCTCCTCAACTCAGCCACTAGACAAAGGGAAACAAAAAGTAAAGGAAGAATAAGAAGATCATGAGGTTGAGAGGGAGTTTAAGATCATTCAAGTGGACAGTGATGAGGAGAATGAAGCAAGGCTCACCAACTTGCTCCTCAAGGAAAAAAATGCACAAATCAAAGACCTCCAAGCACATTTGAATAGGGCCAAGAGTGTGAATGATGCCAGTTGACTTGGAGAATGGGCAGCTAGGAGCACATATTTCAATCTATGAAGCTAGAGCCCTCAAGGCCCGGAAAGAAGCCCAAAATGCATAGGTGAAACTAGAAGAGTTCATGTGCACTTATGAAGAGAGTGAGGATGAGGAAGCACAATCTAGGAGGAGACCTAGAACCATGGGGTTGAAGAAAGCATTGGAAAAACAAAGGGAACAAGAATCAACCCTAGCAAAACAAATCCCTTTAGATGAGCTTTTGGCCATGGAGGTAGCACATGATCAGGAGAATTGGTTGGAGAGAGCCAGCATACACTTGGAGGCTAAATTGAAGAAAGAAAATCAAGATCTTGACCTCCAAAGAAGGATGACTAAACATTATGCCCGGAGAAACCAAATTGCAAGGGCTAAACTGAAAAAGGCTCAAACCAATATCCAAGCATTAAAAGAAGAAAAATTCCAAGCTAGACTTGGAATCTTGGCACAATATTCTCTACAAGTCTCTCAAAACCCATGAGGCACACTTCCACCAAATTTGGGAGAATTTTGAAAAGTTTTGGTTTTTTGCTAATTTTGAGGGCCAAGGGGGTAGCACACACGGTGCCATGCTTTTTCTCAGAGCATCTTAAGGAGGAAAGGCTAACATTTTTGGAATCCTCATCTCAAGTATAGCATGCTCACAAAGTTTCAGATCAATTGGAGTTGTTTTGGTCCTCCAAAAGGGTAAAAAACGCCGTAATTTTCACCATTCTACCTACTTTTCAGGACATGTGCTGCAGCTTTACCAGTCTTGGAATTTTTTATTTTTGAATAGCTTACATAAGCCCAATTAGAGAAAAATGGGTATATCTGGAAAGTAGACTAAAGGGCTTTCCAACAAGCCTTCACAGAGCCTATTCTGACATCGGGAAGGCCTTCAAAACACTACTGTAAGTTGACCCAGTTTTCCTGCTCTAGTGCTACGCCCTTGGCATGGAAATTCATCCTAAAACACAGTGCTGCGCCCTTAGTAGAGGAAAAGTAAAAAATGTACGCTTGGAAAGTTTTAGGAGGCATGGCAGAGCCCAAATGTCAATTTATTTTTTAAAAATGCCCAAAAAAATATTTTGTTTTAGATATATTGTGCATTGGGCCTTGCAAGGCCTCAAGGACAATAGTGACATTTATGATTATCTAATAGGCTTCTAGAGACTCTATTAGGTTTTTCTCCTCCTTTATTGTTAATAGGAGCATTGAGGATTCATTTTTAATGTTGGCATTTGATGAGTTTTGAGAGAAATACGTGGTTTTTTGAGGTTGAAGAGCATTTGGTATTTTGGAGCTTGCGAATGATTTGCTTTGATTGATGATGTTGAAGGCTTGCTTGCAGGATCCCTATGCTTAGTTAATGGTGATGTGTCTCTAATTTTTTCATGTTTTCTTGTTTATCATTGTGTCCATCCTTCTATGTTGCAGTAGATCAGAAAATTATAGGCTAAGAAATGTTTTTCGAGGCAACTTAGTCCTTCCCGTTTACTATTATCTTTATGTTTTCCTCTGTTGGGTTAGTTTAAGGAATTATTAGTTGCTCCTTAGACCCACCTAAGCTTGTTTGTTTCATCAATTATTTAAGAAGGTAGTTTTCAAATATGTTTTATGGTTAGCCATGCTTACTTGATGCTATCTAAACTCTATTTGTGGAATCTCTCTTTGATGTGTTACTTGCTAGGTTTAGCCAAAGAGGCCATGTTTTGATCATGCCCTTTGTCCATGCTTGAGAAGTTTGCCTCAAAGTTATTTATAGCTTGATATAAGATGTTTAGGATTTCCCTCTTCTTGGATTAAAGTTATTTGTTATATTATATGTTTTCAAACCTTGAAGGTGAAATCACTAAATTTAGATAAGTTTTCTTGCTTTCTCTGTTTCACTGAATTGTTCATCTTGAATGTCTATTTGTAAGTATTGTCATCGAGTTAATGGTTTTACCTATCTCATGATTATTATCTTTCGCTTATCAGTATTTGAGACCTTCTTGTTTATGGGTATTTGACAAAGGATACTTCACTACCCTTTTCCCTACCTTGTTCACCAACTTAATGTCCTTTTCACTTCACACATAACCTTAAAGATCCATTGAACACACTAGATTTTCCTTGTGATGCACTCTGAATCATTGTTGTGATATCCATGACTTTCATAGAATCCATAGCCCAATGATTTGATGACCTCTCACTCCACCTATCCTACTTGATAATCTTACCCAACCAGAACAAACAACAAACCCCACACTTAACAACTAGCCTAAAATCAACCATCTAAAGAAAACAAGTTTACATCCTTTGCACATAATAGAGAGAGCCCTCACTGAGTCCAGGAAGGCTAGGTCCTAGGACTCCAAATACTGGTTTGATGTTACCCTGTGCATTTGGTCTACCAATCTGCCAAATTACGGGACAAAAACATAATGGCGATCATGGTGGGACCTTCTGAGTAAGTAAGAAGCATATACATCCTTAGGGAATTCAGAAGCCCTTGTCAAACAATATCCTGTGATTTGTAACCACCTCATCACTATCACTAACATAATGGTGATCATGATGAAAACTCCGAGTCAGTGACAATCTAAGTATCACTTAGGACTTCAGAAACCCTTATCAAATCATAGAGAACTCAAATAATAGCCAAGAGTAGAATATGGTTGTTTCACCATCCTAGAAAAATGATGAATTAGCTGTAGGAAATTCTTACAAACCTTAGGGCTGCATATAGGAGCTCAGACAACCCCAAAACATCCATAGATTTGTTTTTTATTAGTTATTAGTGTTGGACCATAAACACACATCCCAAAAAAAAACTAAAAACATCCACCCGGCGACTCCACTAGCCTCTAGTAGGCCTACTACTTCACTATTTCTTATTAGACTTCCCTAGGATTGTGTCAAATCAGCCCTGAGAAGTTTAGAGGTCTAGTCACACACGGTGTGAGTTTAGCAAACACTAAGAGAGGTAAAATTTTCGAAAACAGTCTAAAAATTTTCAGCCTCTCTAAATTTTGAGTTTGAAATCTGGCTTCACAAAGGATCAGTGACAGATCTCATCCAGACCCAAACCCTCCTACTATAGTTGATGACCTAGAAAGTGTTTTTTGGCAAACTTCTAAAACTGGAAACTTAACTACTGTTAGGAACATTCATAAAGCAAGCTCTGTACCTGAACATCTCACAACCTTGCAAGATCCCCAGTTTGACTTGCACCATACAAGAAACCTTTTCAGAAACAAGTCACACAGTAGGATTGACCATACTAACCTTGAGCCCATAGATTTTCAGCAGAGTTCTAGTAGAGAAGCCTCTCCTTCCACCCCACCTGATTTTCAACGTCTCCATCACTTTAGCTCTTTCCATACCAAATCTACTTAGAATCAGTTTGTTGGTCCAAGTACTTCCACCACACCCATTCATACCTTCAATGTGTAAACCACCCCTCTTCATCCTACACCTCCTCTCACCAAACCTCCTTTTGTAAATCCACCATTAGCTCCTATCATGGCAGCTTGGTATGCCCCCCTGGTTTTACTACAACCTTTGGTACCTTTTCCAAATGACTACCAGTCCATAATCCCTCACTTTTCTGGGGTTGAATCTACCACTGCTCAATAGCATGTAGATAGAATAAATGATGCTTTTTACTACTTGGAATTAGAAGAGGAAACCATGAAGATGAGGATGTTTGCCCAAAGCCTAGGAGGAGAATCTAAGAAATGGTTTAAGGGCTTACCTCCTAACAATATACATGATCTCCCTTCCCTTTATCATGCATTCATCAACAAATGGGAGATTAAGAAATACCCCCTCCAATTCCTTTCAGAGTATTGTTGAGCCCCAAGTTTGTTCTTTCTTCCATCATACTTCACCCCATTTTCTTTTGTCCATTGTTATCCCAGGCTCAAATGATCAATGAAATTAGTTAAAATTACTATTAGAATGAATATCATGGCTAACTTGCTAAGTTTTGTGATTTTGTCATTGTAATGCATTTTGAACTGAAACTAGCTACAGAATGCATACATTCTGTAGCTAACCGCCAATTCTGCAGCTGTCTTCATGTTCAAGTATGTTCCAGGTGTCCTCTCAGGAAAAGCCACACATGGGTTTATTCCACATCATGTCCTAAACGTTTGTTGCTCACCATGAAGAATGAACTGAATTCTGGACGTGGTTTTGTACGTGGGAACTCATATAAGGAGGCAGACTCCTAATAGGACAAGGACAGTCCAGATGTCCTTTGTCCCTTTACGCTGCCATCTTTAGAGTTCTAGTACGATTTTGATATGAAAAGATAATGATCCCCGTATTGTTGCAAGTTCTGTTATGAAGATTTGTTATAAATGTACTTGGGAAACCGAGAGACAAGCTCTAGATTTTGATTAGATTTCATGGATTGACTGCTATATTTATGAAGACCGAGAATACTCTGTTTTAAGTTATTTTCCTTTAATGAAGAAGAAAACATTGCTTTGAATGCGTTGAGTTGATTTTGAGTTAGATTCCGTCTGGTGGTAGAGGGCCCCTGCCTCCTGAGCGGATTTATTTTTGTAATTTAGATAAGTATCTTAGTTCGTTTTCACGTTTTTGAAGTTTGAGTTCATATTTAATTTCATTAGTCACTATAGCTATACTTGTTCTAAGAAACTCTTCCAAAATATCATTATAATGAATGAGAAATGGTTGTAGTGTTATAGATTTTAATTGCAATTTATTTTGTTCATTATCACAGTTGAACTTATTCTAGTAAACTCTTCCAAAAAATCATTATGATGACTAAGGCATGACTGTGATACTGAAGGTTTCAGTTGCTTGTTTACACTAAGTAGCATAGCTGATCTTACTCTTAAAAAGCTCTTCCAAAATATCATAACAATGGGTAGGAAATAGTTGTGATGTCTTAGTTTTTAATTGTAATTGCTTTCAGTTTTCATGTTTGCATTTGCATTGAATTGTACAGCCAGGATTGTTCTAACAAGCTCTTCCAAAATACCATTCATGATGAACGAAATAGGCTGTAGAATCCCATAGATTAATTGCATGATAACTTAGTTAGAGTACTCCGGAGTCAAATTGCATTCAATTCATGCTCTGTTATTTCGTTTTAAGTTTGATAATGGCTTGTTAGTTTAGCACTGTTTATTGTAGACTGGTAGCACTCTAGTTCAGTTCTAGCTTAGCTCACTGTATTCACATTCCACATTTAGTTGTCATCCATTGCATATTAAATTACATTAGTTGTTAAAATTAAATACCACGGCCTTCATTATTTACAAAACTTCTTTTGTTCCAAAACTATAATTAACTCATAATCATCTGGATAGAGGATAGTATCAGTCCAAGGCCTGGAGTACTTTTGCAACCTTTTTACCATTTCACAAATAAGCCCTTCCTCAAAAGACTATTCTAAAAGGAAATCTGTAACTTTTTGAGTGAGGTGTAGTGGTGTTAAACTAAGTTTCAGAATAGAATTAGGAGCTAGTTTTAGAGTAGAGATCTTATGATGTTACCAATGTTCTTTTCCAAATATGTTTCAACAAACCTTTAATCATGGATGAGATGTTTTATCATTATAAGTTGATTGTTTAATTTTTTAGTTAGGAGAATTTTTACACTTAGCTGCCCATTTCTCAAGCTCTTCCAAAATACCTTTAATGAAAGAATTGGACAAGTTAAGTTCATGTTGTGAATTATTTTCTTGAAGTCATTATCAAGCTTTGTATTCTGCTTAGTCATAGTTTAGGGTTTGGTTCTGTCTTAGTATTTTCATTTGTCATTTGTCATCATCAATTTAGGCTTCACTCTGTTTTTAACCAGTAGCTTCTTTCCACCAGCATTTATTTCTTTCCCTTGTGAACATAAAACCATAAAAAGACCAAAAACATCATAAAACACTAGACACAACGCAGTAAGAAACAAACACCTAGGCACATACAGTGCACCTCACTTCAGCAGTTTACCAACCCTGGTTGACAATTAAATGAACTCAATTTAGGAGACTAGGTTGAGCCCAAACATTTTGGCGTCGTTGCCAGGGAAGTGAAAACTAGGTAAACTTTGTTTCTTAACTCCCAAAAACAATTATATGCATAGAGAGAGAGACTCAAGGGGTAGATTCATAAGCAGCAGAAACATAAGTTTGATTCCTAGAACACCACTTGTTTCACCTAGACCAAGAGCTAGTACACCTTCAACTCAGACCCACATTCCATCCTTTACTGATCCTGGACTTCTAGAAGACCTAAGATCAGATATTCCATTAGAGAAACCTTCCACTTCATCCACTGAACCTGCCTTAGAAGAAGATCCAAAGACTCCTGTTAGGGACACAAACTTTTCCACTTCCACAGGAGAATAAACTATGGCAGAAGAAGGGGGAGGAGGAGTCTTTAATGGAGAACACACATTATTTGGAGGGGGTAGAGGTAGAGGTAGAGGAGAAGGAGGTAGATGAGAATGAGGTAGAGGTGCAGAAGGAGGAAGAGGTAGAAGAGAAATGGGAAGCTCTTTTGGGTTTCCTATAATAGATGAAGAAACCAATACAACCATGAAAAATATTTCACCCTCTGTCCTTCCAAAATTTTATGGAATTAAAACTAAAGATCCTGAAACCTTCCTATTTGGATTTTAAATCCTGTGTAGAACTTATGACTACTTACAAGATGCTCAAAAACTTAAACTATTTCCTTCAACATTGAAAGGAGCAACATTGAAGTGGTTTATGAGTTTGATCAACAGTTCTATTAGGACATGGGAAGACATGAAACAAGCATTTCTAGAAAGGTATCTGGATTATTGTATGCCGGTCAATCATAAGGAAGAAGTGTTTAAGATGTTACAAAAATAAGATGAAAACTTGGAAGATTTGTTGGAGAGATTTCATTACAACATCAAAAGAGCAAAAATGGAAAACCTAGATCAAGACACCTTAAAAGCTCTTTTGCTGAAAACAATTAGGGATGAATGGTTGGATATCCTTAACATGATGGGAAAAGGGGATATATCACAGCTCACATTACTTGAAATATCTGAGTTATGTATCAACCTTTCAAGAGGGAAATCTAAAACTGTAAAAGGTCCAAGAGATCTTGCTCTTGCAAGGGCAAGTAAGTCTGCTTCTGGGACAGTAAGTAGATCAGAAATAGGACACATGCTTGATGATTTCAAATCTGACATCTTAGGGAGTCTTAGTGAACAAATAGACACCCTTAAGATACAAAACAAGCAAAAAGTTGAATCTGATGCCTTGGCAATATTTTGTCCCAAATGTAGAAAGAAACATGCCTTGAGAGAGTGTCCTTTGGATGTAAAAGTTGTAGAGACCTGTGTCATTTGTTCTGAAAAACATGAGACCAATAATTGTCCTTCCCTTCCTGGTCTCAAAGCTGTCTTGCAAGAGGAAACTCCTACAAATTCCACAGAATATCTCAATTTTGTCTCTAGAAGGCCTTGGCAAGGACCTCAAACACAAGGATTCCATGATCAAATGTATAACCAACCTCCACCTTGGAATTCTTGGTAGCAACCTTGGCCTCAATTTCAAAATCGATCTCAAGCTTGGGCACAAGGGGCACAAAATCCCTATGGAAGATACTCTCAGTACTATCAGTATCCACCATCCTATCCACCATACCCACATTTTTATCCTCAAAATCTTCAACAAAATTTTCAACAAAATCCTCAACAACATCATCAGAACCTACCACATCAAAATCAACCACTTCCATTACCATTTCCTCAAAAATAAAATCAGTTACCTGCTCAACCCATACCAAACCCCAATAATAAAAATCCTCAGAACACATACATGATAGAAGGCCAACAGTTTCCAACTTATTTAATTACTCCTTTAGACCTTAGTGATGTTCAACTTAGGTCTGGAAAAATACTTGAAAAGAGGAAACCTTCTATGATCATACAAGAACAAGATAACTCTGAGGAAGATTCTCTACGGGTGAATAAAAGTCTTGAAGAAGATACATCTTTTCAAGACCCAAACACTGAAAAATTAAAGCAAAAAAATCCAATAATTTCAACTCCTGTATTAGAGCAGCCATCAACATCTACTTCTATACCTCCCTTTCCAGAAAGATTACAAATTGATAGAGGTGTAGAAAAACAAATTATGGTGCCTAATTATGATTTCCTAGATGAGCTGAGAAATGTTTGCATTAAAATTCCATTATTACAAGCCATCAAGAAAATTCCAATTTTAGCCAAAACAATAAAGGAGTTGAGCATGAAGAAAACAAGAAAAAGAATAAGAGAAACAAAGAAAATTCAACTGGCAGGAAAAATAGCAGACATTATGATGGGCAAGATTGCTATTCCAAAGTATCTTGACCCAGAAAATCCAGTTGTTAAAATTCACATCAATGGAATTGAAATCCAAAACACACTCATTGATTTAGGAGCAGCAATCAATATCATGAGTAGACAAATCATGGATAAACTGAAACTTCCTAATCTTCTCTTTACACCCACACTATTACAATTAGCAGACAGATCCGTGATCAAACCAGATGGGGTAATAGAAGACATTCCAGTGTCCCTAGATTCTTGGGAGTACCCTGTGGATTTCATGATCCTAACTCCTAAGAATAATCTAGGAGGCCATCCTGTTATATTAGGAAGACCTTGGTTGGCTACAGCTGATGCTTTTATTAGTTGTAGATACGGTGATATGTACATCTCTGATGGTAGTTAAACTAATAAATTCACTTTATATCCTCCAGCTAGGACAATTACAGATTTAGATGACACTCAATGGATAGAGGATGAAGAAGACTTACAACCTCTCTTCACAATTTCAGAAATTAGTGAAGATAGTCAAATTCTGAATACTCTAGAAAACTTTGAATCCTCTTCAGAATACAAACATGAATCATTTCAAGAGGGATCCAACATTGAGTTTTTGTCATCAAGGCAGATGTCTCTTCATTCTATGGATAAATTTGGCAGCTCTACAAGTGAGATATTTCCAGGCAAAACTTTGAACATAAACAAGAACCTAGAAAAATATCAACAAGAAGAGTTAGTCAAAGTATTACAGAGACATTCTTCTGCATATGCATGGGAATACACTGACATGAAAGGGATAAACCCCAAGACTTGTACTCATCACATCTATATAGAGGAAAATTGCAAACCAATCAGACAACCTCAAAGACGGATGAATCCAAATCTTAGGGAAATTTTTAAAGAGGAATTGCAAAAATTGTTAAATGTTAATTTCATCTATCCTATTTCAGATAGTCAGTGGGTCTCTCCTTTGGTAATTGTGCCAAAGAAAAATGGAAAATGGAGGGTGTGTGTTGACTACCGAGAACTAAATAAAGCTACTCTTAAAGACCATTTTCCCTTACTTTTCATAGATCAAGTATTAGATACATTAGCTGGCAAAAAGTACTTCTCATTCCTAGATGGGTTTAGTGGTTACAATCAAATCCAAGTAGCACTTGAAGATCAAGACAAAACCACATTTACCTGTCCTTGGGGTACCTATGCTTACCAAGTATTGCCATTTGGATTATGCAATGCACCTGCAACATTCCAAAGGGAAGTATTAGGAATTTTTTCAGATCTAATACATGATTGTGTAGAGGTATATATGGATGATTTCACAGTTTATGGAAACACATTTGAAGAAGCCTTAGAAAACTTGGAAAAAGTTTTAAAGAGATGTCAAGAAGAAAATCTTTCACTTAGTCATGAGAAATGTTTCATGATGTTTACTGAAGGTATTGTTTTGGGGCATCACATTTTAGGGGATGGGATTAGAGTTGATGAGTCAAAAGTTGAAGTCATCTCTAACTTATCTATTCCAAGTTTTCAAAAAGATGTTAGGAGTTTTCTAGGATTTACAGGATATTATCGAAGATTTATAGAAAACTTCACCAAGATAACATCTCCACTCTTCAAATTACTTACCAAAGATTGTGAATTCAAATGGAATTCTGATTTCCAGTTAGCCTTTGAGACCCTGAAAACAAAAATTTCTGAAGCACCTATTTTAAGGGGACCTAACTGGAAGTTACCTTTTCATATTTCAACAGATGCCTCAGATACAACTCTAGGAGCAGTATTGGGACAAAAAGACCCGATTCCTTATGCCATCTACTATACCAGTAAAAATTTGACTCCTGCAGAGTTAAACTATACTGTAACTGAAAAAGAGTTTTTAGCTGTTGTTCATGCCATAAACAAATTTAGACACTATATAACAGGCTATGAAACTTTTGTTCACACTGATCATTCTGCAATTAGATACTTAATGAACAAATAAATTACTAATGGCAGAGTCATAAGATGGTTATTGATTTTACAAGAATTCAACATTACCATTCTAGATAGGCCTGGAAAACAAAACACAGTAGCTGATTTCCTATCTAGACTCCAAAACATCAAAGATGACACTCGAGTTGAAGATCAATTTCCTGATGAATATCTTTTTGCAATTTCTACCCAAACTCCTTGGTTTGCTGACATTGCTAATTATTTAGTTTCAGGAAAATTTCCTTCAATAATGAATGCAAGAGATAAAATAAAAATCATTTATGACAGTGCAAAATATTCATGGGTTGCTAATGAGTTGTACAAGACAGGTCCAGATTTGATCATTAGAAGATGTGTTCGGGAAGATGAGATGCCTGAGATTCTCAAAGCATGTCATGATGAACCTTGTGGCGGACACTTTGCTGATAAAAGGACAGCTTATAAGATCCTTCATTTAGGATATTATTGGCCATCCTTGTTTAAGATGCTAAAGAGTATGTCAAAAGGTGTGACAGTTGCCAAAGGGTAGGGAAACCTTCTCCTTCAGGTGAGATGCCATTACAACCTCAGGTACATATTGAACCTTTTGAAAAATGGGCTTTGGATTTCGTAGGACCTATTAGTCCTCCATCAGAGACAAAAAGAAGACATATATTAGTTTTATATGATTATGTTACCAAATGGGTAGAGGCCAAGCCATTCCTTTTTGCTAATGAAGCATCTATAGTTACTTTTCTTTTTGAGGATATTTTTACTCGTTTTGGTGTCCAGAGGAGAACAAAGTATACAAAGACCACAAAAAGCAGATGAAAAGCAAAGGTAAAAAGTTCTGATTATAATGGCATTTCATGAAAAACTTTAGTATAGTCTAGTTATGAATCATTCGAAAAGTTGTTTTGATTATTTTTATTGATCATGCCAAATATACCCTCCGCAAAACTTTGGATAAAAATCCTTCATTTCAAATTCTATACCTGATCATCATTTAAGCGGTTAAAAGGCTGAAGTGTTTGATTTTCTTACGTCACCCAGCCAAATCATTTAATGATGATTTTTGAATCCGTTGTAAAAAAAATCTCCGCAGTCTTTTCGCTCATTGATTTGTTTTCTTCACCTCACTTCATTAACTCGTTCCGTAACCACTCCCTATTAATCCATCCTGTAGCCAACCCTTCATCATTTCATTCTGTAAAACAGAGGTATCTCTATCACCGTGAGCAGAGGTATATTAGCTTGAAAGTTGAAGCCACTGTCACTGTGAAGCAAAAGTATATCAGTTTGAGGTATACTAGTTTGAAATTTGAAGCCATTGTCACCGTGAAGCAGAGGTATATCAGTTTAAAATTTGAAGCCATTGTCACCGTGAAGTAGAGGTATATTAGTTTGAAAATTTGAAGCCACTGTCACCAAGAAGCAGAGGTACATCAGTTTGAAGGTTGAAGTCATTGTCTTCGTGAGCAGAAAGAGTACTAATCCGAAGATTGAAGAAGAAATCATGGGCCTCATCGTGAGAACTGAACCAATGGGCACAAAATACATGGAAGGATACCCTCAAAGTAGAGAAATGTTGCAACAGGCAGGATGGTTACAATTCCTTGAGAAATTTAATGGCTTCCACAAAGAAGTTACTAAAACATTTGCAAGGTCATTCAAAGGAGCCGAGATTGAAGTTATTGATGTTAAATTCACTGTCATAGAGGTTTTTATTGCAGAAGAAACAAGATTGCTTAGACATGGAGAAAGATGGTTTAAGAACAGAGAATTTCATAATGAATCATGGAAGCAAATCCTCAAATCACCAGGTATGGATGTCACTGTGTTTAAAAAGGGAATTCCAAGCTCTGCATTAAAGAATAAATGGATAAATATATTGCTTATTCTACAAAAAATTATCACTTGTGAAGGTAGATATGGTATTTTATATGTTTACCATATTAGGTTGATAATGCATTTCCTATAAGAAGAGCTTAATTTTCCCTATTTCTTGCTTCAAAGTTTAAAAAAGATGGCTTCAAGTGTTCAAAGGAGAGTCCAATTCCTAGAGACAACTCTATACCATCATGGCTTGGTTAAGATTTTAATTGAACACCATTTAGCCAAAAAAAAAGATACTTGGGATAATTTCTTGGTGAGAAATCACTTTGAGGAACCAAAAGAGCCTTCACCTGAACATCAGCCTACAAAGAGAAGCAGAAAATGGAGAGCCTCTAAAATTGAAACTGATAAAGCAATTCAAGATAGTAGTGAAGAAATAATCTCTGAGAAGTTGACCCAGATTAAGAGACAGCTTAAGGAAGAGAGGGTAATCAGAAAGTTTGCCACAGAAAAAGGAGAGGGACCATCCCAGCCGAGAAGAAGCCATATACTCAGGGGGAAGCTAAGGAAAACACAGATCAAACAAACCGGGGTGATAAACATAGAAGATGAGGAAATATCTATTGAAGAAGATGTTGAAGAAGATTTTGATGAAGAAGCCCCTGAAATTGACCCTGCACAGCAAGAGATTTATAACTATGTTGAAACATTGGAAAGGAAAGCTTCAGAGAGTAGAGATAGAACCCCTAGTCCTCCACTGTCCGAAATAGATGTGTTAAGAAGAGATAGGTACGAGCTGGAAGTACTTAATAGACATATCAGAACTGAGAATGATATTCTGAAGGAACAAGTCAAACTAAAAACCAGTATGAACTCAACCCTGTCTCTACAAATGGACAAAGTGGAAAAGGCTAATGAAAAGTTGAAAAAGAGGAACAAGAAGTTAATCAGGGCACTTATCAATTTAAGGTTCAAGCTAGTCATTAGGAAGCCCAGAAGACCTTTAAATTCCAAGCAAAGAAGAAGAAGAGGGTTGGATGTTCTTGCAGAGGTCTCTGAGTTTATGGAATAAGTTGCATGAGGACATGCAAGAAGTCAGCAGTGGGGGTATGTTGAGCCCCAAGTTTGTTCTTTCTTCCATCATACTTCACCCCATTTTCTTTTTTCCATTGTTATTCCAGGCTCATATGATCAATGAAATTAGTTAAAATTACTTTTAGAATGAATATCATGGATAACTTGCTAAGTTTTGTGATTTTGTCATTGTAATGCATTTTGAACTGAAACTAGCTACAGAATGCATACATTCTGTAGCTAACCACTAATTCTGCAGCTGTCTTCACGTTCAAGTATGTTCCAGGTGTCCTCTCAGGAAAAGCCACACATGGGTTTATTCCACATCATGTCCTCAACGTTTTTTGCTCACCATGAAGAATGAACTAAATTCTGGACGTGGTTTTGTACGTGGGAACTCATACAAGGAGGCAGACTCCTAATAGGACAAGGACAGTCCAGATGTCCTTTTTCCCTTTACGCTGCCATCTTTAGATTTCTAGTATGATTTTGATATGAAAATACAATGATCCCCATATTGTTGCAAGTTCTGTTATGAAGATTTGTTATAAATGTACTCGGGAAACCGAGAGACAAGCTCTAGATTTTGATTAGATTTCATGGATTGACTGCTATATTTATGAAGACCGAGAATACTCTGTTTTAAGTTATTTTCCTTTAATGAAGAAGACAACATTGCTTTGAACGCGTTGAGTTGATTTTGAGTTAGATTCCGTCTGGTGGTAGAGGGCCCCTGCCTCCTGAACGACTTTACTTTCGTAATTTAGATAAGTATCTTAGTTCGTTTTCACGTTTTTGAAGTTTGAGTTCATATTTAATTTCATTAGTCACTATAGCTATACTTGTTCTAAGAAACTCTTCCAAAAGATCATTATAATGAATGAGAAATGGTTGTAGTGTTATAGATTTTAATTTCAATTTCTTTTGTTCATTATCACAGTTGAACTTATTCTAGTAAACTCTTCCAAAAAATAATTATGATGACTAAGGCATGACTGTGATACTGAAGGTTTCAGTTGCTTGTTTACACTAAGTAGCATAGCTGATCTTACTCTTAAAAATCTCTTCCAAAATATCATAACAATGGGTAGGAAATAGCTGTGATGTCTTAGTTTTTAATTGTAATTGCTTTCAGTTTTCATGTTTGCATTTGCATTGAATTGTACAGCCGGGATTGTTCTAATAAGCTCTTCCAAAATACCATTCATGATGAACGAAATAGGCTGCAGAATCCCATAGATTAATTGCATGATAACTTAGTTAGAGTACTCTGGAGTCAAATTGCATTCAATTCATGCTCTGTTATTTCGTTTTAAGTTTGATAATGACTTGTTAGTTTAGCACTGTTTATTGTAGACTGGTAGCACTCTAGTTTAGTTCTAGCTTAGCCCACTGTATTTACATTCCACATTTAGTTGTCATCCATTGCATATTAAATTACATTAGTTGTTAAACTTAAATACCACGGCCTTCATTATTTACAAAACTTCTTTTGTTCCAAACCTATAATTAACTCATAATCATCTGGACAGAGGATAGTATCAGTCCAAGGCCTGGAGTACTTTTGCAACCTTTTTACCATTTCACAAATAAGCCCTTCCTCAAAAGACTATTCTAAAAGGAAATCTGTAACTTTTTGAGTGAGGTGTATTGGTGTTAAAATAAGTTGCAGAATAGAATTAGAAGCTAGTTTTAGAGTAGAGATCTTATGATGTTACCAATGTTCTTTTCCAAATATGTTTCAACAAACCTTTAATCATGGATGAGATGTTGTATCATTATAAGTTGATTGTTTAATTGTTTAGTTAGGAGAATTTTTACACTTAGCTGCCCATTTCTCAAGCTCTTCCAAAATACCTTTAATGAAAGAATTGGACAAGTTAAGTTCATGTTGTGAATTATTTTCTTGAAGTCATTATCAAGCTTTTTATTCTGCTTAGTCATAGTTTAGGGTTTGGTTCTGTTTTAGTATTTGCATTTGTCATTTGTCATCATCAATTTAGGCTTCACTCTGTTTTTAACCAGTAGCTTCTTTCCACCAGCATTTAGTTCTTTCCCTTGTGAACATAAAACCATAAAAAGACCAAAAACATCATAAAACACTAGACACAATGCAGTAAGAAACAAACACCTAGGCACATACAGTGCACCTCACTTCACCAGTTTACCAACCCTGGTTGACAATTAAATGAACTCAATTTAGGAGACTAGGTTGAGCCCAAACAAGTATAAAAATATTAAGAGAAATGTAGGTGAAAGTGTCCAAGATTGTTGCACCAGGTTTAATAGTGTCTACAATGCCCTCCCCCCTCACATGAAACCCCCACAAGGCCTAGCACTAGTAAAATTTCTAGAAGGTTTTGATCCTAACATGACTTACCAATTGAGGGAGAGAGACCCCACAACTTTATAAGAAATGCAAAGAGGGGTTGTGAGTGCAGAAGCCAACTTAACTGAGAAGAGAGCTAGGATGAGGTCAGAAAAAAGAGTCACTTACAAAGATGAAACCATAGCCTCAACCTCTTCTTCTGATGCCAAGATAGAAAACCTAGTTAGAACCATGGAGAGAATGATGGAGAGGATAAACTTAAACGAAAGAGAGCCTCCTAGAGAAAACCAACCAAATCCCCAAAACAGAAATATGAATCAGAACTTCAGAAGAGACCCACCCCAAATCAGACAAAGGGAAAATGACCAACAGATTAGGCCCCCTTTCCAAGATAACTATGTAGATGAAGGGGAAAGAGATATTGAACAGCCAGAAGAAAACCATGTAAACTTAATAGGCTCTGATAATGAGGGTGATGTTTTTATCACAGAAGAGGAACAAGGTTTCTTGTCCTCAAATAAAACTGAAACAAGCTATGAGGATTCTGAAGACTACAAATTTGGATTTGAAAATGGCATAATGGAACTCCATAGGCAATATGATCTTAGGAGTAAGAAAAACCAAGACACCCAAGAACAACAATTTAGACACTGCTGTTAGGAAAACCCCTGAAAATACTCCTAAAAGGACAACAGACAATACCAACACCATGGCCAAGAAAACTGATCCAAACAGAGACATAAATAGCCAACCAAGTGGTGACACAAGCTGCCTTAGTGCCTCTACTAGTGGCCCTGACAAAACTCTTTTGTCCAAAGCCCAAAATCAGAATCATCAAATAAAAAATGTAGAAAAATTTATGGCCGATAAAACTGTTGTAAATATGCCCAAAACCCAAGTACCTTTCAGTTTTGAAGGAGAGATTGCTAAAATCGAGATAACCATACCTCTCACTGAATTGGTAACTCAGGATATGTATAGGTCCAAAGTTTTGAAAGTTTTGAACATAGGGAACGATACAAACACTCTAAGCTTTACTGATGACAAACCAGAGCTATTATTTGGTCTCGAAGTTGAGGGAAAATACCAAGAAGGAGCTGCCCCTCCTTTCTATATCAGCCTAAACATACATGATAAAATATTACACAATGCCATGCTAGACTATGGTTCCTCACACAACCTCATGCCTAAAGTTGTGATGGAGGGATTAGGCCTAGAAATAACTAAACTTTACAAAGACTTGTAATCCTTCGATTCAAGTAGAGTCAAGTGTTTGGGCCTAATCAAGGATTTTTTTGTCAATCTGGCACAAATACCTACTAAGGGCATTGTCATGGACATAGTAGTGGTAGATATTCCCCCTAAGTATGGCATTATTTTCTAGAGATAATTGGGAGCCAAACTTCAGGGAAACCTTCAGCTAGACATGTCCTATGCTACCATCCCCGTTTTTAACAAGACAAGGAGACTATACCGAGAGTCACACATGAAGTATATGGTTAACAATAAAGAGAGGCCAAACAATACTCCTCTTTATTCCATTCATTCAGATCTTGATTCTTTCATCTTGTATAATGAAGAGGACTTTAATGAGCAGATAAGCGAAGTTGAGATAGATCTAGGCACCCTACAATAGTCAAAGCAATCTCTGCATGAGGAAATAAATAGTCAAAACTATAGCAGCCCTGAACAACAAAATGATTATAAAACTGAACTTAAATTTATTCAAACTGAAAATGAAATTTCAAAACCAAAAAAACAGTTCAAAATATGAATAAGGTTGCTCAAATAAAGGACAGTCCTCAAAAACACAACTTTTCCCTGTTTCCAATCCAAAAGTGCTGAAATACTCTCACAAAACAGAAATCTTTGGGAGTCTGGATCAAAAGAGTCTTATGTTTTTGCCTTACATAGACACCTCATCATCAAAAGGTTTTGTCCCTTCAGAAGAGTTGTTGAGTCTCACAAATATTGCTATAGACCCTAAAGAAGTATCTGCTGACAATGATATAGACGAGTATAATGTGGGCAGCCTTGAAAAACCCAAGATGATTAAGTTATCCAGAACTCCGTCATTACACACAAAACTGAAATACATAAGGCTATGTAAGAAGTTCCAGAATGGTGGTGTATATAGTGATGAAAGAATAAAGCCTTTTGACACAGACATTATTCAAAGGAGGTCTCCTTCCAAGAGAAAAAATGAAACCCTTGGACAAATTGTAATATTCCCAATTAGCCCAAGCTAATGGGAATATACAATTTTGTCTCATTTTCTTATTTCAAGATTAAATGTGTAAAGGAGGACAATAAAAACTCCTAGAAAAAGTGAATAAATCAATTCCCAATGAGAACAAGGTTAAATCTGGGCTATTCTGATAAAACACCCTCATGTGTGGAAGGGATTGAGCTATTTGACTAGGTCAACCATGACCAAATCAACAACGCTGTCTAGATGCAGTGAACCTCCTAGATGCACAACGCAGTTTTAGAATGAGGTTACACATGTGAAAGAGATAAATCATTGAGGTGGTTTAGGGTTATGCAAGACTTTCATCTTATAAAAGGGAGAGGAGGACATCAGAAGAAGGTTGTTGAAGATATTATTTCTGAGGAATTTGTCTGCTTAGACATTTCTCATTCTCTAGATGTTTAGTTGAGAATAGTGCTGTTTAGTACTAGGGTGTTACTGATCGGGAATCCCACCTCTTCCATTGAGGAGATCTTGGAGGAGCCTTGCATTTGTTGTCCACTATCAGGCTTAAGGTCAAGCTTCTTCTTCCAACTACAACACAGATCTTGTCGAGGGTTAGGTTGTCTTTGTAGGCTACAGCAAGTGGAGGCTAGATCTATTCAGATCTAGGCCAATCTAGTGCCTCTTTTCAGTGGGAGAGTCATCTATCCCCTTGGAAAGAGTGTATTAGATCATTGGAACTTCAAATCCATACCTTGGCATCAAGCCAAACTATTCATCAAGGCTACAACACAATTCATCTTCCAGGATTGCGTTATCTGCAAGAGGAAAGTTGCAGGGGAGTTTTGGAAAACTTTGAGGAGTGATCACTAGTGATGGGAATCTGCCTTTCACTGTGGTGATCCATGGATTTATGATCTATTCCATGTCATATTCAGATCTGATCTGAATACTCCTATAGATGCTTTATAAATTCTGAATGAATCTACAGATCTGCTACATAAGATCTCATATCTACGCCATATGCTTCATGCTTTGCTGAAAACGCCAAGGGGTATGTAAAATAGGGAAAATCTAGTGTACAGGTCTGATATAGATCTAATATTTTGTACAAAGATCTGTCTTAGATCTGACATGTAATATACAGCTGCTACAACTCCTTAAAATAATGCTGTCAAGCCTTTTTGCAGTGTAATACATTGTTGCAGCACCTCTTTCTGACGGTTTTCTTCATAAAATTTTTCATACTTCTCTTGTACATTGTATGGGCCACATTGTAAATATTTTTTGCTGATGTACATGTAATTATTCAACCTATTTACTAGTCTCCCACTGCTGATTTAGTTAAACTACATTTTCTTACTGCAGTATTATTTTCTCATTATTTTAGGCCTATTCTGGGGTGTATTTCAGCCATACTAGGTGTGGGAGGTCTGTTTAACCCACCTAGAAGGATTTGTTTCTAATGCCCTCTTGGATTCAGGTCTTATATTGACAGATCTAAGGGATCCAAGGGTCGGTTTCCAATCCTATAGCATACATTCCTAAAAAATGTGTTTTTCAGGCATGCCTTGCTAAGCAGTCCAATTTTGGGATATTATACGATATTCCTAGTATTGCTGATTCTCCCTATTTTGGGATATTACGGTGGTATCAGAGAAATTCTCTTGGCATAGCCTGTTCTTTAATTAAAGAGCCAAAGCCAATATGACTTTAGAAGGAAATGAGCCTCTAAGAAGACAAAAGAAATTTAATTAAATAGAAGACAAAGAAAACAAGGGTGAAACCCCTTTATCTGGAGGGTAAAAAACAGAAGAGTTTTCTAACACTCTTTCTCAAGCTATGCATGAGCTGAAAGAAGAAATCCAGGGAATGAGGAGGGAAAGACATGAAAATACCTCAAGAATATTTTCACATCAAGGAAGCCCCAGTAGTTCTTACTATGTGTGTGAGCATTCAATCACACAACTTGATCTACAACACTGTAACATGCCTACTTTCTTGTCAAATGAAGAAGGAGAAGGAGGAGCACCAAAGGAGGAAAATCTTGATGAATATATCCAAGAATATGAATCTCAGTCAGAGAGATTCAAGGAGCATCTCAGTTTCCTATATTTCTGTCAAGCTAAAGAAGAAAGGAGATTCATCAGCTATAGTAGAAGAAGAGGGTGCATGCAGCACACTTTGGGTAGATTATCTCTACCTAATTTTGATGGATCACCTGAGAGCTCAGGCAAGTCTTGGGTAAGGAAGCTTGACACATATTTCCAGCTGCATCAATTTTTATAAGAAGAAGCCATCAGAGTAGCAGCGCTGAATCTTCAAGGTAAGGCTTATGCCCGGTGGCTATTTGAGTCCTGTTCCTTGAAAAATGTAAATATCTCTTCTTATGCAAAGTTCACTAGGAGGTTAGTGAAAATATTTGATTTGGAATATTATGAAACTTCCTTGAGGGAGAAAATCAAGCCCAAGAAATCTGTATCTTTGGATGAGTTGGAAGAATCCATCAAGCCAACTCCACTTCTAAACATTGTTGAAAGGGTTGAACATCTGTTAAATGATTTGCCAAAGGCAAAAGCCCCATTTCAGCAAGAAATATTTTCCCAAGGAGAAGAGATGAGGGTTCCTTCTTCAATAAGAGACCAAGGAAAATGGTCTCTTGATGATGAGGCATTCCCCATTGATGAGGAGAGGGGAGAAAGAGAGCATAAAATATCCTCCAGCGCTGTGATACCAGGAGGAGATCTATTTTCATTGGGAGATGGAGGTGAAGAAATTGCTTCCACTAGAGGGGCTCTTGCATCTTTGCAAGGAGCTCCTAAGGATATTCCATATGGAGGACATGAGCAACATGTGTCTATGCTAAGATACAATGAGACAGAAAAAAGGAGGGATCACAAATTTGACATAGCAGAAGATGATCCAACTATTGCTAGGAGGAAATGCTCCAATCAGAGGCACTCTTGCATCACTAAGAGTGGTCTCCAAATTTCACGAGACTTCCACACATGAAATAAAGTTTAAACATCATAGTGGAAGAAAAGACTCTAGAGTCCCATCTCTTATGATTATGAGATTTATGCATGGGACCCTTCTATCTAGTGGAAAACCACTTGGGAGGCCACCTGATTCAGTTTTTGTGGGAGATCTCTCACAACATGATGCTCCAAGTTCATATCCAGGAGGGATGGGAGCATTAGAATACAAAGATGCAACACTGGGAGGTTTGGGTAACTTCAAAAAGGAGGGAGATTCTCTTCTCTCATCTTCATCACCCCCCTTCATTTCCGATTCTGCGCTATTGAGAGAAGAAAATGGGAGGTATATCCTTACAACAAACACCTTTGACATTTTAGATGTCAAGGAGATGATCAACAACATGACATACATCCCTATGGATGCATCAACAACGCTGTCATTGTTAGGGAGTGTAGATCTATATTGGAAATCCCAGCTACTGGTGGATTATTCCAAAGATCTTCACACTTGTATGATGCTTGATGACCAGCTGCATGAAGAGGGCTATCTATTCCATGAGGGATTCATATATCATCATGGTAGAGTCTTCTTACCTAGGGCCTCCAAGCTCAAGGAGAGGATGCTACAAAGGGCCTACAAAGAGTTCTGTTTCAGCCCTACCTATTCTATGAAGATCTACAACACTATCATGAGATGCTTTGAATGGGAAGGCTTTGGAGGAGAGCTACATCAACATTTTCAAGAATGCATGAGTTATGTGGAGTTTGGGCAGCCATGGGACTCTATGCAAGATTCATTTCAGTCATATCTTCCTTTTTCGGAAAGAGGAGAAAGATCCATGCACAACTCCATGTGTATGAGAGGCATTGTTGGTAAAAGATATGTTCATGTAAAGCAAGATTTATTTTCTGATTGTACATTTTCTTCACCATTTTTTATGTAGGCCATGACTCCTAAAAGGAGCAATGTATCATGTAGATCTCATGGAAATTGTTGGGCCATTGAAAATTCTGAATTTGGCCACTCCCTTGATGTGCAAAGGGAGATTTTATTTCATGATGGGTGCTTTCCAGAGGCGCCAAACATATCTCTCACCTTCAGCAATAGTGAGATGACTTGGGCAGCAAGTAAGTGGTGGGAAAACCACTTACCATATCTTGATTTGAGGTAGGAAGGGGATGCACTGCGTTGGTATCATGTGTGGGATTATGATCCACCTCCTCCTGCTCAAACTTCTATTTGTATGTACATAGTTTTGCTTCCATACATAGATGATACACTTGTAATTTTCATGAGGATGTATGGAATGAGGAGGGAAGCCATGCATGTGCCATATGGCATGGGAACTCTCTATGTGTCATATGATACCTGTTTTATAGAGAGTATTAGTTCAACCATGCTTGTTTTATTTGAGTTTTTGATTCCTTATGGGGTGGAATATTTACCTCTCATAAGAACATTAGAGAAACAATTCATGGAGGGTTGGTTTGGTGAACACTTAGCTCATGGAGGAGGCTTATCACTTGCTTGTGTCACAAAGGGAGGAGAAAAAGAGTTGCAACACTCACCTTATCAGTTGCTTGAGGACAAGCAACATTTTGGAGGGGAGGACTGTAATATTCCCAATTAGCTCAAGCTAATGGGAATATACAATTTTGTCTCATTTTCTTATTGCAAGAATAAATGTGTAAAGGAGGACAATAAAAACTCCTAAAAACAGTGAATAAATCAATACCCAATGAGAACAAGGTTAAATCTGGGCTATTCTGATAAAACACCCTCGCGTGTGGAAGGGATTGAGCTGTTTGACTGGGTCAATCATGACCAAATCAACAACGCTTTCTAGATGCAGTGAACCTCCTAGATGCACAATGTAGTTTTAGAAGGAGGTTACACATGTGAAAGGAGCTAAATCATTGAGGTGGTTTAGGTTTATTACGATACTTTCATCTTATAAAAGGGAGAGGAGGACAACAGAAGAAGGTTGTTGAAGATATTATTTCTAAAGAATTTTTCTGCTTAGACATTTCTCATTCTCTGGCTGTTTAGCTGGGAATAGTGCTATTTAGCACTAGGGTGTTCCTGATTGAGAATCCCACCTCTTCCATTGAGGAGCTCTTGGAGGAGCCTGGCATTTCTTGTCCACTATCAGGCTTAAGTTCAAGCTTCTTCTTCCAACTACAATGCAGATCCTGTTGAGGGTTTGGTTGTCTTTGTAAGCTGCAACAAGTGGAGGCTATATCTATTCAGATCTAGGCCAATCTAGTGCCTCATTTCAGTGGGAGAGTTTTCTGTCACCTTGGAAAGAGTGTATTGGACCATTGGAGCTTCAGATTCGTACCTTGGAAGTGATTTATTTTTCATTTTTGATTTAGATTATATTTTTGATTTTAAAAAGAGTGAAAATGATTTCATTCATTCATTCTTTAAAGCAATTTTTGTTTGGTTCGACTGAAAGAAAAGTAAAGGGATTTTGCATTTCTTATTTCATTCATTTGTTTTTATTTTGATTACATTTCAAAGTGAAAAAAAAATAAAAATTTCGTGCATCTTAGTGAAAGGGAAGGCATTTTAATTTTCAATAAGTTGCATTTGTTGGGAAAGCGATTTCAATTGGAAAAGTATAGAATTTTCGTAACTCTGAACTAATTTGGGGGGCATTATCATTGTTGCATTGAGTGCATTCTTGCTTATCTCTCTTCCCTAAATAGTTTAGTATTCATCGAAAGTGAAATCTTATTTCTTGCATTTAGTATGCATCATAAAGATTCAGGTGACATTCATTTTGAGCCTTGAAACTGAAACTTTAATCAAAATCAACTTAAAATGAACCCAATTTACCTTAAGGATCATTGGAATTAACGAAAATATTTAGTGGTATAGGCTAGAGACGTGTTCCGGCGTCATTAAACGTAGGAGCGGTCTCTAACAGTCTGCATTACTACTCGAGGGTGATATCTCGTCCCACGTATGGAATTATATGGATGTATGATAAGTATATTTGGGGCGCTCTCCTAGAAAATTTACGCATTAGACATCACTACTACAGACTGGACTCCTAGGTACCATCACATATATTTGGGGACACCACTAGGTTGCAAGCCTGCCATAGGTAATCGAGTCGGCGACCTTGTAGATGTGATACACCGAACACAACATTCAGGGAGATTAGCTGCCGTACATTAAGTCCTTGGTCATTTATCTTTCATTTGATCACAAAGGTGTATATTGCAATTCAGATATACTTGGTAAATCTTTCTGCCTATCACACCCTTTTTTTATTTATTTATTTCTAATTCTAAAAGTAATTTCCCACGAAAACATCTCACCCGTGTAGTTCTCCAGCCTTTTATTGCTTGGTAAGTCGTGTTGGCTTGAGGGGTCCTGACCCAGGTTCGGAGGTTAAGGTTTTCCAACAAACCCCTATACTACTGGCCCTTTCAGTAATGAACCACTTTTGCAGGCCAAGGTCTCACCCGAAGTAGTATGGGAGGGTGCTGGAACCAGGTTTCTGCACCCGGGGAGAGAGTAGGTAATGAAGACAGATAGGTGTGCAATTATCAAATCCACACAGAGTCAGGATATTTGTAGGCTTTTAACAGTATACTCAACATATAACCATAATACAACTATCAGATCTAATCAGTATCTTTGAATCCACGTGCATACTATCAACTACCAACACAAAGCACTATGTTCACAGGCAATAAGAAATCATAGTTAAATTATGCCAGAAAACACTGATACGTTCATAACTCAAATCAATAGCACAGATGCATTCGTAGCTTAAACAAATCCACATATATATTCATGGCATAAACAGATACCACAGGTTCGCATCAAGAATAACACATCAGATCCAAATTTCACGGAGATACTTCAACTATATCTGCATATATTAGCATTCAAAACCCAGCTATAACCCCAAATCACAGCCTGTGCACATAGCCAATAGGGTCTGCACATAGCAGGATTCAGGATCTCCGCGCACACAGCCAGCAGGAGTCCTTAGCCAAAACAACCCAAAATAGATCTAATAGTTCGCACATAGCATCCGTTCTAATTCTTGCCTACCTTTAGACTCGAACTAATCATCAATTTATATCGACTTAGCCTATGCTATCCTGTGGTCTGAAAACTGTGGTTTGCAGACTCTAGGTCTACCCTTTGACCCATTACAATGCGTTTGGGGCTTTGACCCACCCAAAAACCCCTGCGTTAGACTAATTAATACAAAAATATACAAAAATCGCAGCTTAGGGAGCCCCATTCCAACAGGTCCCCAACACAATCTTGTGACTCTTCCCGAGTCACTGCGGCCGTGGGTTCTCCACCTTCGCCTGTAGCAAATGGATCACATCAATCAGCTCGGGCAACACTCCTTCACTCTGTGCAACAAAATTTGGAGAAATATCCACCAACTTCTGTGAAGTTGGGCCTTATGTCGCAGTAGTTATGCTCTCCAAAGTCTGGTTGAGTTGCTTCACTATGATATTGACGTCCTGGGAGAGCTTGAGGGCTTCATTAGCACAAGGCTTAAGGCGGTCACTGAGAGTCTTCTTTTTCTAGAGGAGCTCCTCAATTTCATCTCTCAAAGTGTGTCCGGTACGTAGATGTGCCAGTCTTTTAGTAGGGATCAAAGTAGGCATAGTGGCTTCCAGCTGCTCAAATTGTTCTTCCTTCTGTCGTAGTTCTTGGTTAATATCATGCAGGAGAGGGTCACACTTCACTTTAGTCCATAGCTGCATAGCCATGTCTAATAGCCCCGCACCCTAAGCAATCTGACCAGTAATGACATTAGTGGCCTCTGTAACCAGTGCAGCTCGTTGTGCTCTTACCTCCGGTGGCGTTTATTGTTGCAACTTGGCCTACAAGGCCGCAATCTGGTGTTCCATATCAGTTCCTACTGCCTAGATCTCGGTCCTCGAAGCCTTTAGTGCTGCAACCAGCCCCTCGATCTTGGCCTGTGGGGTGGCGGAAGCCGGGATATCTTCAGTAACTTCTGTGCAGAGCCTACTGATTAGGCATTCCAACTCCGTTTGCTGTGTGACAGGGAGGGTACAAGCAGCCTGTGCTTGGGACACCTCAAAATTTTTTTCTTCAATGATTTGCTCAGTTGTACTAAGATATTGGTGCACACGACGGTCTCTGTGTTGAATCTCCTCGAGCAGAGAGGTGTGGAGGACCTGCAATGATTCATGTGGTAGCCGGGCTAGATCCAACTGTACCTCCACATAGGCCTAGACTTGTGTTCCCAAGTCGGGTGGATTCATTGCGAGGGTTGTGCCTAGCAGGGGAAAAAGGTGACTTTCCACTGTAACAAGTGCTGTGTTGCTAGTCGCTGAGGCCGACCGAGCCTGAATCATACTTGTTTGCAGCGTGTCAATCTTCAGCTGCAGATCTCGGAGCTCGGCCTGGAGCGTAGTGATGTTGGCTTTTTGTTGTTCTTCCAGAGCCAGCCATTTATCCTCCACAACAAGAGTAACTACATCCGCAATATGTTCCATGTCGTTCTGCGGCTGTAAAGGCATCTCATCCCTGTGCGATGCTCTTCCCATCCTTTGGCATGTGTCACAAGCTCTGCAATGATCGTGAGAGTCACTATGTAGCGTAGGCCACCATAGCCCGGCTCTTAGGATCTTCTATGCTGTCGCCTTTCCTGCGTAGTGACCTCCCGCTACACCTCCATGAGCTTCTGCTAAGATGGTGTACCACTCATTCTCCAAGACATATCTTCGTAGCACTTTGTCAACTCCCAACTTATATAGGTGACCTGCGATAATGGTAAAATCTGTTGCACGGGTTACCAAATCTTTCTTCTGTTGTAATGAATACTTTTTAGGTGTCGTCCCCGTAGTCAAGAAGTAAGTGATGTTGGCAAAGTGCGCATCCATGAGTTTAATAGCGAACAGATGCGCATATGGCAGTCCTTCCTCTAGGTTGGTCGGTTCTTTGCCATTTTCGATCCAAGATAGGTGATCTGGCCCAACATTCAACTTTCCCAGTTTTATGATGATCTCAAAGTCATATTCTTGAAACAGTAGGAGCCATCAGCATATTCCCCCCCCCCCCCCCCAACACAGGCTTATTCACTAGGTACTTCAAAGCAGAGTGATCGGTGAACATCTTGAAATGCCCACCCAATAAGTAATGCCCGTATTTCTGTAGGGCGTACACCGTGGCTAACCCTTTGCGCTTAGTAGTGGAGTAGTTATGCACTGCACTAGAGAGCTCCCTACTGGCGAACACAACAGGATGGTCAATGTCCCCTTCCCCTGGCTACGTTAGGACATCTCCCAGGGCAATCCCTGAAGCGTTGACATGGACATGGAATACCTTTGCCCAATCAGGAAATATGATGATAGGCACAGAGACCATCTTATCCTCGAGTAACTCAAATCTTTTCTGACACTCGTCATTCCAATAGAATGATACCTCCTTTTTCATAAATTTTTCCATAGGTGCTGTGATTAGTGCGTACCCTTGAATAAACTTCCTGTAGTAGCCTGTGTGTCTGAGGATAGAGCGCAACTGCTTCTCAGTTGTATGAACTGCCAAGTTGATCATAACCGCCACCTTGGCATGATCAACCATCAACCCTTCTCAACAAACTATGTGACCCAATAAGATCCAAAATGGTATGCAGAATATGCACTTCTTGATATTCAGGGAGATTTGGTGCTCTCTACAAGCATCCAAAATCATGCGCAGGTTCGAGACATGACTTTTTACTAACCCAAATACAGTCCAATCATCAAAATAGACTTCCAAGAACTTGTGGATAAATTCCTTAAATACTGCTATTAGTCATCAGTAATTTTTGCTGTCTGAAGATGACTAAATGTTAGTACTATATTTCTAAAAATAGGATTCATAAATATTGTGAGTTTTAGAAATCTCACTGCCTTCATTATCCTTAGGATAATTTTTTCACTATTTTTACTACTCTACCATGCCCTCGTCAGCCTACCACTCCCAAAAGACCCATCATGGGCTCATGCCACTCATCTTCACTATGTTTTTCCACCTTTGACCTTAGCACTTAGTTTGGCCTTGCCCGACCCCTCCATTTTCCATCTATGATCACCAACCAACCTACTTTTTTCCATTTTTCACTAGAGGCCTCAAGTATTAGTAGTCTCAATTACCTCTCTAGGCTCTTTAGATAAATCAAGATCAGTAGTTTTGGGTCTGTAATGCATAATTTTGTTAAAAGCTCTGTTTTACACCTACAGACCCCAAGTCAATCCTTCAGCCAAAGACCAAGTTAAAAGAGCCTCCCACTAGGTCACTAGGGTTTCACAAGTTGTAGTGAATTTTGGATGCTCTTAATCAGTGTTTTTCATGTGCCAAGAAGGTGAATCAAATGGAAAGGGAGGCAAGCAACTATTTGTCCAAGTTTGATGAAAAATCCTTCAAGGAAGACATCCTTGGTCAAAGCACAAATTCTGCAAAAGGACAATTGCCCATCTTAAAACATTTCTGTAGGAATGATTGAGATGGCTATCAGCAAAAAGGAGTTAAGGTGAGAGGTTAGTTCCTCACTAAAGGACACCCACAGAAAAGAAGAAAATGCATGCCTAAGTTAAAAAGAAAATCAAGGTTTTAGGACTAATTGGCTAAGAAATATTTTCAACCAAGAAGCTAATGCGAAAACCACAAAGATGGAGGTACATCAACACCATTGAGTATGAGTTGAAGATTTATTAAACGCTAGAAATGAAACCTCCATGATGACAACAGGGAGATAATTTAAATAGGCTTTGAAGGTGACCTCTAGGGTCTGCCAAGTTGGAAATGTTTCACTGTCTCAAAAGGAGAGGATATGGCCAAAGGGAGATAATGAAAAAGCATGATTGTAAAGACTGTGTTTACTGTGAAAGATAGATCTATTATACCTCTAAAAAATTAGTGAGAAGGGAAGAAACTATGTTTTAAAGATCACCCACACTCAGAGATCTCAAAAGGGGTAAAGGCTGGAGTTCCAGACTTGATAATGCATGCAAGAAACATTTTGACACTGATAGGGTAAAGGCAGGTCCCTCAAAAAATTGTTTTAAAGAAATCACCCTTATTAAATGAGTTTAAAGAAATTTGTTAGTTTTCAAATGACATAGAGGGCAATTTTTAAGGTTTGGATATGATAGAATGGGTAAGAACAGAGTGTTAAAACATCCAACAAGTCAAAGGAAATAAAATCCGTCATATTAGTTACCTAAGAACCAAAAAAAGGAAAGATTGAGATGAGAAAAGAACACTTTTGTGTTTAAGTCACCTCCTGCAAAAGAAAAAGGGATATCAGTGATAAAGTGACAAAATAAAACTCAAAATATTAGCAAAAGTGGGTTTCTAGTTTTAAATTATTGTTCCAAGGGTATAAAAGCATCTCATTTTTCACCCAGGCTCATTTATCATCTACACAAGAGAGTGAAAAGTTTCCAAGGGAAGATTTAGGAATTTTCTGGCAGATTTCAAGTAGGAAGAACCCAATGCTACGCTCTTGAAAAACCTCACTACGCACCTGTGTACGTTTTCCTTTGAAGTTTTAACAGAGCGCTGCGCTCCTATGTGAGGACGTTGCACGTTTGCTACCATTCAAGCCCGACAGTGTGCAGAGGTCTGAATGGCCGAGGCACTACGCACAGACAGCGTGCAGGCTGACTCGACGTCGTGCAGCCAACCGACCACTGATATCTTGTGCTCCGTTCTTCAGGGACCCGACAGCGCATGCAGAGGCCCGACAGGCCCACACTGCTGCACACAGGGACGTTCAGAGGGGCCCGACAGCGTGCATCTCTGCCAGCGCTACGCACCTGTCTGTTCAAACGTTGCACGGAGACTGTCCGACAGGTCCAACTGGCTTGGGCGCTACACACAGGTGCATTCAGGCCGACCCGACAGCACATGCAGGGGCCCGAATGTTGCCTCCTGTGCTACCCATTTAGCCAGGATGCCTTTCAAGCTGGTGCAAGCCCCCAAATTGCTCAAATCTCCTCAAACCTCTGCTTGGTGCCTCATGAAGATTGTTATAAAAGGTTTTTAGATGCTCTGCCCCCTCTCATGTTGTTTTAAAAGGTGAAACTTAGAGATAAATGTAAAGAAAAGAAAAACCATAAAGGAAGAGAAGAACTAATCTCCCTGCTACCAACACTCTTGTTTAAAAGGGCACCCATCTATCTACATACTGAAGGCACACTGAAACTATTTTTCTAAGAAGCTGCTCCTCTACCAAAACAACATCTCCATTTGCAAAAATTAGCCTCCACACTACCAAGCCTTGACATTATTTTTCCTCATCCCCCTAGGTGGTTGTGATTACTAAGGTACCTTCACAACCAACTTTGGCATATTAGTGGTTTTTGCATTTAGAATTACCTGACCTTATCAATTTTCCCAAATTATCCTTCTTCACTCATCATTTCCCTTCACTTGCAAATCACTGCCTTTCTCATTATCATCTCACTTGCCCTCTCCATACCATTTCACAAATAGTTTCAGGGTTTTGATTTCAAGGCAACAGTAAAAGATAAAATGTCTAGAGAAGGCAGTAGTGACAGTGGCAAGGGAGGCCAAATTTAGTAGGGGACAACAGAGAAAGGGTGGAAGGGTAAACATGTTTGAACCTTTGAACACCAAGGAGTTGACAGCCTCCCCTACAACGGTGACATATTTCCAAGAGGTAGGATGTTTTGATTTCTGTGAAAGAGTACAAAGATTCCAAAGTCACCCTGAGTTGACTAGAATTTTTATCCTCAACCTCCATGACCATCAAGTGCATCTAGCTGGGGTAAATTTTGAACTATCCACCAATACAATTGCTATGGTCACTGGGATACCTTGTATGGGATAAAAATGGTTTAAGTAGGTGAATTTGGACCTAAGCCATTATCAACCTTTGTTGAAACCAAGATACCAAGCTGATTGCAAAACTATTTTTCCCTTTTCCCATTTGTTGGAGAGATATGCCCCCTTAATGAAAGTCATCATGAAGTATTTTACATGTGAGGGTAGGTTTTCTATACTTTATTCCTACCATATAAGACTACTTATGCACTTTAATAGGGCCAAGCTACTACATTTGCTCTATTACCTTTATAGAAGTATTGATAAGATGTCATACATTGTGCAAAAGAGGCCTTCTTCACAACAAATGTAGAGTATTTTTCACCATTCTCTTATCAAGATGATTGTGTTGCATCAATTAGAGAAATAGGGTATCCCATGGGAAGTGTTCGTCGCCCATGATGTTTTCACAAATCCACAACCTCTTCTTCTGCAAAGTTTACCCTTATCATCTCATCCACCTTCCTTCATTCCTCAATCACCCCTCACTGACCATGAATCATCCTCTCCACATGAATCCTCTCCTCAAGAAAAATCCTCACCCTCACCTTCTCTTAAAGCATCAGAACAAGAAGAGAGGGATGAAGAACAAAAATAGAACAGTGACAAAGAGGAAATGACAGTCAAGAGGAAGAAAAAAATTATGAGGAAGAGGAAAATGACAGTCAAGAGAAAGAAACAAATGATGAGGAAGAAACAAAGGACAGGGAAGAAGAAACATAAACAAATGTTGAGGCAGAAAATGATGATGAGGAGGAAGAAAATTATGCTGAGGAGGATGATGATGAAGATCAAGAGATAGAGGCAGATTATGAAGACAAAGGTAGTGAGAAAAACACTGAAGAAGAAGGCAATGAACAGTGCAGTGATGAAGAGGTAGATGCAAGAAATGAAGAGGATGACTATGCAGAATATATGGAAGAGGATGACAATGATGAAACTGAAAACAGTGAGGACATTATAGAGGACAGTGAAGAGGTTGAGGAAAATGAGGATGAAAATGCACAAAACAGTAATGAAGACACTGAGAAAGACACCTCTAACAGTGACAACACAGAAAATGATGATGGCAATGATAATGTTGCAAACACAGAGGAGGATGATGAAGAAGAAAACATGATGACTAATAGCCCTAATAATGATGAAAAAAGTGACTCTATGAACCAAAAAAGCAGTCGAGAGATTGATGACAATGGTGAAGATCATAACAGTAATGCTAGCATGGAGGAAAATTCAAGTGACTCTCAAGAGGGCAGTCAAGAACACAATGCAGGAGACATAAATAAAAATATCATTGATGAAAAGAAGGATAGTCTTGAGATCAGTCATGATAAGAGCATTCTAGTAAACAAATTTGAGTTTCTCCCTCTCACATATCAAAAAGGATCAAGGCTTGTGTTTTTTGCCTCCAAAAGGCAAGGGACCATGCCATCCTCCTCAACTCAGCCACTAGACAAAGGGAAACACAAAGTAAAGGAAGAAGAAGAAGATCATGAGGTTGAGAGGGAGTTTGAGATCATTAAGGTGGACAGTGATGAAGAGAATGAAGCAAGGATCACCAAATTGCTCCTCAAGGACAGAAATGCACAAATCAAAGACCTCCAAGCACATTTGAATAGGGCCAAGAGTTTGAATTATGCCAGTTGACTTGGAGAATGGGCAGCTAGGAGCACAGATTTCAATCTATGAAGCTAGAGCTCTCAAGGCCCGGAAAGAAGCCCAAAAGGCACAGGTGAAACTAGAAGAGTTCATGGGCACTTATGAAGAGAGTGACGATGAGGAAGGACAAACTAGGAGGAGACAGAGAACCATGGGGTTGAAGAAAGTATTGGAAAAACAAAGGGAACAAGAATCAGCGCTAGCAGAACAACTCCCTTTAGATGAGCTTTTGGCCATGGAGGTAGCACATGATCGGGAGACTTGGTTGGAGAGAGCCAACATACAGTTGGAGGCTAAATTGAAGAAAGAAAACCAAGATCTTGACCTCCGAAAAAGGATGACTAAACATTATGCCGGAGAAACCAAATTGCAAGGGCTAAACTGAAAAAGGCTCAAACCAAGCTCCAAGCATTAAAAGAAGAAAAAGGCCAAGCTAGACTTGGAATCTTGGCACAAGATTCTCTACAAGTCTCTTAAAACCCATGAGGCACACTTCCACCAAATTTGGGAGAATTTTGACAAGTTTTGGTTTTTTGCTAATTTTGAGGGCCAAGGGGGTAGCACAAACGGTGCTATGCTTTTTCTCAGAGAATCTTCAGGAGGAAAGTTTGACATTTTTGGAATCCTCATCTCAAGTATAGCATGCTCACAAAGTTTCAGATCAATTGGAGTTGTTTTGGTCCTCCAAAAGGGTAAAAAACACCCTAATTTTCACCATTCTACCTACTTTTCAGGACATGTGCTGCACCTTTACCAGTCTTGGAATTTTTTCTTTTTGAATAGGTACATAAGTCCAATTAGAGAAAAAATGGTATATCTAGAAATTATACTAAAGGGATTTCCAACAAACCTTCACAAAGCCTATTCTGACATCGGGAAGGCCTTCAAAACACAATTGTAAGTTGACCGAGTTTTCTTGCTCCGTTGCCACGCCCTTGGCATGGAAATTCATCCTAAAACACAGTGCTGCACCCTTAGCAGAGGAAAAGTAAAAAATGTATGCTTGGAAAGTTTTAGGAGGCATGGCCAAGCCCAAATGTCAATTTATTTTCTAAAAATGCCCAAAAAAATATTTTGTTTTAGATATATTGTGCCTTGGGCCTTGCAAGGCCTCAAGGACAATAGTGACATTTCTGATTAGCTAATTGGCTTCTAGAGACTCTATTCGGTTTTTCTCCTCCTTGATTGTGAAAAGGAGCATTGAGGATTCATTGTTAATGTTGGCATTTGATGAGTTTTGAGAGCAATACGTGGTTTTTTGAGGTTGAAGAGCATTTGGTGTTGTGGAGCTTGTGAATGATTTGCTTTGATTGATGATGCTGAAGGCTTGCTTGCAGGATCACTGAGCTTGGTTAATGGTGATGTGTCTCTAATTTTTTCATGTTTTCTTGTTTATCATTGTGTCCATCCTTCTATGTTGCAGTAGATTAGAAAATTATAGGCTAAGAAATGTTGTTTGAGGCACCTTAGTCCTTCTTTTTTATTATTGTCTTTATGTTTTCCTCTGTTGGGTTAGTTTAAGGAATTATTAGCTGCTCCTTAGACCCATCTAAGCTTGTTTGTTTCATAAATGGTTTAAGAAGGTAGTTTTCAAATATGTTTTATGGTTAGCCATGCTTACTTGATGCTATCTAAACTCTATTTGTGGAATCTCTCTTTGATGTGTTACTTTCTAGGTTTAGCCAAAGAGGTCATGTTTTGATCATGCCCTTTGTCCATGCTGGAGAAGTTTGCCTCAAAGTTATTTATAGCTTGATCTCAGATGTTTAGGATTTCTCTCTTCTTGGATTAAAGTTATTTGTTATCTTGTATGTTTTCAAACCTTGAAGGTGAAATCATTAAATTTAGATAAGTTTTCTTGCTTTCTCTGTTTCACTGAATTGTTCATCTTGAATGTCTATTTGTAAGTATTGTCATTGAGTTAATGGTTTTCCCTATCTCATGATTATTATCTTTTGCTTATGAGTATTTGAGACCTTATTGTTTATGGGTATTTGACAAAGGATACTTCACTGCCCTTTTCCCTACCTTGTTCACCAACTTAATGTCCTTTTCACTTCACACATAACCTTAAAGATCCATTGACCACACTAGATTTGCCTTGTGATGCACTTTGAATCATTGTTGAGATATACATGAATTTTATAGAATCCATATCCCAATGATTTGATGACCTCTCACTCCACCTATCCTACTTGATAATCCTACCCAACCAGAACAAACAACATGAAGTCAAGAGAGGCCAAACAATACTCCTCTTTATTCCATTCCTTCATATCTTGATTCTTTCATCTTGTATAATGAAGAGGAAATTAATGAGCAGATAAGTGAAGTTGAGACAGATCTAGGCACGCTACAACAATCAAACCAATCTTTGCATGAGGAAATCAACAGTCAAAACTATAGCAGCGCTGAACAACAACATGATGATAAAACTGAACTTAACTTTATTCAAAATGAAAATGAAATTTCAAAACCAAAAATTAGTTCAGAATCTAAATTAGGTTGCTCAAATAAAGGACAGTCCTAAAAAACATAACTTTTTCTTGTTTCCAATCCAAAAGTGCTGAAATACTCTCACAAAACAGAAATATTTGGGAGTCTGGATCAAAAGAGTCTTATGTTTTTGCCTTACATAGACACCTCATCATCAAAAGGTTTTGTCCCTTCAGAAGAGTTTTTGAGTCTCACAAATATTGCTATAGACCCTAAAGAAGTATCTACTGAAAATGATATAGACGAGCATAATGTGGGCAGCCTTGAAAAACCCAAGATGATTAAGTTATCCAGAACTCCGTCATTACACACAAAACTGAAATACATAAGGCTATGCAAGAAGTTCTAGAATGCTAGTGTATATAGTGATGAAAGCTTAAAGCCTTGTGACAAAAACATTATTCAAAGGAGGTCACCTTCCAAGAGAAAAAATGAAACCCTTGGACAAATTGTAATATTCCCAATTAGCCCAACCTAATGGGAATATACAATTTTGTCTCATTTTCTTATTGCAAGAATAAATGTGTAAAGGAGGACAATAAAAACTCCTAAAAAAATTGAATAAATCAATGCCCAATGAGAACAAGGTTAAATCTGGGCTATTCTGATAAAACACCTTCATGTGTGGAAAGGATTGAGCTGTTTGACTGGGTCAACCATGACCAAATCAAAAACGCTGTCTAGATGCAGTGAACCTCCTAGATGCACAACACAGTTTTAGAATGAGGTTGCACATGTGAAAGGAGATAAATCATTGAGGTGGTTTAGGGTTATGCAAGACTTTCATCTTATAAAAGGGAGAGGAGGACGTTAGAAGAAGGTTGTTGAAGATATTATTTCTGAAGAATTTGTCTGCTTAGACATTTCTCGTTCTCTGGATGTTTAGCTGAGAATAATGCTGTTTAGCACTAGGGTGTTCCTGATCGGGAATCCCACCTCTTCCATTGAGGAGATCTTGAAGGAGCCTTGCATTTTTTGTCCACTATCAGGCTTAAGGTCAAGCTTCTTCTTCCAACTACAACATAGATCCCATTGAGGATTTGGTTGTCTTTGTAAGCTGCAGCAAGTGGAGGCTAGATCTATTCAAATCTAGTCTAATCTAGTGCCTCTTTTCAGTGGGAGAGTCTTCTATCCCCTTGGAAAGAGTGTATTAGATAATTGGAGCTTCAAATCCGTACCTTGGCATTAGGCCAAACTGTTCATCAAGGCTACAACACAGTTCATCTTCTAGGACTGCGTTATCTGCAAGAGGAAAGTTGCAGGGGAGTTTTGGCAAACTTTGAGGAGTGATCACTAGTGATGGGAATCTGCCTTTCACTGTGGTGATCCATGGATTTCTGATCTATTCCATGTCATATTTAGATCTAATCTGAATACTCCTATAGATGCTTCAGAAATTCTGAATGAATATGCAGATCTGCTGCATAAGATCTCAGATCTACTCCATATGCTCCATGCTTTGCTGAAAACGCCAAGGGTTATGTAAAATAGGGAAAATCTAGTGTACAAATCTGATATAGATCTAATATTTTGTACACAGATCTATCCTAGATTTGAAATGTAATATGCGACTGCTACAACTCCTTAAAATAACTCTATCAAGCCTTTTTGCAGTGTAATACATTGTTGCAGCACCTCTTTCTGAGGGTTTTCTTCATAAAAGTCGTCATACTTCTCTTGTACATTGTATGGACCACATTGTAAATATATTTTGCTGATGTACATGTAATTATTCAACCTCTTTACTAGTCTCCCATTGCTGATTTAGTTAAACTGCGTTTTCTTACTGCAATATTATTTTCTCATTATTTTAGGCCCATTCTGGGGTGTATTTCAGCCATACTAGGTGTGGGAGGTCTGTTTAACCCACTTACAAGGATTTGTTTCTGATCCCCTCTTGGATTCAGGTCTTAGATTGAAAGATCTAAGGGATCCAAGGGTCGGTTTCCAATCCTGTAGCATACATTCCTAAAAAATGTGTTTTTCAGGCATGCCTTGCTAAGCAGTCCAATTTTGGGATATTATAAGATATTCCCAGTATTGCTGATTCTCCCTATTTTGGGATATTACGGTGGTATCAGAGAAAATTTCTTGGCATAGCCTGTGCTTTCATTGAAGAGCCAAAACCAACATGATTTCAAAAGGAAATGAGCCTCTAAGAAGACAAAAGAAATTTAATTAAATAGAAGACAAAGAAAACAAGGGTGAAACCCCTTTATCTGGAGGGTAAAAAAGAGAAGAGTTTTCTAACACTGTTTCTCAAGCTATGCATGAGCTGAAAGAAGAAATCTTGGGAATGTGGAGGGAAAGACATGGAAATACCTCAAGAATATTTTCACATCAAGGAAGCCCCAGTACTTCTTACTATGTGTGTGAGCATTCAGTCACACGACTTGATATACAACACTGTAACATGCCTACTTTCTTGTCAAAGGAAGAAGGAGAAGGAGGAGCACCAAAGGAGGAAAATCTTGATGAATATATCCAAGAATATGAATCTCAGTCAGAGAGATTCAATGAGCATCTCATTTTCCCAGAGTTCTTTCAAGTTAAAGAAGAAAGGAGATCCATCAGCTATAGTAGAAGAAGAGGGTGCATGCAACACACTTTGGGTAGATTCTCTCTACCTAATTTTGATGGATCACCTAAGAGCTCAGTCAAGTCTTGGGTAAGGAAGCTTGACACATATTTCTAGCTGCATCAAGTTTCATAAGAAGAAGCCATCAGAGTAGCAGCGTTGAATCTTCAAGGTAAGGCTTATGCATAGTGGCTATTTGAGTCCTCTTCCTTGAAAAATGTAAATATATCTTCTTATGCAAAGTTCAATAGGAGGTTAGTGAAAAGATTTGATTTGGAATATTCTGAAACTTCCTTGAGGGAGAAAATCAAGCCCAAGGAATCTGTATCTTTGCATGAGTTGGAAGAATACATCAAGCCAACTCCACTTCTAAACATTGTTGAAAGGGTTGAACATCTGTTGCATGATTTTCCAAAGGCAAAAGCCCCATTTCAACAAGAAATATTTTCCCAAGGAGAAGAGATGAGGGTTCCTTCTTCAAGAAGAGACCAAGGAAAATGGTCTCTTGATGATGAGGCATTCCCCATTGATGAGGAGAGGGGAGAAAGAGAGCATAAAAGATCCTCCAGCGCTGTGATACCAGGAGGAGATCTATTTTCATTGGGAGATGGAGGTGAAGCAATTGCTTCCACTAGCGAAGCTCTTGCATCTTTGCAAGGAGTTCCTAAGGATATTCCATATGGAGGACATGAGAAACATGTGTCTATGCTAAGAGACAATGAGACAGAACAAAGGAGGGATCACAAAGTTGACATAGCAAAAGATGATCCACTATTGCTAGGAGGAAATGCTCCAATCTGAGGCACTCTTGCATCACTATGAGTGGTCTCCAAATTTCACGAGAATTCCACACATGAAATAAAGTTTAAACAACATAGTGGAAGAAAATACTCTACAGTCCCATCTCTTATGATTAGGATATTTATGCATGGGACCCTTCTATATAGTGGCAAACCACCTGGGAGGCCACCTGATTCAGTTTTTGTGGGAGATCTCTCACAACATGATGCTCCAAGTTCATATCCAGGAGGGATGGGAGAATTAGAATACAAAGCTACAACACTAGGAGGTTTGGGTAACTTCAAAAAGGAGGGAGATTCTCCTCTCTCATCTTCATCAACCCCCTTCATTTACGATTTTGCGCTATTGAGAGAAGAAAATGGGAGGTATATCCTTCCAACACACACCTTTGACATTTGAGATGTCAAGGAGATGATCAACAACATCACAGACATCCCTATGGATGCATCATCGGTGCTGTCATTGTTAGGGAGTGTAGATCTATGTTGGAAATCCCAGCTACTAGTGGATTATTCCAAATATCTTCACACTTGTATGATGCTTGATGACCAACTGCATGAAGAGGGCTATCTATTCCATGAGGGAGTCATCTATCATCATGGTAGAGTCTTCTTACCTAGGGCCTCCAAGCTCAAGGAGAGGATGCTACAAAGGGCCTACAAAGAGTTCTGTTTCAGCCCTACCTATTCTATGAAGATCTACAACACTATCACGAGATGCTTTGAATGGGAAGGCTTTGGAGGAGAGCTACATCAACATTTTCAAGAATGCATGAGTTATGTGGAGTTGGGGCAGCCATGGGAGTCTATGCAAGAGTCATTTCAGTCATCTCTTCCTTTTTCGGAAAGAGGAGAAAGACCCATGCACAACTCCATGTGTATGAGAGGCATTGTTGGTAAAGGATATGTTCATGTAAAGCAAGATTTATTTTCTGATTGTACATGTTCTTCACCCTTTTTTGTGGAGGCCATGACTCCTAAAAGGAGCAATGTATCATGTAGATCTCATGGCAATTGTTGGGCCACTGAAAATTTTGAATTTGGCCGCTCCCTTGATGTGCAAAGGGAGATTTTATTTCATGATGGGTGCTTTCCAAAGGCGCCAAACATATCTCTCACCTTCAACAATAGTGAGATGACTTGGGCAGAAATTAAGTGGTGGGAAAACCACTTACCATATCTTGATTTGAGGTAGGCAGGGGATGCACTGCGTTGGTATCATGTGTGGGATTATGATCCACCTCCTCCTGCTCAAACTTCTATTTGTATGTACATCGTTTTTCTTCCATACATAGATGATACACTTGTAATTTTCATGAGGATGTATGGAATGAGGAGGGAATCCATGTATGTGCCACATGGCATGGGAACTCTCTATGTGTCATATGATACTTGTTTTAGAGAGAGTATTAGTTCAACCATGCTTGTTTCATTTGAGTTTTTGATTTCTTATGGGGTGGAATATTTACCTCTCATAAGAACATTAGAGAAACAATTCATGGAGGGTTGGTTTGGTGAACACTCAGCTCATGGAGGAGGCTTATCACTTGCTTGTGTCACCAAGGGAGGAGGAAAATAGTTGCAGCACTCACCTTATCAGTTGCTTGAGGACAAGCAACATTTTGGAGGGGAGGACTGTAATATTCCCAATTAGCTCAAGCTAATGGGAATATAAAATTTTGTCTCATTTTCTTATTGCAAGAATAAATGTGTAAAGGAGGACAGTAAAAACTCCTAAAAGCAGTGAATAAATCAATACCTAATGAGAACAAGGTTAAATCTAGGCTATTCTGATAAAACACCCTTGTGTGTGGAAGGGATTGAGCTGTTTGACTGGGTCAAGCATGACCAAAGAAACAACACTTTCTAGATGCAGTGAACCTCTTAGATGCACAACACAATTTTAGAAGGAGGTTACACATGTGAAAGGAGCTAAATCATTGAGGTGGTTTAGGGTTATGCAATAATTTAATCTTATAAAAGGGAGAGGAGGACAGTAGAAGAAGGTTGTTGAAGATATTATTTCTGAAGAGTTTTTTTTCTTAGAAATTTCTCATTCTCTAGCTGTTTAGCTGAGAATAGTGCTGTTTAGCACTAGGGTGTTCCTGATCGAGAATCCAACCTCTTCCATTGAGGAGCTCTTGGAGGAGCTTGGAATTTCTTGTCCACTATCAGGCTTAAGGCCAAGCTTCTTCTTCCAACTACAATGCAGATCCTGTTGAGGGTTTGGTTGTCTTTGTAAGCTGCAACAAGTGGAGGCTAGATCTATTCAGATCTAGGCCAATATAGTGCCTCTTTTTAGTGGGAGAGTTTTCTGTCCCCTTGGAAAGAGTGTATTGGACCATTGGAGCTTCAGATCCATACCTTGGCATCAGGCCAAACTGTTCATCAAGGCTACAACATAGTTCATCTTCCAGGACTTCATTATTTGCGAGAGGAAAGTTTCTGGGGATTTTTGGAAAATTTTAAGGAGTGATCTCTAGTGATGGGAATATACCTTTCACTGTAATGATCCATGGATTTCTGATCTATTCCATGTCATATTCAGATCTGATATGAATACTCCTATAGATGCTTCAAAAATTCTAAATGAATCTGCAGATCTGCTGCATAAGGTCTCATATCTAGTCCATATGCTTCATGCTTTGCTGAAAACCCCAAGGGGTATGTAAAATAGGGACAATCTAGTGTACAGATCTGATATAGATCTAATATTTTGTACAAAGATTTTTCCTAGATCTGACATGTAATATACAACTGCTACAACTCCTTAAAATAACGCTGTCAAGATTTTTTGCATTGTAATACATTGTTGCAGCACCTCTTTCTGAGGGTTTTCTTCATAAAAGTCTTCATACTTCTCTTGTACATTGTATGGGCCACATTGTAAATCTGTTTTGCTGATGCACATGTAATTATTCAGCCTCTTTATTGGTCTCCCACTATTGGTTCAGTTAAACTACATTTTCTTACTGCAATATTATTTGCTCATTATTTCAGGCCCATTCTGGGGTGTATTTCAGCCATACTAGGCGTGGGAGGTCTGTTTAACCCACCTAGAAGGATTTTTTTCTGATCCCCTCTTGGATTCAAGTCTTATCTTGACATATCTAAGGGATCCAAGGGTTGGTTTCCAATATTGTAGCATAAATTCCTAAAAAATTTGTTTTTCAGGCATGCCTTGCTAAGCAGTCCAATTTTGGGATATTATAAGATATTCCCAGTATTGCTGATTCTCCCTATTTTGGGATATTAAAAAAATTGTGTCACTAACAAAGAAAGCCAAAGGATGCATATTGTGTATAGAATTTAGGTACCAACACAAAACCTCCATGAAGTACAAATACCCTTTTCTCAAGATAAGCAATCGTATACCAAGGGTAGGAGTTTCTAACAATATGTCATCACATGATAGTGTTTTAGATTACCATCAGATGATACCATTTCCAACCAATCACCATAAATCCATTTTCAAAGTTCCTTGGAGCAACAACTTGTTTGATCACGTGATTCATGAGTTAAGGAGTGCTGAAGATACCTTCCAAAGAGCCATGGCCCTTATTTTCAACTTCTTCACTATGATATACATTGATGACATCATCATCTGTTTTGAAGTTGATAAAGAATACCTTTTCCATATAAGAAGGATCTTTGACAGAAAAAAGTTTTGGAAGCAAGAATCAAAGAGAAAATACCAGGGAGAGCATGGCCTGTTTGAAATTTTTTGGAAAAATCCTTACATCATGCCCTCAAATGGAGGTAACTATGATTTATGTTTACAAGAGCTGAATGGACAAAGAATGTTAGGATATCCTTTTGAGGACAGGATGCTCAAGTAAAATTACTGTAAAAACCCATAGTTTAAAATTTTCATTCATTGTACATAAAAATTGCATGAGAAAAAATCATAAAAAACACAAAAAACATAGAAAGAAAGAATAAGAAGGCAGATTTAAAGAAGAGGTACAACCCCATACCCAAAAAATAGTGATGCTGAAAGTGTGCAAGCCTAAATGCCACTACTTGAAAAATAAGTTCTTGTTTAGTGATCTAGCCTAATCATGGCTGAGCATGTTTTCAATTTATTGTTGATAAGTTAGTAAAAGAATGCTGGTCAAATCATTTAAGCTTGACTTGTCAAAAGGAAATAGATTATAAATGAAAGATACTGGTTCCACATGCTTAAGTCTGAAGCAAAGAGAAGGATAGGGATAATTAACAAATGATGAAACACCACCCTCATACCTTCTAGTTTTGTTTTTATGAAAATAATGTTTGTGTGCAGCTTGTCATAATGCCACAACCCGTGGTGAATTAGATTGCCTAATCTTGATTTAAACCATGTTTTCAATTTTATGTCAATATCTTAGAGAATGAATTCTATCAAATATCTTAATCTTGGCATTTGAGTAGTTTATATAGAGAATAAAAGATTTCACTGGCATAATCTGAACTCTTGGAAGCAATAAGGGTACAAGTAGATAGTTTATTTTTGTTTTAAAAAAGAAAAGGAACGTCAAGGGTTTGCTAGTTTAAGTGCACCCACGGAAGAAAAGAAAAAATGCTAGACAAAGTAGGCTGGGTAAGTAGAGATGAGTTGAAGTAAACATGTTTTTCAGGTTCTTGAGATCATAACTTCAAAGAGAAACATCAACAAATGAAGCAAGAAAATCTTCCCAATGGATCAGGCACTAGTCTTCATAAACTTAGAGATCTGATATCTGAAGTTCTGGACACCTCCTGAAGAGGAGCTAACCTCCCCAAGTGGAGCCATTGTTAGTCATCAGTAATTTTTTCTATCTGAAGATGACTAAATGTTAGTACTAGATTTCTAAAAACAAGATTCATAAATATTGTGAGTTTTAGAAATCTCACTGCCTTCATTATCCTTAGGATAGTTTTTTCACTATTTTTACTACTCTACCATGCCTTGGTCGGCCTAACACTCCCAGAAGACCCATCATGCGCTCATGCCACTCATATTCACTATGTTTTTCCATCTTTGACCTTAGCACTCAGTTTGGGCTTGCCCGACCCCTCCATTTTCCATCTATGATCACCAACCAACCTACTTTTTTCCATTGTTCACCAGATGCCTCAAGCATTAGTAGTCTCAAATTACCTCTCTAGGCTCTTTAGATAAATCGATATCAGTAGTTTTGGGTCAATGCATAAGTTTGTTAAAAGCTATGTTTTACACCTACATATCCCAAGTCAATCTTTCAGCCAAAGACCAAGTTAAAAGAGCCTCCCACTAGGTCACTAGGGTTTCACAAGTTGTAGGGTTATTTTGGATGCTCTTAATCAGTGTTTTTCATGTGCCAAGAAGGTGAATCAAATGGAAAGGAAGGAAAACAACCATTTTTCCAAGTTTGATAAAAAAATTGTTCAAGGAAGACCTCCTTGGTCAAGGGACAAATTCTGCAAAAGGACAGCTACCCATCTTAAAAAATTTCTGCAGGAATGATTGAGATGGATATAAAAAAAAGGAGGTAAGGTGAGAGGCTAGTTCCTCACTAAAGGACACCCACAACAAAGAAGAAAAGGCATGCCTAAGTTCAAAGAAAATCAAGGTTTTAGGACTAATTTGCAAAACAATATTGTAAACCAAGAAGCTAATGGAAAAACCATAAACATGGAGGTACATCAACACCACTGAGCATGAGTTGAAGATTTATTAAACACTAGAAATGAAACCTCCATGATGATAGCAGGGAGATAATTTAAATAGCCTTTGAAGGTGACCTCCAAGGTCTGCCAAGTTGGTAATTTTTCACTGTCTGAAAAGGAGAGGATATGGCCAAAGGGAGATAATGACAAAGCATGATTGTAAAGACTGTGTTGACTGTGAAAGAAAAATCTATTATACCTCTAGAAAATCAGTGAGAGGGGAAGAAACTATGTTTTAAAGATCAACCACACTCAGAGATCTCAAAAGGGGTAAAGACATGAGTTCCAAACTTCATAATGCAGGCAAGAAACATTTTGACACTGATAGGGTAAAGGCAGGTCCCTCAAAAAATTGTTTTAAATAACTCACCCTTACTAAGTGAGTTTAAAGAAATCTGTTAGTTTTCAAATGACAGAGAGGGAAAGTTTTAAGGTTTGGATATGATAGAATGGGTAAGAACAGAGTGTTAAAACATCCAACAAGTCAAAGGAAATAAAATCCATCATATCAGTTACCTGAGAACAACAAAAAGGAAAGATTGAGGTGAGAAGAGATCATTTTTGTGTTTAAGTCACCTCTTGCAAAATAAAAAGGGATATCAGTGATAAAGTGACAAAATAAAACTCAAAACATTAACAAAAGTGGGTTTCCAGTTTTAAATTATTGTTCCAAGGGTATAAAAGCATCGCATTTGTCACCCAAGCTCATTTATCATCTGCACAAGAGAGTGAAAAGTTTCCAAGGGAAGATTTAGGGTTTTTCTGGCAGACTTTGGGTAGGAAGAACCCAGTGCTACGCTCTTGGAAAACCTTGCTATGCACTTGTGTGCATTTTCCTTTGAATTTTTAACAGAGCATTGTGCTCTTGTGTGAGGATGCTGTGTGTTTTCTGTCGTTCAGGCCCGACAGTGTACAGAGTCCTGACTGGCCCGGGCGCTACGTACAGGTAGCGTGCAAGATGACCCGACAGCGTGCAGCCACTCAATCGTTGCTGCGCGCAAGGACATTCAGAGGGGCCCGATAGCATGTAGATCTGTCGGCGCTACGCACCTGTCCGTTCAAATGCTGCACGGAGATTTCCCGATAGGCCCGACTGGCCCGAGCATTACGTGCAGGGGCATTCAGGCCGACCCGACAGCACGTTTAGGGGCCCGAATGCTGCGCTCCTGTGCTACGTGTTTAGCCAGGAAGCCTTTCAAGCTGGTGCAAGCCTCCAAATGCCTCAAAGCTCCTCAAACCTCTGCTTGGTGCCTCATGAAGATTGTTATAAAAGGTATTTAGATGCTCTGCCCCCTCTCATGTTGTTTTAAAAGGTGAAACTTAGAGAGAAATGTAAAGAAAAGAAAAACCCTAAAGGAAGAGAAGACCTAATCTCCATGCTACCAACACTCTTCTTTAAAAGGGAACCCAACTATATACATACTAAAGGCACATTGAAACTATTTTTCTAAGAAGCTGCTCCTCTACCAAAACAACATCTCCATTTGTGAAAATTAGCCTGCACACTGCCAAGCCTTGACATTATTTTTCCTCATCCCCTTAGGTGGTTGTGATTACTAAGGTACGTTCACAACTAGTTTTGGCATATTAGTGGTTTTTTCATTCAGAATTACCTGACCTTATCATTTTTCCCAAATTATCCTTTTTCACTTATGATTTCACTTCACTTGCAAATCACTGCCTTTCTCATTATCATCTCACTTTCCCTCTCCATACCATTTCACAAATAGTTTCAGGGTTTTGATTTCAAGGCAAAAATAAAAGATAAAATGTCTAGAGAGGGCAATAGTGACAGTGGCAAGGGAGGCCAAAGGTCTAGGGGAAAGCAGAGAAAGGGTGGAAGGGTAAACAAGTTTGAACCTTTGAACACCAAGGAGTTGACAGCCTCCCCTACAACAGTTTCATATTTCCAAGAGGTAGGATGTTTTGATTTCTGTGAAAGAGTACAAAGAGTCCAAAGTCACCCTGAGTTGAACAGAATTTTTATCCTCAACCTCCATGACCATCAAGTGCATCTAGCTGGGGTAAATTTTGAACTATCCACCAATACAATTGCTAAGGCCGCTAGGATACCTTGTATGGGAGAAAAATGGTTCAAGCAGGTGAATTTGGACCTAAGCCATTATCAACCTTTCTTGAAACCAAGATACCAAGCTGATTGCAAAACTATTTTTCCCTTTTCCCATTTGTTGGAGAGATATGCCCCCTTAATGAAAGTCATCATGAAGTATTTTACATGCAAGGGGATGTTTTCTAGACTTTATTCCTACCATATAATACTACTTATGCACTTCACTAGGGCCAAGCTACTACATTTTCCCTATTACCTTTATAGAAGTATTGATAAGATGTCATACATTGTGCAAAAGAGGCCTCCTTCACAACAAATGCAGAGTCTTTTTCACCATTCTCTTATCAAGATGATTGTGTTGCATCAGTTAGAGAAATAGTGTATCCCATGGGAAGTTTTCGTTGCCCATGATGTTTTCACAAATCCACAGCATCTTCTTCTGCAAATTTTACCCTCATCATCTTATCCACCTTCCTCCATTCCTCCATCACCCCTCACTGACCATGAATCATCCTCTCCACATGAATCCTCTCCTCAAGAAAAATTCTCGCCCTCACCTTCTCCTAAAGCATCAGAACAAGAACATAATGATGAAGAACAAAAAGAGAACAGTGAAAAAGAGGAAAATGACAGTCAAGAGGAAGAAACAAATGATGAGGAAGAGGAAAATAACACTCAAGAGGAAAAAACAAATGATGAGGAAGAAACAAAGGACAGGGAAGAAGAAACAGAAACAAATGACGAGGAGGAAGAAAATGATGATGAAGAGGATGATGATGAAGATCAAGAGATAGAGGCAGATTATGAAGAAAAAGGCAGTGAGAAAAACAGTGAAGAAGAAGTCAATGAATAGTGCAGTGAAGAAGAGGAAGATGCAAGCAATGAAGAGGAGGATGACTATGCAGAAGATATGGAAGAGGATGACAATGATGAAACTAAAGATAGTGAGGACATTATAGAGGAAAGTAAAGAGGTAGAGGAAAATGAGGATGAAAATGCACAAAACAGTAATGAAGACACTGACGAAGACACCTATAACAGTGACAACACTGAAAATGATGATGGAAATGATAATGTTGCAAACATAGAGGAGGATGATGAAGAAGAAAACATGATGACTGATAGCCCTAATAATGATGAAAACAGTGAATCTATGAACAATAAAAGCAGTCAAGAGGTTCATGACAATGGTGAAGATCATAACAGTAATGCTAGCATGGAGGAAAATACAAGTGACTCTTAAGAGGGCAGTCAAGAACACAATGCAGGAGACATAAATACAAAGATCATTGATGAAAAGAACGGCAGTCTTGAGATCAGTCATGATAAGAGAATTCTAGTAAACAAATTGAGTTTCTCCCTCTCACATATAAAAAAGGATCAAGGCTTGTGTTTTCTACCTCCAAAAGGCAAGGGACCATTCTATCCTCCTCAGCTCAGCCACTAGAAAAAGGGAAACACAAGGTAAAGGAAGAAGAAGAAGATCATGAGGTTGAGAGGGAGTTTGAGATCATTCAGGTGGACAGTGATGCGGAGAATGAAGCAAGGATCACCAAATTTCTCCTCAAGGACATAAATGCACAAATCAAAGACCTCCAAGCACATATGAATAGGGCCAAGAGTGTGAATGATGCCCGCTGACTTGGAGAATGGGCAACTAGGAGCACAGATTTCAATCTATGAAGCTAGAGCCCTCAAGGTCTGTAAAGAAGCCCAAATGGCATAGGTGAAACTAGAAGAGTTCATGGGCACTTAAGAAGAGAGTGAGGATGAGGAATGACAATATAGGAGGAGACCTAGAACCATGGGGTTGAATAAAGCATTGGAAAAACAAAGGGAACAAGAATCAACACTAGTAGTAAAAACTCTCTTTAGATGAGATTTTGGCCATGGAGGTAGCACATGATTGGGAGCCTTGGTTGGAGATAGCCAACATACAGTTGGAGGCTAAATTGAAGAAAGAAAATCAAGATCTTTACCTCCAAAGAAGGATGACTAAACATTATGCCTGGAGAAACCAAGTTGTAAGGGCTAAACTAAAAAAGGCTCAAACCAAGCTCCACACACTAAAAGAAGAAAAAGGCCAAGCTATACTTGGGATCTTGGCACAATATTCTCTACAAGTCTCTCAAAACCCATGAGGCACACTTCTAGAAAATTTGGGAGAATTTTGACAAGTTTTGGTTTTTTGCTAATTTTGAGGGCCAAGGGGGTAGCACACATGGTGATACGCTTTTTCTCAGAAAATCTTCAGGAGGGAAGGCTGAAATTTTTGGAATCCTCATCTCAATTATAGCATGCTCACAAAGTTTCTGATCAATTGGAGTTGTTTTGGTCCCCAAAAAGGGTCAAAAACACCCTAATTTTCACCAATCTACCTACTTTTCAGGACATGTGCTGCGCCTTTACCAGTCTTGGAATTTTTTATTTGTGAACAGGTTACAGAAGTCCAATCATACAAAAAAGGGTAGATCTAGAAATTAGACTCAAAGGGATTTCCAACGAGCCTTCACGAAGCCTATTCCGACATCGAGAAGGCCTTCAAAACACTGCTGCAAGTTGACCTAGTTTTCGTGCTCCAGTGCTACGCCCTTGGCATGGAAATTCATCCTAAAACACAGTGCTGCCCCCTTAGCAGAGGAAAAGTCAACAATGTATGCTTGGAAAGTTTTAGGAGGCATGGCAGAGCCCAAATGTCAATTTCTTTGCTAAAAATGCCCGAAAAGATATTCTGGTTTAGATATTTTGTGCCTTGGGCCTTGTAGGCCTCAAGGACAATAGTGACATTTCTGATTAGCCAATAGGCTTCTAGAGACTCTATTAGGTTTTTCTACTCCTTTCTTGTTAAAAGGATCATTGAGTATTCATTGTTAATGTTGGAATTTGATGAGTTTTGAGAGCAATACGTGGTTTTTTGAGGTTGAAGAGCATTTGGAGTTGTGGAGCTTGTGAATGATTTGCTTTGATTGATGATGCTGAAGGCTTGCTTGTAGGATCCCTGAGATTGGTTAATGGTGATGTGTCTCTAATTTTTTCATGTTTTCTTGTTTATCATTGTGTCCATCCTTCTATGTTGTAGTAGATCAGAAAAGTATAGGCTAAGAAATGTTGTTCGAGGCACCTTAGACCTTCCTGTTTACTATTGTCTTTATGTTTTCCTCTACTGGGTTAGTTTAAGGAATTATTAGTTGCTCCTTAGACCCACCTAAGCTTGTTTGTTTCATAAATGGTTTAAGAAGGTAGTTTTAAAATATGTTTTATGGTTAGCCATGCTTACTTGATGTTATCTAAAATCTATTTGTGGAATATCTCTTTGTTGTGTTACTTGCTAGGTTTAGCCAAAGAGGCCATGTTTTGATCATGCCCTTTGTCCATGCTTGAGAAGTTTGCCTCAAAGTTATTTATAGCTTGATCTCATATGTTTAGGAGTTCCCTCTTCTTGGTTTAAAGTTATTTTTTATCTTATATGTTTTCAAACCTTGAAGGTGAAATCACTAAAGTTAGATAAGTTTTCTTGGTTTCTCTGTTTCACTAAATTGTTCATCTTGAATGTCTATTTGTAAGTATTGTCATTGAGTTAATGGTTTTCCCTATCTCATGATTATTATATTTTGCTTATCAATATTTGAGACCTTATTTTTTATGGGTATTTGACAAAGGATACTTCACTGCCCTTTGCCCTACCTTGTTCACCAACTTAATTTCCATTTCACTTCACACATAACCTTAAAGATTCATTGACCACACTAGATTTTCCCTGTGATGCACTCTGACTCATTGTTGAGATATCCATGAATTTCATAGACTCCATAGCCCAATTATTTGATGACCTCTCACTCCACCTATCCTACTTGATTATCTTACCCAACCAGAACAAACAAGAAACCCCACACTTAACAACTAGCCTAAAATCAACCATATAAAGAAAACAAGTTTACATCCTTTGCACATAATAGAAAGAGCCCTCTATGAGTCCAGGAAGGCTAGGTCTTAGGACTTCAAAGATTGGTCTGATGTTACCCTGTGCATTTGTTCTACCAATCTGCCAAATCACGGGACAACAACATAATGGCGATCACGATGGGACCTTCTGAGTAAGTAAGAAGCATATACATCCTTAGGGAATTTAGAAACCCTTGTCAAACAATATCTTGTGATTTGTAACCACCTCATCACTATCACTAACATAATGGTTATCATGATGAAATCTCTGAGTCAATCACAATCTAAGTATCCCTTAGGACATCAGAAACCCTTATCAAATCATAGAGAACTCAACTGATAGCCAAGAGTAGAATCTGGTTGTTTCACCATCCTAGAAAAATTATGACTCAGTTGTAGGACACTCTTACAAACCTTAGGGCTACATATATGAGCTGAAAAAACCCCAAAACATCCATATATTGGTTTTTTATTAGTTATTCGTGGTGCACCATAAACACACATCCACAAAACAAACTAAAAACATCCACCTGGCGACTCCACTAGCCTCCAGTAAGCCTACTACTTCACTAGTTCTTATTAGACTTCCCTAGGATTGTGTCGAATCAGCCCTAAGAAGTTTAGAGGTTTAGTCACACACTGTGTGAGTTTAGCAAGCACTAAGAGAGGTAAAATTTTCGAAAACAGTCCAAAAAATTTCAGCCTCTCTAAATTTTGAGTTTGAAATCTGGCTTCACAAAGGATCAGTTTCAGATCTCATCCGGACCCAAACCCTCCTACTGTAGTTGATGACCCAAAAAGGATTTTTTGGAAAAATTCTAAAACTAGAAACTTAACTATTGTTAGGACCATTCATAAAGCAAGCTCTGTACCTAAACATCTCACAACCTTGCAAGATCCCCAGTTTGACTTGCACTATACAAGAAACCTTTTCAGAAACAAGTCACACAGTAGGATTGACCATACTGAACTTGAGCCCATAGAATTTCAGTAGAGTTCTAGTAGAGAAGCCTCTCCTTCCCATATCATGTAGAAACAATATCCTGCATCTGTGTTTCCCATGTTGGCACCCCATGTGTCATGCACGGGCATGATTCATTGAATACTAAGGCATCAATGTCCTGTAGAGCTTCGTCGAGTGCCTCCATCCCTCCTATCAGCCCAAATGTCCCTACAAACTCATCCTTTAGGGTTTCCCAGTGGTGGGTGCATTGGTGTAGTTCTGCGTCTAAGTACCATGCGGTCGGGGTCGGCCCCAAGGCATGAATGAATAAGTGGACCCATTCCTCTGTAGTTCTTTCACCTCATTCTTCCATCCACACAGACAAGTGCTCACACGGGTCTCCTGGCCCCAAGAAAGTTTTTACGTGCAGGTGAGCCAGAGGTTCAAACTGTAAGACCATCATGTCACAAAATTCTCCCCAATCCTGGAATGCTCCCTTATGCGTGTCCCACCACCTCCTCGGAGTTGCGCACATGGCGAGATTAAGGGCCCATAGCCTTTGTTCCCTTAGGGCTTTAGTTTCAAAGGTTTAGAAAAACTCCTTAATTATACCAGAACCATCAAAGTAGGGTAAGTCTCTTACCTATGAGGAAATGCATCGGAAGCTCTTTGTGACCCTAAGACATCGTAGTGCAGAGACATCATGTAACCGATTCTACCAATTTTCTATCTCCCATCAAAGTCAGAGAAACATTCATTGTCATTTTCCTAGCAAAGCACACCATTAGCTGTAGGATTGATCTAATCTTTGTCCTGAGCTATTAATTTATAGAGGTGATCCACATCCTCCTCTTTGTGTACTGGTTCTGTATACCATTCGCCTTCCACAGGGTCTAGTGGGACTATCACCCTCGTACCCTCATTCTCAAAGACCATGCTTCTTTTTCTTTAGATTGATAATGCCTCCCATATCTATAGCCCAATCCAGCCCTAGAAGCATAGGGTAAGGATCCACATCGTCCAAAATCTGGATTATTTCAAAGTCAGCGCGTACCTTAACTCCTGCGATATCTACCGTAATCTTCGAAAACCTTCCCAATGGTATGATATTCTGCTAGTTAGCCATGTGCAACTGTATGGTGGACCATTCTATCTTAGGTTCCCCCATTCGTTGCCATGTCTGCTAAGGAAGGACGTTCGCATCCGATCCTAGGTCCGAGATGACCTGATCCATCTCATAGTCACCGATCTATGCGGTAAGCCGCATTTCTCGACCCGTGCGCTTCTTGTGATTGTATAATTTGTGAACATATTTAATTTCTGTGGGAGGGTCAGTTCTTTCCATGCAGCTATCTATTAGTGTCTAAAGATTTTCCACTACCTTTTGGTTGCGCATAGCTTCATACATGCTTGTAGAAATGGTTTAACTTCGGCATCCGCTTTTAGGTTCATTGGAGTCTTGGAAGTAGATGCCTCATCCTTTGTAAAGTCATTGCGGGTTGCGATCAAGGTTTCCATCTCCTTCTGTAGGTCCAAGCTTTCCTTCTTGACCACTAATTTCTAGATAAGAGACTCAGCTACAGCTTTCTCCTTAGCTCCTCCAATAGCCATGCTGCTGCGTATTATGACATTAATGCTTGGCCCTTCGTCATGTGGTTCAGCCTTAACGGTTTGCATGTTCTGCGTAGGCGTCTGTTGTTTTTCCTGCGTTTTTTATATCAAAATTGAAAAATCTTCAATCACATGGTCCAGTTGTCTACAATACCTGCAAGATTGTCATGTAGGATTTAGACAATCCCTAACGAAGTTCCCTACTTCCCCATAGTTATAAAAAATTAATTGTCCTCTTCCTCGACCTGCGCTTCCACCTCTACCCCCTCCCCTACCCCTAGCTAGGGAGTCGTCTATGCCTGAGGGAGATCTCGGTGAAGAAGAGTCAGCCTGTACCCTGTATAGGTTTCCCTAGCCTATCATTAAATCATAAGTCTGACAGTTCTGCTCATCATGTCCTACTGATCGAAAAAACCTGCACGATTGTTGCTTTAATTGTGGAACATATGCACCAAGATGGGGGTAGTAATTGGTATCATGCAGTCCAGCTACGCGACAATCATCACACCACAAAATTGGTCCACTCGGTCCTGTAGCTTTCCTGGGGCGCAATGGACTGGGTCCCCCAACCTGCATGTAGTCTGCCAGTAGTGGTTACTGATCCTTGGTATGGCCAGATACCTTGCATCGTATGCACCATATGTCAGGGCTAGCTTCTTTCCCTTGGTATTTTCGCAGATTCTGGATTTCCATGTGCATCACTTCCAGCGGTCCTTGGATTTGTTGTACCCCCAACTGAGTATCATCTCTCGGTGCCGCTTCTAACTTCATAGCAATATCTAAGGATTTTTCCTACGAGTCAATGGCTTGCTGACCCATACGTCCACATAGGTGAGACAGTAACATAGTGATGAACCATTCCTTGTGCTGTCTATCATCATACAAAAATTCCCCCTCTCTGATCACCTTCTTTAGTCATTGGTCAGCCTCCCATATAGACTCAAAGGGCCCTTGCTTGAAATATTTTAGGTCATTCACTATCTGAGAGTAGTACTTAGGCTTTCGAAACCATTATTTTAGGGCATATTTAACCTATTGAATAGTCGAATTCACATGCTGAGCTACGTATCCCATATACCCGTCCAGAGCTCTTCCTTCGAAGGCTAGGGATAGATGCACCCTCTTTACAACATCATTGGCCACATTCTGCGTAGTCCATATTAACTCTGCAACAAACCAGAATTGGTCCATATCTTCGTCTCCTACACCTTTGAAGGTGGGTAGCTTCATGTGCAGGACCATATCTACTTCTGGGTGTGGTGACGGTGGAGGAAGTGTGGGTGAGTTCTTTCCCTTATGTGGATTTGAAGGCGGTGTCGTAGGAGGGCTATTTCTTGCATGTGCAGCCAGTTCTCTTAATGGGCTGTAGATGGATCTGTCCCCTTCTTGATTGAATCTGTAGTACTTACCGCTTCTAGTTGTACCCTCACTCTGATTAGAGCTCATTCACTCGGTATGGCTGCACATAATGCCCTTTTTGCACAATAATATTTTAATCAGTAATGGCAACGTTTTCAAGAACTTAACCTGGAAATCTTTGAAGAACCTCCTCTCTGCTTCAGAATAGGATACAAACTGATCGACTGCGAATTTTATCACAGATCCTCCCAGCACGCTGTCCACCCAATGATCTACCGTACGGGTGATGGTATTGTCAGTCTTTTCCAGTTGCTGGATCAACTCTGGGGTCCATTGAGTGATCTACTCATCCTTCCAACACGTCTGGAAACATACAAGTTGGGCTAGCCACTCCTGCAGCCCATGTGCAAAGGTGATAAAGAAAATTTCATATAATTCCATAAAAATATACCTATTTTTCCACTTCTCAGTTGTCAAATTTGTGCTATGATTCTCTGTTATAGATAATTCCTGAATCTATTTTTCGAACCACTCTTAGATCTCTAGCTTCTCAGGTCTCCAATGTTCCCATGGCATTACTTGATATCTCTCTCAAAATGCTCCCAGTCCCAGAAATAGAACCATTTTTTGGCTTGAGGGGTCCTGACCTAGGTTTGGAGGTTAAGGTCTGCCAAAAAACCCCTATACTACTGGCCCTTTCGGAAATGACCCACTTTCGTAGGCCAAGGTCTCACCCGAAGTAGTATGGGAGGGTGCTGGAACTAGGTTTCTATACTACTGGCCCTTTTAGAAATGACCCACTTTCGTAGGCCAAGGTCTCACCTGAAGTAGTATGGGAGGGTGGAACCAGGTTTCTGCACACTGGGAGAGAGTAGTTAATGAAGACAGATCGGCGTGAAATTATCAGATACACACAGAGTCAGGCTATTCATAGGATTTTAACAACATACTCAGCATATAACCATAACACAACTATTATATCTAATCAGTATCTTCGCATCCACGTGCGTACTATCAACTACCAACACAAAGCACTATGTTTGCAACCAATAAAAAATCACAGTTAACTTATGCCAGAAAACATAGATACGTTCGTAGCTCAAATCAATAGCACAGACACATTCATAGCTTAAGAAAATCCATAGATATATTTGCAACATAAACAGATACCATAGGTTCACATCAACAATAACACATTAGATCCAGATTTCACGTAGATACTTCAACTATATCCACATATATTAGCATCCAAAACCCAGCTACAACCCCAAAACACAACTTGCGCACACAGCCATCAGGGTCTGCACACAACAGGATTGAGGATCTCTGTGCACATAGCCAGCAGGAGTCCTTACCCAAAACTACCCAAAACAGATCTAATAGTTCACACGTAGCATCCGTTCTAATTCTTGCCTACCTTTAGACTCGAACTAATCATCTATTTATATTGAATTAGCCTATGCTATCCTATGGTCTGGAACCATGGTTTGCAGACTCTAGGTCTACCCTTTGACCCATTAAAATGCGTTCGGGGCTTTGACCCACCCAAAAAACCTTGTGTTAGACTAATTAATACAAAAATATACAAAATTCGTAGCTTAGGGATCCCCATTCCAACAAGTTGTGACTTTGTTCACCTCTCTCCTTTTTGATATTCTTCTTGAAGGTCATCGTGGCTGAATCGTCAAATTCACCCACTCCCTCCTCTGACAGATCTCAAGAACCTCCTCCTGAGGTCCCTCAATTTCTGGTTGGACCCCTCAAAGCGTAAGGTGAGGAGCTTGGAATTTTCATCAATGTTCAACCCATATCATCTTGAGCACCTCCTGACTATTATCCTTGGACAAAATTGGAAGAATCTGAGCCAGAAAGCCCCGAACCAGCTACATATTTCTTGGCCTTTCCTCTGAATCCACTCTTCGATCCGATTGTAGTCTCGCCTCAGCAACCTTACAGTGCTTTCGATCAGCTCGAAATCCCTTTTCAAGCTTCTCTTGTAGCATCTCTCTCTACCGTCCATTGGTTTTTTCCTGATGAAATGGCATCTAATGGTGACGATGTTCCATTTGTGAGCGATCCTCAAAGCACTCTTCAGGAGACCTCTGGCTCATATATCCCGGAAGCCTCTTCGTCAGTATTTCCCTCCAAGGGAGAACTATTTAGATCCACACCTCACGGTTCAGGTAGTGGAACTGAAATAATGTCTAGTTATGTTGTGTCTACACTCCCGCAAGGTTATACCTCTTTGGCAAACCTTATTTCTGGAGCTTCTGGTGGTACACCCTTATTTCTGGATCCCGTTTGGTCAACGGGTAATCCTCCATCTTCTGCCCCATTCATTTCAAATGTGGCTGCGGTGTCTCAACCTATTGTTCAATCGATGGTCACCATTGGTCAAATGAACATGTCGTTTGGATCCTATGTCCCCTATTCACCATCTGCAATTACTGCAGTCCCACTGTTGATTGGGTAATCCAAGTTTTCATTCATGCTGGGGGGAAGTCTAACCCTATCTATGTACCTCTCCTTTTGGGTGGGGGGAAGCTGAGTTCTATATCTATTCCTGGGGCGAGTCAACCTCATGTTCAATATTCCCAGGTTCAATAGACTTTTCCGTAGCTAACCACGACATATTCGTATGTTCATCAACCTAACATGCATTATGTTCAAAGGTCGAACATACCATATCAACAGTATGTCCAACAATCCCAGCCTTCGTTGAGTGTTGTTGTGACTAATCCTCAGTTTGGTTATTAAACCTAAGCTAGTCTAAATCTCCTTATGGGTCTATCTGGTCCTTTCCCTCATCATTCTGGTACTCAGTACCAACCATTTCCTCAAGGTCAGTACCAGCAACCCTAGACTGGGCCTCAACCTGGTGGTTCATATCAACAAATTCCTTAGTACCAGCAGGCTCAGATAGGACCTTAGCCTGGAAATTATGTTCAAAAAGGACCATAGGACGAACCTCATGTTCAACAGGGACCACAATCTAGACTTTATGTTCAGCAGGGACTGCACGCTGGACCCTACCTTCAGTAGGGACCGCAAACTAGACCTCATGTTCATCAGGGAGCTTATCCTAAACCCCATGTCTAGTAAGGTCAATAACCTCAGTTCCCACAGGGGTTATATCAAAAACCCCAACCAGGTCCCTATCAATAATATTTGCTACAAGGTCCTTACCAGCCATGGGGTAAATATGCATATCCGAGTTAGAATCCACCCTATTGGGGGCAAAATCCTTATCAATCAGGTTGAAACCCCGACCTTTCTTGCCTCATCATCCGCCTTTGCCATTCTTGGCTATGTCGGAATTTTCGTATGTGTAAAATATCACAAATGACCTCATCCAACATCAGCTGCATTGGAAACCGATTCCAACTAAGATTCTAGGAGATTGTCCGAATTTAGAAGAAAAATCTAGGGAAGACCCCCAAACCCATGTTATGACATACCACTTGTGGTGTTCCTCTAATTCTTGGGTATAAGATTCCATTCGCTTCATCTTTTCTAGCGCACTTTGACTGGTGCTATGGACAAATGGTACATTGAGATCCCTCGAGGGATTTTCTTTGATTTCAATTCCTTGGCTTTAGCCTTCCTCACTCACTTCTAGTTGCTTGTCTGGTATGAAATCGACACCCATATGCTCACCTCATTGAAGCAGTTGACTGCTACACATATATCGGATCACATTCATGAATGGCAGCGTCGTCGTCGCCTTATCAAATTTGAGATCCCTGATCAGCTGTTAACCAAATGGTTCAAAAAATAATTTGTTCCCAAAAATACAAAAGATATTGCAATGGGAGGGTGTGTAATGGAAGAGGAGGTCATTGCTAGAGCTCAATACCTCAACTTGGTTTATTCCCAGCCCAAGAATCTATATGAGTTATTACCTGATGCGTCACATCCTTCGACTAATCCTTCAACATCTCAGTCTCCTGTTATGCCTTCGGTGGATAGTGTTATTGGGACAGTGGCCCATACTGATAGTAGTGCGCCTAAGACTTATTCAAAGTCTAAATCCGCTGCTGCTATTGTGCCCCCTACACCTTCCCATAACCAGAATAATCTTGGTAAAACCTCAGAGGTAAATGTTGTTCAGTCTACTACAGTAGAAAAATCCTTGAAGGGTAAGAAAAATGGTAAATGCAAGTCTAAATCCAAAAACCCTAAAAAATATTCAAAGAAGTCATCTGCTGGTGATTCTTCAACATGTAAGCCCAAATATCCTTGTCTAATTTGTGATGACGATCATTACACTAAGGATTGCTGTCAACGTGCCAACATTTCCCGTATCCTGACTCTGGTCGTTTTGAAAGAACCATTCCCTTCCCAGCAGATGCAAATGGTAGACCAAGCTCAATCATCTGGTATCTCTCAAGTGTTCATGGTTAGAACGCAATCCATTGCCATCACCACGAGAACGAAAGATTATCCCAACCCATTCAAGGTTCCTGTGGAACCGGAAGTTACAGATCATCCTTCCTCTTCCACGCCTCCTACCTATGTTCCTTTCCAGATTGAGAGGCTGAGTAGTGACTCCATAATCCAACCACCCCAAAAAGGTGCTCTTAGGAAATCGTCTTACAATCCGAATGCGAGAGAAAAACAACACTACAATATTGTAGAAGATCTAGCTCAAGCGCCTTCGACGATGTTGGCTTTGGAGTTCCTTTAGTCATGCCCATCACAATAGAACGCACTACTATTTTCCATTGGAGGCATTGATCCTTTAGATTCTAATCTAATTATTTTTGATCTTGAGAATTTTTTTCCTTGCCTCCCATCATAGGTAGCTTTTTTGATTCAAGTTACCATTATGGGAAAGACTATTCATCGGACTATTGTTGATGAAGGCGCTTTGACCTGCATCATGCCTGTCGCATGCTGGAAAGCCATCGACTCTCCCCCATTGAGTCAGTCCCCAAATACCTTAGAAGCTTTTGATGGTCGAGGTTCTCAGTCATACGGTATTCTCAAGGCATTGACCATCCTCTTGGAGGGAAAAACGATAATCATGGAAGTTGAGGTGGTAGATACCAAATTGAACTATAATCTCCTTCTTGGACGTAGTTGGACAAATGCTATGGTTTGTGTAGTCTCCACCCTATTTCGCCTCCTCTGTTTCCCTCATCAAGGGAAGATCTTGACTATTGATTAGTTGGATTTCTTCCCCTTCGAGTCTTCAGTAGGTAAAATTCCATATGTTGGGAAGGCCACTATTCCTTATGAGAACATTGGGCTGGGTCTGTTCAAAGACTCATCTCTTATGGGAGTTTTTCCACTTCTGCCTCCGAATTTCACCTCCATCAATATGATTTCATCTTGTCACGACCCATGGATTGTTCCAAATACTGACCATATCAAGAGTTTTGGTGATGCTATTCCTCTTAGCCCAGCTGAGCAAATGTATCAAGATATTCTCATGGCTTCTACGACTACCTCTGAAACCAATAATCATTTGGTTTCTTCCCTAGACACTTATGCACAGTCTCCCTGGTTTGGTTCTTGGGACTCTGATGATCCCTTGAATGAGACTTTCCCCACTGACGAGAGTATCATGGAGGTCATGTATCTAGAAGAAACTCCATGGGATGTTGGACACCTTTGTTCCTCGTTTCTCCCAATCCCAGGTGACATCTCTTCTTATCTAGGATATCATGATCCACTTGTACTAATTGACCCACTTCAGAATCCAACTTTGATTCATGAAGTGTTGTCCGAAGGAAACATGGGAAATATCACTCTGACCATTCTGATCGATATATCTGTTAAACCAGGGATTGTCGAGAATGTGCATATCAATGAATCTTATTCTCCCGATGAGATCAAGATCTATAAGGAAATTTTTTAGGAGTTTCGTGATGTCTTCGCGTGGTCATATGAAGAAATGCTCGAAATTGATCCAAGTATCGTGGTGCACGAAATTTTCACCTATCTAGAATCGAAGCCCATTCGCTAATGGCTTCGTCCTGTGCACTTGAGAAAGGCTGCCGCTATAAAGGGTGAAGTTGAAAAACTTGTTAAAGTTGGTTTTATCTACCCTATAAAATTGGCAGATTGCGTCTCCAATATTGTTCCTATCAATAATAAGCAAGGGACCATTCAGGTTTGCATTGATTACCATTATATCAATTGATCTTATCCTAAGGACAATTACCCCACTCCGTTTATCGACCAGATCATTGAGGAATGTGCCAGGAGTGAGATATTTTCCTTTATGGATGGTTTCTCTAGCTATAACTAGATTAACATCACTCTAGCTAATTAACACAATATCACTTTTATTTGTCCATGGGGGAATTTCGCCTATAAGAAGCTCCCTTTCGGCCTAAAGAATGCTAAAGAAACTTTCTAGCGAGCTATGCCTTATGCATTCCTTGACATCAAGCACATAATTCAGCCATATCTCGATGACCTTCCTGCTCATTCCGCGAAACATCGAGATCACTCGGAACACCTTAGAGCTATATTCCTACACTGTCGACACTATAATATCATTTTGAATCTTCATAAGTGCGTCTTCTACATCGAATGTGTCTTGATCCTAGGTTTTGTGGTGTCCAAAGAAGGCGTTTGCATCGATCCTCTGAAAGTTGAGGAAATCATCAATTTACCTCCTCCCTCTTCTGTCCATCAACTGCAGAGTTGCAGGGGAAAGCTAATTTCCTTTGTCGTTTCGTACTGAATTACGCCAAGATTTCCAAAGGATTTTCACGCTTATTAATAAAGGTAATTCCGTTCTTATGGGATGAAATTTCTTAGATCTCTTTCGATGCAGTGAAATGAGCCCTCATTACGACTCCGTTGCTTCATCCTCCTGATTATCACTGCGACTACTGCCTATATTTGGCCATCTCTGACAACACTATTGGCATGGTGCTAGTTCAGGACGATGACGATGGTCATGAACATGTAGTGTACTACTTGAGCCGTAATCTCTTTGATACTAATACCATTATGATCATGTAGAGAAACTTTCATTGGCTGCTGTTCATGCCGTTCAACATTTTCATCACTACATTCTCCTGTGCAAAACCTTAGTGATTTCTGATTGCAACCCCATGACTTACATACTCACTCGTGAGTTACTTGGGGGAGAGTACTCAAAATGGGTTTTTATCCTTCAAGAGTTTAACTTAGAATTTGCTGTTTCTAAGTTAAAGAAATCCTTGGTCTTTGCTGAGTTGATCTGTGATCTTCCCACCACGGATGATCCCACTCCTCTTGATGAGTCCATCCCCGATGAGACTCTCTTTCTCATTAGTAATCTTAATCCATGGTATGAAGACGTCATTGTATATCTCCAGACCCAGACTTATCGGCCAAAGATATCACACTCTGAGTGAAGATAGATTCACTATCAGTCCCAACCTTATCACATCATTGGAGACACCCTCTATCGCACTGGTTCTATCCTTCATCGTTGTTTGACTCTCGAGGAAGCTGAGAAAGCCCTCAATGACTTCCACTCTGGGGATTTTGGTGGTCACATGTATGGTTATGCTAAAACTCAAAATATCCTTCATGCAAGTTATTTATACTTGTATATTTTTAAAGACTACATTATCGCAGTACGAAAATGCCATGATTGCCAGATTTTACTCTCGAAAAGAGTGTGCCTCAGCCTCGCCCTTGCACCTAGTTGTGACCGTTGGACCTTTTGAAAAATGGGGCATTTATTTTATGACCTATAACCCTCGCTCAGCCAAGGGGCATGGCTATATCATTTTTTCCGTTGACTATTTCACTAAATGGGCCGAGGTGATGCCTACATACGATAATGAAGGTCTCACTGCAGCGCAATTATTATTCAATCATGTCATAGCTCGATTTGGTGTCTCGAAAGTGATTGTCACTGATCATGGCACTCATTTTCATAATCATATGATGACATAGCTCTCTTCTTAGTTGGGGTTATGTCTTGATAAATCCACTCCTTACTATCCATATGCCAATGGCTAGGTTGAAGCTATCAACAAATTCTTGGTGACCATGCTTCAACGCAACATTGGGAAGCACAAGCGAGATTGGAACCTTATGATTTTCTATGCTCTGTGGGCATACTGAACCTCCACTAAGACTACCACTGGATTCACACCATTCCAATTGGTGTATGGTCTAGAGGCCACACTCCCAATCAAGTGTGAGATTCCTTCCCTGATGTTGGCTATCGAACTCCTTCCTGGTACTTTGCCAGAAGAGGAACGTCTATTTTACCTCAAGCATCTCGACAAGACCACAAGGCTTGCTTATTTAGTTCTTGAAGTGCACAAATGACGAGTTAAGGTGCAATATGAAAAAATTGTCACACCTCACATTCTCTCTAAAGGTGACTTGGTCGTGATTTATGACCATGCCCATGATAAGTTGCGAGTTGGAAAGATTGAGCCAATGTGGCATGGGCCCTATACCATTCAACGTGTTTTGGAGCATGGAGCCTATGAGCTAGATGATTGTGAAGGAAGTCCTTTGGCTGAGCCCTGAAACAAGCTCTACCTGAAGAAATATCACGCTTAATCTTAAGTGTGATAATTTGGACATTAGTGTGTTATTGAGTTGATTTTTGGTATGAATGTTTGCCTTGCATACATGTTTCCTCTGCCTACCTTGTGTTCCACTTGGTTTGCAGATGTCTTCAGATCACTACGTTGGTTTTTATGATGGTACTTGTCGTAGCTCTTAGAACCTATCTTCTGCAACATGAGCACTCTTTGCTCCTGATGGTGATTTGATTACATTTACAAGAAATTTGTTTGGGTTGAAAAACTAACAATATTGTCGAGTATAGTGCGGTAATCAAACTATTATCAGATGCCATTGATATTGGGATTATATATTTGGTTGTTAAGTTGGAATCACAACTCGTTGTGTTACAATTGAATGGGCGTTATTCTGTGCGCAATCCTCAAATTTTTCATATGTATTTACGTGTTAGATTATAGGAAAATAATTTTGATTTTATCACACATCAACACATTTTAAGGCATTTAAATACATTAACAGATTCATTAGCAAACCATGTATTAGATAGACATTTGCACAATATGTAAATCAAGACATCATTATGATACACAAGTCATCGTAGAAACATACATATGTGTGTGTGTGTGTGTGTGTGTGTATCAATCTATAAGTGTGTTACATCCAAAAGCTCAAAAAATATGTGTTCAATTACAAAAATGGCTCTTCGAGCCTACATAAGTAGAAAAATGTATAAATAGGGTTGCTATCCGCCCACATGGTGCTCATGGTCACAGGTGATTGCTCAAATTACTCGCCAGATTAATCGACACAGTCTGCCCGGAACTTCGACAATGTGTCTCTGAAAGCGCAGTGGGGTCTCATCAAGTGTGGGATACTCTGGAATGCCTCACGTAAGGACAACCAGGTTCCACTCTAGATCAACTAATGTGTCTGCTCCCTCCTGATAAGGAGAATCCTCTGCTGAACGGGCTACCCTCAGTGCAATCGGCGACATACCAGGAGGTCTCTGAGGACCCATATATTTAAACAAATCATAAATTTACGTGTCAGAACGGATAGTAAAAAACACGTAAAAAAGTAAAAACTGTTAAATTTTTTTTTTACCTGCATCGGTCCACTGTCTGCCTTGTGGGATCAGAAGATCTAGATCTCCTCTAAATTCGATACCGGCAAAAGCATAGTCCTAAAGTATGATCATCTGACACTGCAACCAACTGAAGAAGGTTGTAGGGAAATGTATCTGTTTCCCCCCTCCTTGTCAGGGCATTATGTTGCACCATCACATCAACCTAGGATCCCTCGGGGTTGGATCATGGATCCCTAACCACTGATATTGGAATAGGGGTACTCTCTCTAGAAAGAAGGCCACCATAATTGACCCCTACTCGAACTGTTTTAGTCTCCCTGTCTTGCACTTGGTTAGCTGGCTCTTCATGTTATCTAGCAACCCCTCACACCAGTTGAGCATCTTCGGGGCCAAGCAATCCACCACATACTGGAACTACGATTTCATTGCCTCATGCAACGCCTGGGCTCCTGCCACTTTGGTGATATGTAGGGGAAGCACTCTGATGGAATATATGTCTACCTTCCCACTCTCTGTCTTCTATGCCCTGAGAAAGTATCTCTAGATGAGCATGCTCATGCTCTCACCCCCTGCGTGAGCACCAGAGAGTTGGATCCTCTCCCCTTACATGGATAGCTCGGTGATAAAATATATGTCCATCACATCTAACTCTAACTCTTGGTCCCCAATGATGAACAATTGTTAGTCCACATCCCAGATACTGATCAAATACTGGAGAATCTCCAGTTGAGTTCTTAGACCAGATGTTTGGAAGAATTTCAATAGTCTGCAATTGCGCAAACCATTGACGCAATCTTGGTCCTACAAGGCTTGGTGGTATTCCACCTCATGGCCTTGTTATTTCCATTCAACCGACATCTTCACTGAAAGCACCTGCAAAACATGTTCAATTGATCTCTTAGGAGCATTCATGGAAGACTTTTTAGAAAATAACGGTGGATTTGGGTGATTTTATCTTTTTAAAATATTTCTTGCGACCAATGCGTCTGTCCAAAATGATTCGGCACTGGTGGCGCACTTCCTTAACGGACTGAGCACGACCATCGCGACCTCGATAGCTTGAAATCGTGCTGGTCACAAGTGATTTTAAATTTTGAAATATCTCCCTTAAACTCACTAATTATAAAAACTAAATGCCAAATGAATGGAATTAAAATGAAAAGGAGGTTCAGAGCTCTTACCTGGTGGCGACGGATCGACGAATTTTGTCCTGAATCAACTGCACCGCTGATTTGAAATTTGGAGGGAAAATGGACAAAATGCTCTTCTCAAAATGGAAAGGTGAAAATGATTTTGTTTTTTGGTCTATTTATAGATTTTGGAAAAAATTTCACCAATATTTTATTATTTTTCCTCGAAATCTGTGTTGTCTGTTGTTTATGTGTAGTACAGGACTTTAACACTATCGATGGTCATTTCCAATGTAAATAAGTTGAATTTTATCTCTTTTTTCAGGCTCGCTAAACATTTACGAAAAAAGAACCTCCATGGAGTCAACTTTCAACTCTTTTCGGACTCTCGAAAAATGAAAAAATTGTCGAGTACTTGTCATTTCAAACTCGTTAAAGTGAATGAATTGACATGATATCAGTATACATTTACCCCTTTTTCGGGCCGAGTTTTACTATTTATGAAAAAGGAATACCTTGATCGAACATGGTCAAGAGGTTCTCTCAGACATAGTTTTCTACTTTTTTGGATTCGAGAGACGACGTATGAAAAGGGACATGATAGAGCTTTATTTTTGTTTCTTTTAAAACTCCTTAAACATGAAAAGTTACCAAGTTTACCTTTCATTGGAATCATTAAAGATTAAACGATGAAAGACTTGTCACCATGACGAGACTGGGTTCCTCCTTCCTTGGGCTCATTAAAATTACTAGGATGGATTCATTTGAAGAATGAACTTACATGCTCAGCATATGCTATCCTCTTCACACTGGCTATAAAAAATAGAGGTAATCGTTAGAAATAACGAGGGAATATTGAAAGTGAACATCCTATTTGTATTATGGGCAGCTTATCGCTCTTGAACATGACACTCATCTGCAATTTATGTCGGGTTGGGGACATCATACATTCGTCACTTTGCCTCCATGGGTTTTGGAAATCCATTTGCCTCTTATATGATTACCAATTTTTTCAACATGACCTCTGATCCTATTTGAGTCAAATGTTGCCACTCTCCGGAGTCATGCCACCAATATGTTCAAGAGAAGTCCTTTTTTTCAAACACCTTTTGCATATCTAACCTCCTCTGTTACAATCCTAAATCACTCATATCATATTAAGATATCTGTTGTTTCATGTCGATGATGTGCGAATCAGTATGGGCCTCCTTTAACAAATCAATTCCTATTGACTTCAACTCATTATCCAGGAAGGTGATTTAGAAAATTTTGTTCAGTACCTTGTAGCGTGCATGCCTCAATGGAAATTTCTTTTTGTTCGACAACTGATTTAGATCATTGGCCTTCAATTGAATGATTCTGCAAGTGTTCAAATTGAACACATATATTCACACTTGTAGATTGTGATGTTGTACCTTGAGGTCCATAGTCATTATTGGTGGTATCTCTCGTGCCTGTTAACATTTCTTATCATTGGACGGTAATCAGGTGGCTTCTACCATGTTCAAAACCAACACATTTATTCACGTGGCTAGATCTGTACATTGGGTTGATTGAGATCACGGTGAAGACCTTGGTTCACATCTGATTTTTGGTCTAGGTTGTGTGGAGTTATTGAGTATTCATGATTGTATACATGATATTATCTATACGGATGGTTGCATCCATACCGCGAATCCATTTTTATGATCTTTTTTAGATGGATGGCTGCGGCCATGCCGTGGGTTCATGTGTCATTTAATGCCTAGTGCAACATTATGTGGTTAGGCATGTTTATATCAGAGATGTCATATATTTCAAATGTTTGATTTGGAAGGTTCTTTGAAGGTGGTCTGCGTTCTTTAGCTTGGTTCATAAATAATTTCAGCCATCACTCCTTGTTCTGCCTTCATGCTTTAGGGGGCATATGTTACACATTAATTTTTCACCATGCTCATTTTCCCGTCCTTGATCTTGAAATTCCCCGTGACGAATCCTGTGAAATGTTTCCATCATCAAGAAATATGATAACATATCCCCTTGAAGATCCAAATAAGACTTCCTTGAAGTATTACTGAAGAAACATGGTCAAATTCCTAGTTTTCTAGGTCAGCGCTCTTCCTGGTGCCATGACCACGCTGATGTCCCTTTTCCAATTCTGGCCCAACGATTTTAGCACCCTAATTTCTTGGAAAACTGCGCTAAGCACCTGCCTAGCAGTTCTTCCTCAAATGGAGGAGAAGCTTCAACCTCTACAAGCTCAAGGGAGGTGAGTTTGTTATTGGACATAGATTATTAGGTTGATCTCTCTCATTTTAGGGCCTTGATCTCATCCATGTGGGATCATCCATTAGAAAGTTGGCCTTCCTCCTTTCATGGGCTCCCAACCTCCTTCTTCTTGCTATAAATTCACACCCCTCATTCCCCCAAGTTTAGAGCTTGGTTGATCATTGTCAGACTCGTCTGAACTCTCATCCCTTTGGATGCTAAAATCATGATTAAGCCTAAGTGCACAGGAGAAGGAATGATTTTGAGCTGGGTGAACGACTCAGATTTTCACCTCAAGACACCTCCAATATCAAGGCCTGGTTGTAAGCTCTCCTTTTGTAATTTATTAATAATAACATGTGATGTCTTCTTTCTATATTTGTCTACATGATTATGCAAATATTCTATTACTTCTTGATATGCTAGATAACTAGTGTTTACGTTTATTATATATCATATCACGTTTGCTGTTGTCTCTCGGTTATCCATAGGTATTCATGTGCCATCAGTAACAAAAAGAGGGCCTACAAGGATCGTTGATCAAGGTCACCATCAATGGATCAAAGGATAGATATTGGAAAAAGTAATTTATGTATCTTTATTCATTGCATTATAATAATTAGTTATGTTAGAAAGAATATCGTGTTGCTAGACCCACTCTAGGGCTAGAGAGATTTCCTTTGTCCGCAGAGGGGATTTATCTTGACAACACCCAGGTATAGTAACATGGATTCTGAGAGCATGTATACTGATTCATCCATGTTTTCTTCTTCACCAGAAAGCTTTTTGCATGGTGGTCCTTCTGTTCTAGCTAGGTACTAGTCACTTTCTGGGACTTTTCAGGAGCATCTCCTTTCTCTGAACCTTCTACTATGTCAACTGGCCTATTTTAATCTACTACCCAAACTTTAATGACAGAACATGTATATATGTTTTTTCAAGAATATCCCTCAAGCTAGCTCAAAAGGTGGATATATAGTGCCTGTGGGGCATCAACCTCTTCAAGGGCATCAATATTTCCAAGGGCAGCAGAGGCTCTTCAAGGGCAGCAAGCTTTTCAAGCACAACCTCTTCAAGGGAAATAACCTTTTCAAGGGGAAAACCTTTTACTCAGACTTGTCCAATGGTTGTAGGGCGGTATATTCCTGGTAATTATCAACCTTATGTTCCAATGCCTCAAACTAGTTATGGTCAACCCTATCCATCACAAACCTCAATGGGAACTCCTTACCCAGGGGTAAACACTATGTGGAACCTTTTGTTTACTCAAAAGTCTTTGCAGCCTACCATGCAAGTGCCTTATAATCGACCTTCTCAGTTGCTTGGAAAATTTGGTTACATGAAAATCCAACAACCTTTTCATGGTGCACTTCAAATTACCCCAAAGGTATCTATGCCAAGTAGTCAGAAAGCTGGTCCAAGTACTCCTAGTACTCCTATTCAATCTGCTGTGATTTTTTTTTTTAGCAACCGATTAAACTTATCCCAGGAGTTCCTCAAGTCTCTATTGATATGACCCTTCAAATGTCAATGCCAAGTGTTACATAGGTTATCCCTCAGACTACTACCCATCAAAATGGACCTACAATCCAGTTGATTCCTCAAGCTTATGTGGGACAACCTAGTACAACAACTACGGAAACAAGTCAACCTTTTTTAGGTAAAACTATTCAAGGACAACCCTTTGTAGGTAAACCTTTTCAAGGGAAACCTTTTACAAGTAAAAATATTCAGGGACAACCCTTGGTAGGTCAACCTTTTCAAGGTCAATTTGTTCAAGGAAAACCATTTCAAGGACAATTAAAATATGGAAAATTGGGACAAAATCCACCTTTCCAAAGCCAACCAAACCCTGATTATACATATCAAATACCAACTCAACCTCAACTTGGTATGGCTACCCCTGGATACCCCGAAGCTGTGCCAATTCCAACTGCTCTAGCTATCCTCGGTTTTCTTGGATATCCTCCTGTAGGTACTAGTATCATCCCTCGGGGTTATCAATATGCTCAGAAAGATCCTAACATGTGGTTACCTTTCATTGCAACTTTAGATTTTCCAGACTTGTCTTGGCTAACGAATGGTTCGATTTACTATCTTCCGTTTTGGCCGACTATGCCTACTAAGTTTCCCAGTGACATTTCGAAGTTTGAAGGAAAACTAGGAGAAGAACCCTTGAACCATGTTATGAATTATCATCTGTGGTGTGCATCCAACTCTTTGATTGATAATTCCATCTGTTTAACACTTTTTCAAAGAAATTTGATCGGCTTAGCCGCAAAGTGGTACATTGAGTTGCCACGAGGCCCTTTCAACAATTTAAATGCTTTAGAAAATGTTTTCCTTACTCATTTCCAGTTACCAATCTGTTATGATAATGGCATGAAAATTTTTACTTCACTTAAACAAAGTACGTCTACGTACATTTCAAATCACATCCACAAATGGCGACGTAGATGCCGCTTAGTCAAAGTTTTCATCCCAGATCAAATTCTAGCTGGATGGTTCATGAAATCATTAATCCCTAAGATTACTAAAGATGTAGCTAAAGGAGGCGTTGTAACAGAAGAGTAGGTTATCGCTCAAGCCTAGTATCTAGACATTGTTTACACACAGTCTGGTACTTTGTATGAAAAAATTCCCGATTTACCTTGTCCAGGTCAACTTACTACAACTCCTTCTGGTTCTCATGCCGTAGATGGTGTAATCAGTATAGTTAATACATCAAAGAGTAAGAAGAAACAATCCAAATATACTAATCCAATCATAACTTTACCTGATTCAACCAAAGGAGACTCTTCTCTAGAAACTCTGTCGAAATCCATGTCGTAGACTCATCTACTGCCAAAACCAAATCGTTCGGAAATAAGAAGAAAGGGAAGGGTAAAAATAAGCAAAACAATTCTCCAAAAGAGAAAGCAAAAAAAACCGAACCATCTAACAAAAAAATGGAAACCTCATTATCCCTGTCTTATCTGTGATGAGGATCACCGCACAAAAGAGTGTCCGCATCTGGCGGAGGTATCCATTAGGGGAATTTTGAGGTCTAAAATGGGCCTCCTAAGGAAAATGTACAATCAAAATTCACTTTATGAGAACCAATCACATTTTATAGGATGACATCATCCCTAATGGTTGAAGTGGCAATACTTGAGTTAAAGGTACTTACTTGTCACATTCTGAATGGTGGATAAAAACTCATGGTTAACCATGGTAGTGATCTAAGTACTTTTAAAGTCAAAGTAAAATACTCATAATAAATGTAATTTCACACTTTTTGAATAAAAATATATTATTGACATTTCATATTTCTTGAAAGAAATAATGCATATCCCTATACATTTATTATATTATATTGTATTATATTTATATAGTTTATTAATTACATGTTATTATACAATTTAAAGAATATAAATTTTAATTAATAGCATATAATATAATAAATAATTTATAAATTTATATTTATATTTTATTTTAAGTTATTTAAGTACAAAGGACAAATGCATTAGTTTTTCAATGATAATAATTTTTTCTTGAAAAGCTCATTCTTATTTATAGTCACATCAACACAAATTTTTTATTAATTTTATTTTGGTCCAACTTTTGAATTGAATTTAACTATGGTTACAAGGATTGTGGTGCAAAAAGTGAATTGAAAATTCATAAATATTATTTCTTTGGTTTGGCTATTATTTTATTATTTCTTTAGGAGGCCCATTTTAGACCTCAAAATTCCCCTAATGCTAAATTTCTCAAAGGTTTTCCCACACTCGATGTTCTTAAATATCCTTTCCCATCACAAGACAAAAAAATGATCAAATCTTCTTCCAATTCATTGAGAGATATCCTAATGATGTCCCAGGTCATGGTTGCAACACGATCTCAATACTATGGATCTAAGAGTCCTGTAACTGGAAAAGAGACCAAATCATTTAGTCAACCTCCAGTATCAAATCCTCCTATTTCTGAACCATTACACACATAGAGAAACCTAGTCCTGATTTAGTAATTAAACAGCGTGCTGAAGGTGTACTTTGAAAATCGGCTTTCAATCCACATGCGAGAGCCGCTCAGAATTACAATATTGTTGAAGATATGGCCATATCGCCTTCAACAATGTCGGCCCTCGAACTGCTCCAATGTTGTCCAACTTAGAGGAAGTTACTATTATCGGCTATTGGAGCGATTGAACCTGAAGATTATAATATTATTTTCTTTGATTTCGAGAACTTTGTACCTAGACTCCTGCACCAAATGGCTTTTCAAATTCTTGTTTTAGTCAAATCTAGGTGAGTTTTTTGCACAATAATTGAAGAGGGAGCATCTATGTGCATTATGTCTTTAGCCTGTGTGAAAACTCTTAGTTCTCCATCGATCAATCAGTCACCCATGATTCTTAAAGCCTTTGATGGAAGAGGTTTTTTTTCCATTTGGAATACTCCAGGATTTACTTATAGAGGTAGAAGGAAAAACCATTATGCTTGAGGTGGAAATTGTTGATGCCCCTCTTGACTACAACCTTCTGTTAGGTCAAAGTTGGTATTATTCTATGACCACTGTTGTTTCATCATATTTTTATTAATCATGTTTCCTCATAAAGGAAATATTGTTAAATTTGAGTAGCTGTCTTACTACACTTCAGATCCTACCTCTATGGATAGTATCCAACATTTTGGAAAGACGATTATCCCTTACGAAGATATTGGGGTGGGACTAGTAAAGGATTCCGCTATTATGGGAACTTTTTCTATATGTTATCATTATAAAAAAAAATCTTTGAAACTTGGTTAGTTACATTTTTTCCTAAGTCCTAGTGTTAGATAGGGTTAGAGTCATTTTGATATTTTTCAAGGTCTAGATCATGGTTAAAGGTCTCATACCATCATTAAACATTGTTTATTAACCTCACTTCACTCTTCACAAGTCTCATGACATGTTTTAAAACCCATTTGTAAAGTCTGTTTCGAAAATTTGATGAATAAGCTCAAAAACCACATTTTCATAGCACGCATAGTGTAAAAAGTCCATTTTGCGCTACAAAAACGCTGGTGAATTTATAGCGCAAAAACCAGAATTTGCACACCATGCGCTACGAAATCGGGGATTCGTTGAGTTGTCTCTGAGCTGTCACATCTGTCAAATACAGTTAAATTTGTCATCATTGGGTGTCCTTCATGATTTTTCCTCCACGCATGCAACCATTCTTTGTCATCATTAGAGGTCATTTGTCATAAATTAGAGGTTAATCATTATTGGTCCTTTCAAATTTCAAACAGTTGGCCATTTTCATTTGTCTCATGCAAGAAAACATTGCATGCATTCTTAAGTGTTGAAAGAAAACAATTCGTGGTGATATTCTTAGTTATCAAGCGAGGTTGTATTTCTTATCAAGTGAGGCTGTGTTGTCTCATTGCTAATTGAGACAGAGGTTATATTTCAAGTGAGGCAGAACTGATTCAAATTTAGGTTATATTATCCATTACTGTGAAACCTGAATTCTTATCAAGCAAGGCTGTTAACTTTTCAAGCGAGGCAGAAACAAAATTGTCATCAAGCGAGGCAAAGTTCTTATCAAGAAAGGCTGAATTCATTTCCTGAATGAAACAATCTATTCAACATGAGACTCAAATTTGGTAATTTACTGAAGGCACAAATGTTTTTAGAAGGGTTTATTGCAAATTTTTGAAGATACAGGTTTCAAGAGGAAAATGGCTGAGGAGAGAAGAAGCCATATGTCTGGTAATTGCTTAAGGAATGAACCTGAAGGTATTGAAGGCCTTACAAAGGATAAGTCTATCGAAGCAGCTTTTAAGAAGGTTGGATGTTGGATGTTTTGTGAAAAACTTCAAGGAGGACACACTCAGGTTACCAAGGAATTTGCCATAAATTTCATAGGGTCAAATTCAAATATTGGGTTCCTAAATGTACCAATTTCCCTTGAAGTAATATCAGCTGTAACAGAGATCTCGAGAGGTGAAGACAGGTGGTTTAAAAATTTCAAATTCGATATGACACCATGCAAGATATTTTTGAAACCATAATTTTCAGAGGTTGACTTGAACAAGGCTGTGCCAAGGAGTTATGTCAGAGACACATTTTCCAATCTGCTCTACAATATTCAGAGATACTTCACTTGCGAGGGTAGATATCATAAGGTATACACCTACCATTTTAAACTCTTGCTTCATTTCACAAGGATGATATCATTAGATTTACCTTTTTATCTTTTCAAAAGCTTGGCTAAGATGTTTGATAAGGTACAAATGAAAGTTGAATAATGTGAAACCTCCTTATTTCACCATGGCTTAGTTAAAATAATAGTCTCACATGAGCTACAAAAGGCGAATAGAGATTGGGCATAATTCCTCTTTTTGAGTAGAATTGGAATAGAAGGAACAACTGCCAGCCCACAAGCTAAAACCCCATCAAAGATTACTAGTCCTGTGGAAACAAAGTCTAAGATATTTGTTAAACTTAAACCCAGGAAACAAGTGAAAGAACCAATGACATCATTGAATATCCAAAAGACTCCTAGGTCTATACAGAAGAAGAAAACCCTAGTTGAGGAAACAATTTTAGAACAGTCAACTAGCAAAGAAAATCCAAAGAAGTTGACTAAAAGTCAGAGGATAAAAGAAAAGGGTAAGGCTATAGTTGCAGAGGAGAAAAGAGGAAATTTGAATGACATAATTTAGGCTATCGACATAGAGGAATCTCCCCTAGTGCAAGCAGAATTCATCAAATTAGATACAGGTGCCAGCAAATTGAAAAAGTTGAAGACATCTAAAAAGTTAGAATTTGAAGAAGAGGTGGCAGAGTTTATTTTTAAACCCAGAAGATCCTCAACAAGGCAATCTAAGAAGATGAAACAATCAGATTTGGTAATAGAGAAAACATGGAAAGAAAGTGCTTCTGTTTTTGAAGAAACTACAAATGCATCATCTGCAATGCCTGAAGAAGATAGAAGTAGGGTCTCGAAGGTTAAAAAGGAAAAAACAGCTATGAAGAGGTAAAGAATAAACTAAGGCTTGCAAATAATGAAATTGAGAAATTTAAGAAAAGAGAAAGAATATATGCTGAAGAGAAAGTCAAGTTTGAAAGGATGAAAGGGCCGTGGGAGCTTGAGAAAAATCCAAATCCTGAACTGATTTACAGTCAAGCTCATTTTTTCATCTGGACCCTACCCGCAATCAAGGAAGTCGAGTTCATTAGGATGGTTAACACAAAACTGAGGGCTAATAACAGAAGGCTCAAAAGGAGAATTGAAGATTTAGAAATACAGTTAAATCAGTTTGGAGATGAGCTACAACCTAAACAGTAAGTTTTATTTTTGAAATAAACTTTGAAAGGTTATATAGTAATGCTCCCATTTTTGAAACTGCTCAAATTTGATGGTATTTATTATAAGAATGGATCTACACCTGAAGACTAAGTTTTAAAGGTTTCTAACTTGAAATTTTAATGAAAAAACTGAGAAAGATGAAGACTCAGCAATTTCGTAGCGCGCTACGAAACTGCTAAAGCAGACTCAATAGTTTCGTAGCGTGCTACAAAACTGTTGTAGGATGTAGTTTTGTAAATTTTTGTAAATTTCAACGAAGAAATGGTTCAGTTTTGAAGCCTTGATGCTGATGGGAGGTGTATATTGAATATCAATGAAGATTCAAAAGGTTTTGGCACATTAAATTGGAGTTTAAAGCATGTTTTTCAAAAGAAAGGTTTGTGCTACGAAAACACAGACAGTTTCATAGCACAGCACTATGGCAGTTTCCACATCATTTTTGAAAAAGATGACATATACACAGATGGAAGCTCAAAGCTCTATGAATACTCTAAGACATTTGGCACGTGTTTTGAGTTCAAATTATGCAGCAAATGGTTTGAATTGGTATTAGTGAAGCACTTAGCTACTATACAGTGAGCAATATCCTATTTTACAAGGACAGATAAGGAAGAGATAAAGGAGGTCAAACAACAAGAATATAGACATGATCATGGTCAAATACTAGAAGATGCAGCTTTCAAGTGTTTTTTTAAGTATTTAGATAATATTTTTATGTTTTACTAAATGATGTTTTAGTCCTAATTGTATTAGGAGTCTAAACAGACAGTTTAATTGTCAGTTGTAAATGCAGTTTGTTTTATGAAATGTGTTAGGTGTCAAATTTAGAATTCTCCTCAAAGGATTGGAGAGAATCATAAGATGTAATGAATACTCTATAAAAGGGAGGAGATCGAATAGCATAGGGTTGGATTTTTTGCTGGAACAAGTGTACTGTTTGGTATTATCTGCAACTCTGTTTTTATCTTAATACAAGGGTATTAGTTTGTTACTCAGGATTAAGAAAAGGTTGTGGATGATTGATGTTGTTATGTTTCTCCTTTATATTTTACTTGCAGTGGCATGAGTTTATGTTACTTAGAACTCACTATGAAGGTGCTCTAACTTCCTTCATATATTCATGGATTGTGTGACCTACTGTTTTATTGTTTCACTAATGCATCTAAGCCTTAATATGCCCTGACTTCCATATGAATTTGATATCCATGTTTAGTAAAAACATGAAGTGACCCCATAAGCCCAATGGATGCTTGTTTATTTTAGTACAACTAATTACTAAATTTAAATCATTTACTCACAGATTTAGCCATCTGACTTTAATTTGAAAATCATAAAATCTTTGAGAGAGCCCTCTCAGGCTGAGGAGGCTAAGTCTCAGCTAAAAGCCTGGTTTGAAATAGTTAATCAAGGTCTCCTTAATTAGTAGCCTATCAGGGCCTGATTTTGAGATAACACTATACCTCCTCCTAATGTACCTCGATTTATTTCCAATATCAACATGATTACATCAAACACAATGCCATTTGATGACACATGGAATATGCCTTCAGAATATGAATTGGACTACTATGGAAATGAGATACCTTTAAGTCCATATGAATCAGCATATGTAGTAGTACAACCTCTTTCTGACATTTCATCAACTAATACTGATCAAGTGAATTTTGGTCGATGATGAGTCTTCTTCTCTACTAAGCTCAACCATGACCTTTTTTTCTGATCCTTTTCCACATATGTTTTCAAGTGATGAAAATATTCGGGAAAATTTGTGATTGGATAAATTACCTTGGGATGGTCTTCATCATCGATCCTCTTTTCTACTAGACCTTTATAGAGTTGAAAATGACTTTTCATCCATCTTTCTGATTGATTATGTCGAGGAACCTCAAAATCCTATGTCGATCCTTCATTCAAATTCTGAGATGAACTTAAGAAATTTTTCTGCGACAATTCCCATTGACATATCAATCAAACCATGAGTAATTGAAGACATCCATATAAGTGCTTCATTCCCAATTGACAAAATCAATATGTAAAAAGCCCTATTTCAGGAATTTTAAGACATTTTTTCCTGGTCTTACGAAGAAATGCTAGGATCAATCCTAAGATTTTGATTCACGAAATTAAGACATAATCGGATGCTAAGCCTATTAGAGAAATATTATGTCCAATACATCTGTGAAACATTGATGCTATTAAAGCTGAAGTTGAAAAACTACTTCGTGCAAGATTTATTTATCCTATTCCATTGATGAATTGGGTATCTAACATAGTTGTAGTGACCGAGAAACAATGGAATATCTGATTATGTGTTGATTACAAGGATATTAATAAGGCTTATCCCACCCCTTATATCGACCAAATTGTTGATGATTGTGGCAGAAATGAAATATTTTTGTTTATGGATGGATTTTCTGGTTACAATCAAATAAACATACTCCCTGAAGATTAGCCCAAGACAACATTTATATGTCCATGGGGGAAACTTTCATATTGTAAATTATCTTATGGACTGAAAAATGCTGGTGCAACTTTTAAAAGAGCTATGTCTTATGCATTTCACGATATCAAACACATTGTGCAACCCTACTTGGATGACTTACCTGCTCATTATTTGGGCAGACAAGATCATCCTACACATTTACATGTTATTTTTATGCGATGTAGGCATTAAAATATTTGTTTGAATCCACACAAATTTATATTTTATGTACAATCAGGATGATTGCTTGGTTTCATTGTTTCTAAATAAGGCATTCGTGTTGACCCTTTGAAGGTTGAGGCCATTGTCAATCTACCTCCTGCTTATAATCTTCGCCAACTCTAGAGTTTGCAAGGGAAAGAAAAATTTCTACGTCGTTTTATCCTAAAATATGCAGAGTTAGCTAAACGTTTCCCTTGGTTATTAAAACAAGATGTTCCTTTTATTTGGGACAATCTTGCTGATAAATATTTTAATGCACTTAAACACGCATTGACCCATGCACCATTGTTGCATCCACCTGATTATCACCGATATTACTTTTTGTATTTAGCCACATTCGATTCCACCATTGAAATGGTTTTAGTTCAAGAGGGTGAAACCAAAAATGAAAATATGATTTATTACTTAATTCAGAACGTCACATCGACAGAGATCAAGTATTCACATGTGGAGAAATTGGCCTTGGTAGTCGTTCAAGCTATCCAAATATTTCGTCATTACATACTGTTACACAAAACAACCGTGATATCTAACTCCAAACCTATGATGTACATTTTGAAAAAACAATTTCTTGAGGGAAAATACTCTAAATGCATAGTTATCCTAAAAGAGTTCGATTTGGAATTTGAAAAATCCAAATCCAAGAAATCACTAGACTTTGTTGAACTCATGTGTGACTTTATTGACACTGAATCTGAAACTTTGGAAGAACACCATCTTCTCGATGAATCTTTGTTTTTGATCAGCACATTAGATCCTTGGTATGGAGATACCATTATATCTCTTCAAACCCAAACCTTTCAGCCTGGAATTTCACAACATGATCGAAGTAGAATTCGATACTAGTCTCAACAATACATTATTGTTGGTGAAACATTTTTTGCCGTGGTGTCGATTCTATTTTTCAACATTGTATAAATCATGAAGAAGCCGTAAAAGTTTTAAATGACTACCATTCTAGAGCATCTGGAAGTCATATGTTTGGGTTTGGCACAACCCAAAAGATATTGCGCACTCACTATTTATGGCCATCACACTTCAAATATTGTATCCTTGCATTTAGAAAATGTCACAATTGTCAGATTTTTGATCGAAATATGCATGCACCTCCCACTTCTCTTCACCCAATCATAGTTGTCGGTTCGTTTGCAAAATGGGGCATCGATTTCGTTACATGTAACCCTCACTCGGCTGGGGGGCATGGGTACATTATTCTCGTTGTAGATTACTTTACCAAATGGGCCGAGGCGATGCCTAAATTTAAGGCTGACGACGAAAATGCATCTATTTTCATATTAAATCATGTGATTGCTAGGTTCAGTGTCCCTCAAGATATCATTACGGACCATGGTAGCCTCTTTTGAAACATTATGATGATTGAAATTTCCGCTCAGCTTTTCCTACGCCATGATAATTCCACATCATATTACCCATAGGCCAATGACCAAGTTGAGGCTGTAATTTTTTTTTTAACCATCATGATTAAACATATTGTAGGAAGTCATAAATCGAATTGGCACACCATGCTTTTTTCTGCATTATGGGCATACCGTACCTATGCAAAAACATCAACAGGGTTTACTCCTTTTCAACTCATTTAGGGTTTAGAAGCTGTTCTACCCATTGAATGTGAAATTCCGTCGCTCAAACTAGCAATTGAGTTATTACCAGCTACCTCTAAAGAGGAAAAATGTTTATTATAATTAGCACAGTTCACCACAAGGAAAATACCCTCTAGCGGAGGTTATAAATGAGGTTTTTAGTGTTGTAAAATTGGCCAAAATTGTCAAAAAAACATTTTCTACAACATTCATTTATGGTTATAGAGGTTTTGGCAGAGATTTTAATGGAAATTCAACACAACTAAAAAAAATGGGTGGCTGGAGGTTATTACGGATGTTTTTTTTATCGGTGTGCTACTAAGGTTTCAATGCACCGGCACGTGTCATCTAGAAGGTGGCCCGGGGCAGTTGAAGGTGCATGCACCAAGACTTCAAGGTATTAAACCGCACCGGGCGCAGTGTTGGTGATACAACACACGGGGTTGTTCTAATTGGTCTTGGTATTTGTGCAGTGACCATAGGTTGTCTCAAGGCACCAGTACGTAGACTTATAGAAATGCACAGGTGCTCCGAATCAGACAAACGCACCGAGATTTATAATTGGTTTTGGTATTTGTGTGGTGCCCATAGGTCGTACAAATGCACCAGTGCATAGTCCCACATAAATGCATCGATGCACAATACTGCACAAACACATTGAGAAATTTAATTGGTTTTGGTATTTGTGCGGTGCCCATAGGTCGTAGAAACACATCAGTGCGCTGTAACATACAAATGCACCGGTGTATAGTAACTGACAGGCACCGGTGTTCATTTTGTATTTTTTAGAAACATCGACCTGTGACAGTGCAATTATTGTGATTTTTTAAAATTCATTATTCATCAAAAGTCGACACATCTTAAAACAATATTCATATTAATTAATTTTTTATTAATGCATTTGAATGTGATGTTTGCATTCATTTTTTATATCATATCATAGTTATTGTGATTTTTTAAAAATTCATTATTCATCAAAAGTCGACACATATATATCTTATAATAGTATACATATGAATTAAATTTTTATTAGTGCATTTGAATGTGATGTTTGGATTAACTTGTTATATCATATCATCAAATTTCACATCTCTTCATTATAATATTTAATCATCCATAAATTTAATCAGTGGTGTTACATTTCATAGAGACAATGGAGAACGAAATAGAATAAATTAAAACATATTTTATTATATATATATGAATAAAACAATTTTTGTCATACAAAATGGGATAGTTATTGGTATCCCTTTTTATTTCAATTGGGAAACTATGTCCATTACATTAAACAAAATGTCTGATTTCAGACACAAATATTTCAAAAAATACAACGCCTTGCTTTGATATCCAAACATAATGATCATCATTCTTCGCTTGAACTGTTGTCACTGTTAGAGCTACTTCCATGACTTGGGTTATTTTCATGAATATTTTTTTCACGGTTTTGATTGTTTTCTTCTTCTTCACCTTCCATCTACAAACATAAAAATAAACTGTAATGAGTGTATATACATTGTGAGAATAATGAAAATTTCAATTTTAAATAATAAACATCAATGTAATTCGAAAAGAAATGATGTAGCATAGAAACAATTGACTCATAAACTATACACATTCTTTCAAAACTATGTACCATGCCATCTTTCAAGATTTCATCTGTTGGCGCAGTTCCATACTTTGTTTCCTGCACGTTTTATACCCCATAACAAATCATATATTTAATATAAAAATATTTTTTATTCTATTAGTTATAGACGGAGCTAAGTAAAACAAGATCGATAGATGCTTACAAATTCCACGATTAATTTCTCATATGCCAACATATACTCACAACCCATATTTAACCCAATTTCAATCAATTCGTCTGATGGTTCTGCTTTGTATGTTAACACCTGTTTGAAGACATTCAATGATGTTTTTTGTAAAACAACTTAAAAAATACAAAAATGAAATCTAGTTGAGTTGTTATAAGGAAGTAACAATTACTCACAAACTTAGATATCAACCCTTTTCTTCCTTGTCATCCTGTTTTATGTGCTAAATGGGTTCCATTTTCTTTTCTTTTCTGCAAGAAAATACTTGAAAATTAATATTTAATGCTAAATTGTTTATTTATTGTACCTAATGATCAAAAAATTCAATGATTACATATTACATTTGAAGCACGTTGTTGTTGAGATGGCTCCTCCCGCGATGCAATTTTGTCCATTTCTTTGACCATCTCCTTGTACACCTTTTTGGACATTCCTACTAGCATATTTCTGATATCAGCTCGTTCATCTTTTGAGATTTTCATAATCTTCCTGAAAATGTAACATGACAATAAACTATTTAATTTTTATATTGATATATGAAAAGTAAATATAATAAAAGTGATATTTATAAATAATTATAGATAAACATTTAAAGGAGTATTACTTTTTCATTCCTTGTTTTTTGTTGTTATATGTTTTTTCTATTAAAAGTCTGACATGTCTCATCGCCCAATTCTCTAGAAACTCTTCCTGTAGTTTAGATAAAATTTGGTTCTTGGAATCATTGGATTGATTTTTGTATTGTAAGTGGAAAGAACATCTATACATTTGTTCCACTAGATCCCTCAAACTTTTTAAAATTTTTTTCCCCCTTTCGTTAACCTCCAGCATCACTCCAGATGAGCTAAGGATCAATTCATTTTCTTTTGCATGTTCTATTTTTTTTCTTTTCTTAGAACAACATTCCTTTTCTGAGTTGTTGGTCCCTGTAGAACATTAAACAGATGTGAATTAATAGATTGTTTGACACATGCTATCTAATAATTTTAAGTATATTATTAATGAAAAAAAAAAAAAAAATCATATTGGATCGATAGTATTTTTTCATTCAACCGATTCATCCTTTTGCAAATTTTCCATCAAGATTTTACGCTCTTTTGGTCCTAGATCAAAAATAATCTTATCAAGCTTCATCATTTTGTGGCTCTGCATGATACACAGTAAACAATACATATTAGTTAAACTTACATATAGTTCAATAATAATATTTTTTGTAAAGAATTTACAAAGAACTTGCCTTTTTTGCTTTTCTTGGTGTGTTATCAGTATTTTTGTTACTTGATCTCTTGTCAGGAATTTATTTATCAATTTGAAACCTGTACCATATCATTCATTCATATATTTATAAATAAATTTTCAACTTTTTAGGTAAAAAAAAAATGTCAAGAAACTGGTGTGCCATTCATGGTGTATGCACCGACGTCAGTGCATTGTTTCTTATAAACGCACCACAAAAAAAATATAATAGACTGTACAGTGCTCTATGTCAAGATGGAGCACCGGTGCGTTATATGTTAACCACCACAACAATTTACACAGAGAAGATAATAAAAATCGTCCAATGTTAGTTTTTGTAGCATAAACACCCCGCGTAAACAAGGGACCACCATACGGTGCTCTTTGTAAACTAGGAGACTCGGTGCAGTGCATTATATGTTACATGGTGCACTGATTAACACAATAAAACAATTTTTTGTGAAATAACACATTCGCGGTGCGCCATAATGAAATAGCGCACCGGTGCCCTATTTTAGATATGGCGCACTGATTAAAAAAAGTTGTTTTTTAATTTTTTATCACACAATACTTTCGCGGTGCGCTGGGATAATACAACACAGCGGTGCACTAGGTTACGCCGGGTGCATCGATGAAAAAAAAATCTGTTTTTTAAAAATTCACACAACGGCCAACATGGATTGGGATCCGACTATGCAAGTCGTCCCGTGGGTTGGATGTCTTAGGCATATATATAGCAATACAAACCCTATAAATCTAAAATGAAAAGCCCAAATTTTGAAATCACAGAAAGAGGGAGAAGAAAGGGCAAAAACAAAAACAGTGTAAGGTTTAGGCTAAAAATGGATTTTTTTTATTTATTTTGTTCTTGAAAATGAAAAAGAAATTGAAATTTTTTTCTTACTGCGTAAAAAAAACTGCAGAAAAAGTTAAAAAAAATAAAATTTAATCAGGAGATCGTTTGAAATTCTATGCTATAGGGTTTGAATCACCAGCGGTTTGAAATTTTGATTGCCTAAATACTTTTGTTCGAACGTATTTCACTGCTCCACAGTGCTCTCGTGCTCTGTTGCTCTAGGTATGGGTCCTGCAAATCTCTCGCTAAAATTTTATGAAAAAATAATGAAATAATGAAAAGTGTTTAGTATTTAAAGAATTGTTTTATGAAATTATATTTTCGAAAATATTTTGCCACCCATTTTTCAATTTACCGCTTTTTTTCACTTAAAGAAAATAGAGTTGCGCTTTTTTTATTTGTGGTTATTCGTCACCGGTGCATCACTTAATAGCACCGCACTGGTGCGCAGTAATGGAAATGCACTGGTGCGGTGATATGTACATTAGCAACGATAACAAGAAGTCCTTTTTAAGACACCAAAATTACTTTTAGGTGTGTGCACCAAAATTTATTGTTGATTTTTCTCAAATGCAGGGAGAAAATATCATAATTGTATCAAATGGAAAATTCTTCAAAATCCAGCTCATTCCATAATATTTCTCAAAGTCCATCGCGAATTTCTCCCTATCCATCTCAAGACGTAATATTTACTTTAGATTTCATTTATATTTTCATTATCTAATTGAATTTATGTTTTTTATCCATGTCAATCATGCAAAAAATAATTAAATTTATAATATATACAAATTTGCAAGTTCATGCAGATTCAACATTGAGTTCAGATGCACAAAATATTCAAATAGCTCCAAAACGTTGGAAGTTCTTATCAGGAGCAGCATACTGCAAGGCACATTTGGTAGATGAAAATGGACAACCACTTCACCCTGCCAATTGTAACAATATTGCATCTTCTAGCCACAATCCTGGGACAGTGATGCTAATAATTATAATTGTTTGGTATATTGGTTAATGTAATTATTTCAACGTCAAACCAATTAATCATGCAATATTGTCAACGTGGTTACTAATTGATATCATATATTTTGTACTAATCATGTTCAATTTTTTTTATTTTTATTTTTTTTAAATTATTAGGATTCTAGTGATGATGAGTGACCTACCTACCATCTTCCGTTGCACCCCATGACAATGTCAATTTGAGAGAAGATTGAATTAAGAGAAAAAATTAAAGAGGAACGATACCAAGAATGGTTGAATCAACCACCGATTCAATTCCCGCTACGTCTAGATTCAACAATTAGGAATGACTACAACAATAGTAGTTCTTCACAAGTTGGCAATGGAGGCAATCAAATAGAGGTTGGTATGGATGATTATTTAAGGGATACGACTGCCATGGAGACAATTTTGTTAGATGCATTCCAAAACGATGATCAGCTAGGGGATGATGCTCATATCGCTGACACCTTTTTCGAAAGCCTTAAATTTTCTTCCACCACCCCTCTCTTTGGACCTGGCGGTCAGTCAAAGTCTACCCAGTTGGGGACAACTGAGTAGAAAATTATGTTGATCTCAAAAACAATGGCGTATTGTATAAAGTTCTTTTTTTTGTATGTAAGATCATAATAAGATAATGATAATTCTAAAGTACATGAATTTATTTGCATTATTTTCTAAACTTTACTGTGTTACAATAATTCATATTATTCTAGATTTATTATTTTACAATTATTTAAAATTTTACAAATTTAAATTTTTTAATAAAATCATTTTACATTAATACAATTAAAATTTTCACATTAATACAATTAAAATTTTACAAATATTTTACATACAATTACAATTAGAATTAGAATTACAATTCCAATTTTACAATTTCATATACAATTACAATTAAAATTAAAATCAAAATTTTAGAATTTTACATACTATTACAATTACAATTACATTAATCAATTCATAGTAATACAATTAAAATTTTACAAATATTTTACATAGAATTAGAATTAGAATTAGAATTACACTTTATAATTTCACGTACAATTACAATTGCAACTTTAGAATTTTACATATATACAATTACAATTTTACAAATTTAAAATTTACAATTACAATTACAATTACAATTTTACAATTTTACATATATACCATTACAATTACAATTTTAGAATTTTACAAACAATTACAATTTTAGAATTTTACATACAATTAGAATTAGAATTAGAATTTTACAATTTTACATATATACAAATACAATTAAAATTACAATTACAATCATTTCACAATAAATTAAATATTACAATTACAATTAAATTTTTACAAAAGATTTCAGGTACAATTACTGCTAAAATTAGCCCTAATACAAATACAATTACAATTTTAGAATTTTACATAAAATTAGAATTACAAAAATCACAATTTTACAATATCATGATCATTTAATATTAAATTAATTAATAAACATCACGTTCATGATAACCATCATACAAACATCATATTTGACTAAAAAACACATTCAAATTCGCTAACATCATCGTGATCATGATCATCTAACAAAACACAATTAGCATTATATAACATCATCACAAAAAAAACATCAAATATACATCCCATGTGAAATAACTTCTATCACATACATATCTATCTGCAAGCTGCATATTAAATGAACATATCTAACATGACCTAACAATATACACATCATGATGATCACCAACATGTAAATTAAGTACAATCCGCAATCAACATAAAATACATGGACCACATATATATATATATATATATATATATATATATATATATATATATATATATATATATATAACTAATAATGTAAAAAATATACAACCGTAATATAAATGTCATGGACCGCCTTGTCGAGGCCTACCTGGGCCACGAGCAAAATACAAGCTCGGGGAGCATGATGATCATCATGTGCCTGCTGATATGGTACGGGTGCCTCATGTTGATCAAGATAAACTGTTGGCTGGTCATCGTGATGACTCGACATGGTCGATGGTCCAGCCTGCTCATGATCATGATTATTGCTGGATGCTGTAGGCTGATGACTGGACGTGGCTGATGGTCCAGCTTGCTCTCCATGATGACTGCTGTTCGATGCTAGTGGATGCTTCTCATTTGGCACGACGCGAGGTGAACGATCATCAGATGATGAGTTGCTGCTCGTGGACAGTCGATCATGTGCTACGTCTCGATCACGCCTATAACGTGAAATGGTCCTCCTCAGCAACGTAACTAACGTCATAGCTCCTACGATAGGTCGCATCAGGCTATACATGTCACGCGACATGCCTCTCCACATATGTAATAGCCTACCATCAGCCTGTGTGTCTCTCATAGTAGCAGGCCTGATGCCTGCCTCAAAAATCAATCTAGTGAGTTGGTCTCCCAACTCCATCCTGTATCTGCTATCAAGCCTACCACGCCTAGCAAAAGGCGATACTGGCGCACCAACAGGAGCAGGTCTCTCTGCACCGGCCTCTTGATGATCCTCGGCATCTGGCATACCCTGATCGTCATCAGGATCCACACCTGGATCATGTGGTGGTGCTGGCATGTCCTCGCCATCAAAAGAACCAATGTCTGCAAAATATATACAAGTACACAACAATAATTAGACAATTTAATTACACAATTTAATAAAAAAAAGTTAAATAACATGTTAGAATAAATTTAAATAAAACAATAATATTACCTCTATCATTTGGCAGCTCATCATTTGTGAAGAGGATGTTAGCACACCCTCGCCAATCCAAACCAACATAAGGATAGGGGACCATAATGAAGGGATGCTTGTCAACACTAGCTAGCAACTCCAGTGCATCATGCGATATCCTCATGGGAAACATAGTCTTTCCCCTCTTGGGCATCTTCTGTCCCCACATGTGCATCCATGCCTCAAATATTAGCCTACGAGGCTGTTGAAAAAAAGTAGGCCTCATCTGTGGAAACCTCTCAAAAAACAAACAAAAAATCTCTGAAGAAAAGGGTAGTTGACCCTCCCTTGTGCATGAGCATGACATCTATCTAAGGCTGTACAGAACTGCCGCAAAAAAATGGCAGACCACCTGACAAGTCGTGGCTCCTATACTAAATAATCAACATAATATGGAATCGAGCAACTAATGCATTGCTCGTCACTGGTGTTGTGTGAAATGGTCGAAATCAGAAGTGAGAGGCACCTCACTTCCTGACTACGAAATGCACCAATACATAACTAACCTCTGAAGACATGAAAATATGAAGGAGATGATATATATGTGTTAATGTATCTCTAGGAGTACACCAACTGACTCCCTACTGCATAGCCAATTGGAACCTTTGGGAACTAGGGAAAATCCACCCCTCTCCTTGATAGCCCTGTAATGAAATATATTTCCTCCTCAATGGGCACGTACCACTAGTTAGGACCAACCCAGAAAGCCTGTCGGTGGGCATTCCACCTGTGGATAAGATGCCTCAAAAATAAACCATGGCCCTTTAGGGAAGTAGCCTCCTCATAGAACTTGAGGAGGCCTACTTGCCTTAGGAGCCCCTAGATAGCTGCTGTAATAGGGCGAGGGTACGCATATCTCTCCCTCTCTCATGCCTCCCATAGGAGAACCATGTTATATTAGTCCATCTGTTGTTGCTGTTGTTCCCACTCTTCTCTCCTTTTAAAACTCTAAATGATTGACATATTAAATACAATTTTTTTTTTAAATTAGACATGTATTTAGGAATATACATATATAATTTTTTTTGGAAAAAAAAATAGTTGGTGCGCCACAAAAAACAGGCATGCACCGGTCCCGGTGCATCTTTTTTTTGTTGGGCACCAATGACAGCGCACTAGAAAATATTCAGCGCACCAGCGGCGGTGTACCTAAAAATTTTTAGCGCACCGTTGACTATGGACGGTGTCGGGAGTGCGGTGCAATGACTAAACTCTATGCCTCGGGGCGTATAGTTCGGTCAATGCATCGACCTCCTCACATCATTACATAGTCAATGGTGCGGTATTTTACCAGGCCGCACCGTTGACCCCGTCGAAATGAAAAATGCAATGAACTGACAAAAATACCTTCCCCAGGTTGGATATTTAAGTCAACGCACCGCATTGCCGCTATTCCACATGGTCAACGGTGCGGCCGGGTAATCGACTGCACCCCACTTTTTTTAAAATTTTAAAATAACACGGTGCGCCTTTCGGTACTACCCTGGAACTGATGCGGATACCATTAGCACCATTTGCGTGCGTCCTGTAAATTTACAGGCAGCACTGTGAACTGGTGCGAGTTGAACGGCTCGAGTGCACTGCGCGACAATTTTTTTTTCCTTTTAAATGGTTAATTTTAAGGTAATTTGAAATTCTAATCTGCTAAAAGGCTTAATTATGGAAAAAAAAGAAAAATACATGTACATTTGGTCGTCGAGGAGGCATATTGGCTGTAGAATTTGTAAAAGAAAATTTTCCCACCATTTTGAAAAATTCAAGCTGGAGATTGGTGGGTAATGCATAGCAGTAGTGCGTGCAATGGCTGCAATGGGAGCACCTATTAGTCACCTATAAAAATTTTCATATCAAATGGTGGCTAAATCATTTTTGAAGCCTTCAAGAATAAGTTTTATTGCAAAATTTTTAATTCTTGAAGTCTTGTGAAGACATCATGTCTTTACATTAATCTTCACTGCTGTTCCCCTTTCAAACTTTAAAATTCTGTTGTTTTCCCTGAAGAAAAAGACTGTTGAAAACTCCATTTTTCACCATTTTTTACTCCTCCTTCCCTTCATCATTAACCTCCTTTTTTATCCCCTTTTTCCCCATAAATTTCCTCTCTTTTTCCTGTATTCCCTTCCTTCCTTCATAAAACAAACTCATTTTTTAAACCTTACTGAAACCCCCAAATCCATTAAAAAACCTTGAAAAAATCATAAAAAATAAGTTTTTAACTACGGGCCTAAGCCCCTTTGGGCTAAGCCCTAAACCACTTCCCCACCATATGCCCTAGCACTGGGACAAAGCGCTAAACCCATTTGGTGCTTATCGCATCGGAACAATTGATGCGCGCAAGTCTATTTGTTATGTTAAGACTTCCGATCTGATTAGCCCTCTTATATATAAGCCCCGATCCCTTTTCCGCTTCATATAACCCAAGAGCCCACATCAGGCGCTTAAAATTGTGAGTAAACCTTTCCCGATCATGTTTTCCCTTTATAAAATCATAAAAACCCTTTTTCATATGTCTTTTATAAAACCCGCCGGTGCAATTTTTTTTAATGAAAAGGACCGTTGATCTAAAAGGCCGATCGACGGTCAAAAAGATCTCACATCGAAGATTTTCCAATGGGTAGATTGAAAAGGCCCCTCCATCATTTCAATTCCGATGAGCCCCGTTGTATAAACCCCCGCCCTTCGCTTCTTTCCATATACCCCAAGGCCCCACAAATGGGTGCTAAGTCATAAATAAAACCCCTCCCCAAATACAAAAATCCTTTGTATTTCAGAAAAACCTCATTTTTTAATATTATAACTAAGCCCGCCATTCATTAGTTGGAGCTCTTCTCCACTGTTGATATTGGACCAATCAAATGGCCATCCCAATCTCGTGTCAGAAGTTTTCATTGGGTGCGTTATATATTTTATTCACCACCTCCGATTGGCTACCTCCCGATTCATATCGCACCGTTGATCTGATCTGCAGATCGATGGTCCACGTCTAATCACATCGGCACTCCTCTGTTTATGCCCTCGCCGATCGCAATCCTTCGATTGCATCTGGGCCGTCCACGTATCAAGATCTGACGGTCCAGATTGCACCCCTCGACCTTTGTTAAAATTATGCAGCCCCGCTTTATAATGTTTTTCCGGCCGATCTCCGCCATTGATCTCTACAGATCAACGGCCCATATTAACCCATTCTCCGCTTTTTATATTGTTCCATTTAAAATAAGATTTAATCTCCACCGTTGATTCTTTACATCTAATGGCCCAGATTAATCCTGACAGGCCCAACTCTTGTGGGTCCTGCCTTCCTCTAGATTTGATCTCAGCCGTCCATCCTTGATCCAACGACTCAGATTGAAACCACTTATGCTCTGCGCCACTTGTGATCTCCTGAGCACCTGTCTTATGTCGTGCTCTTTCCACAACCGTCAGATCTAAGACCCCAGATCTGATGGGAGATGCGCATTTTCACGTAACTTTAAGCACGAGTGTTAATTCCCTAAAATCATGCGATGTAGGTGGTATTGAAATGCCACATGTTGCCCTCTGACACATATAACGTTAAAAAAATAAAAACCTCCTTCCTCCCCTTTTGCTGCGCGATACTGCCGGTTTCTCCACCCGAAACCACTTTCCCTTGTTTCCATTGTGTTTCATCACGTGCAGCCTCCGCCATTGATCTCTGCAGATCAACGGTCCCAATTTGATTTCGCGTTGTTCTATCGCCTTCCGCCTTTTACAAAGGGCCTTCATCAATCTATCCTGATCGTTGATCTCCTTGGGTTGATCTCATCCAACGGCCCAGATCCTTTTTGGAAACCCCAAAATATATCTGGCCTTTTTCACTGATGATTAAAGTTTTTTAAGCCATTTTCATGCATTTTCGACCATTTCTCTATAAAGTGACCCCTTATCTTTATTTTCTCCTGACTCATTTCGACCGTTGATATCTGCAAGATCAACGACCCTAACTTAATCTCTGCACCGTTCACCCCACCACTTTCCTCTTTGACCTCCCACGATCGATCTCCATCGTTGGATGCTTTCATCCAACAAATATGCTCCAAACCAAAACCTCCAAAGCAGTCTTACCCAAATAACGCAGGATTTATTAACTTTGATTGGTTTTATGTAGGTTTTAAAAGTTTTCAATTGATTTTAAAAGAAATTTGAAAGCTGAGGATGATGATCCTCTAGAATTTTGTTTATCAAAGAAATTGCTCCACAGGGTTGCAACGCCATGTTTGTCAGTGCCTCATGAACACGTGAAACATTATAAAGCCCCTGCATCACCTACACATCAACAAGACACAACAATATTAATTAAAACAGAGAGTATCAGTGTTGAAGACCTAGCCACAGCCGAGATGAAGAATTGAAGACTGTTTTCAAAGTTTTGAGGGATTACGGCTAAGATCGACAATCAAAAGCCTAATCCACTCAATTAAACACAGAATTAAGGCAAATTAACAGTGTTTAAAGAAAATAAAAAATATCTATCAATCCGAGAGAGCCTCCACTGCCACATTAGAGGCCAATTGATTCCTCCCAGCTACCAAAGCCACCTGTAGCCTCAAAGCATTCAACAGAGGGCCGAGTAATGACCAGAACAGAGGATATTTTCCTCAATACAGCCGAATAGTTATTCCAAGCCAAACAAAGTTATTACAAGATGACAAAGAACCTTAAAGTCAACAAAAGCTTCTAGCAAACTTAAATACTTAATGCAAAAAAATTAATATGTAGGAAATATCTGTAAACTTCTCCATTAAGCCCCTCAAAGGCCGAGAAGCATTAAGACTATATTAATTGAGCTTAGAAGATCTTTTATCTCTTTTGACCTCCTCATTCTTCCTCTAAATCTTCTTGAGGAGCTCATTGTAAAGGGTTGGTTGCAGAACTTTGAAATATACTTGTGCTCGAAACTTCTACGTGTAAATAGTGTTCAGAGGCTCTTGAAGCTCTGTTTATGATCTAATAAGTTAGGCTGAGAAGTGAAGATGATTGCTGAACTGAAACATTGGACTTGAAGATGTAACTGGTTTGACATCAATATACAAGCTGTTTCTTGGGATCCTGGTCTATATCACTGGTGAAGTGCTTCTTTCTTTGTTATTGTTTTTCCTTTCATGTATGCCATATTGTCCATTATTCTCTGATAAAAAACAACAAGCATAGAGGTAGGATTTACTATTTATAGAACCCTTCTATGAATGATAAGCTTTATCTCAATGTTTTCCTCTAAATTGTCTATTTAAGAATGATTTAGTACAGTTGAGGCAGTTGGGAATGCTGGCGTTCCCTCGTCCTACTGTTTGCTTTAAACATTGTTCTTGAATGTTATTTTCATTATTTTCTTATTAAAGTTAGACTAGAAAAGTGATGGTTTGCCCTATTTCTAGTTTCTTTCTCCAAAGGTAATTCTGAAAGTTTCCCTAAGTGTATGCTGAAAGCAGTCTAGATTTAAAAGTATCTTAACTGATCTTAGGTTACACTTTGTTCTTCTTATATATTTGCATACTTTCTGAAAGTAATTATGCGGATTACTGGATTGTTTGTCTCTTGAGTTATCTTTAATACGAGCTTGTCCAAAGAGGTTTACAGTGAGCCCTGCCCTTTGGTTGGTTTTAAACAGTTTCTTAAAAGGCTTTTCTTGTTTGGACAAACTATAAATCCTAGTTGAAATTATTATCTGTTTCCACCCCTCCAACACTTTTATTGTTCCATTCCATCATTTTTATCTCGGATATCTTGTGATATAGATGACTTTCCCCTTGGACCACTCTTGAAATTGTTGCACAATTAAACCATTTTATGACTCCATAGCCCAATGGACTAAAAACCAGTGTTATATCTATCTTTTTAGCCAAAGATTTTTCTGATTGCTTGCAACTTCACACCTTTGAAAATATTCCCATTTAGGACTTTCCACTCAACTAATAATCATTCTCAACCATCCAAAAACAAAAAAAAACCTTCGTTTTTCATAACTAGCCTAATATCATACCCAAAAGCCTTTAAAGATAAATCAATCTTTGCACTTATTGGAGAGATCCCTCTCCGGATTCAGGAAGGCTAGATCCTAGAATCCCAAAGTGGTTCAAGTGTTCTCCCTTCAGTTTTGGTCTTACCAATCTGTTGAAATTACAGGGAGCTAACATTTCTGGCGACTCCGCTGGGGACTCTGAGTCAATATTCATTCCAAAAAACCCCTTGAGTACAAGTAGCCCTCTTCAATCACTACCAAGAAAATGGTAATCATGATAAAACTTGTTTGAATCAGTGACAAACTAAGGAAAACTTAGGATTCTCATAAGGGCTTATCAAACCTTGAAGGATCAGCTAGCTTAGCCATAAGAGTAAACTGTCTTTGTCTCATCACCGTAGCTAAGTTTTGAAGCAAATCTAGGATACTTTTAGAACCCACAAGACTGAAAAATAACTCAGAAAACCCAAAAATATTTCAGATTGGTATTCAATAAACATGGTGGTGGACCATAAAACCTTTTACCTCCAAAAGAGATAAAAAAATCCACCTGGTGACTCCACAATCCTGAAAAGACCTTAAGACTCCACTAGGAAGACCCATTATCATCACAACATCATTTAAACTCAGTAAGAGGTTCTTATGATTAAATTTTTCTTGTTTAAAATAGATTAGTTAACCTCTTAAAGATTGTCATATTTGGTTAAACTCTTCTTGTTTAGTAGGGTCTGAAAAACACAGCATAGTGGCTCCTAGAAAGATTCATACTAGAGCCTACCCTGACCCAAACCCACCTGAGATGGTTGATAACGCTGAAGGGATCCTTAGGAAGTCTCCTAAGATAAAATTTTCAACTGTTTTCATATCACCCTTGAGAGCTAATTCAGTTCCTAAAAATCTTGTAGCTCTACAACAATCACAAGTTGACTTAAGAAATCCATTTAGAACTAGGTCACTTGATGATCTAGATCAGCTAGATTCAGAGTCTTCACCTTCATCCCCTGAACAAAGTGAATATCTTGGCAGTAGAGAAACAACACCACCTGATTTACATTTCCTTCACAATTTAGGCATCTCTCATCCAAGATCAGCTCAGCAATATATTCCTAGTCCATCCACATCTGTTCCTCATACATCCACTGTCCAAACCACTCCATTCCAGCCCACTTTCCCTCTTGTTAATCCACCTCTTGTAAATCCACCTCCACCTCTTATCATGGCAGCATGGTATTCCTTTGCCCTTAGTCAATCTTCCATAGGACTATCAGTCCAAAATACCATTGTATGATGCCAGTAATGCTACTAATGCTTCAAAACATGTGAATAAAATGAATGACTACTTTGACAGAAATGAAATTGATGATGAATCTGTCAAACTTAAACTATTTTCTCAGAGTTTAGGGGGAGAAGTAAGAAAATGGTTCAAAGGCTTAGCCCCTCACAGTATCAATGATCTCCAAGCCTTCCATCAGACATTCTTAAACAAATGGTAAGTAAGGAAAAACCCTCTTCAAATACTTTCTGATTACAATAATCTCCAAAGAAATGTAGGGGAAAGTGTACAGGCCTATTGCACTAGGTTTAACAACGTTTACAATGCCCTTCCCCCAGACCTAAAACCTCCATAAGGCTCAGATTTAAACAAGTTTCCTGAAGTGTTTGACCCTGAAATGGCCTATCAGCTAAGAGAGAGAGATCCCTTAACCCTTGAATATATGCAAAAAGGGGCTCTTGCTGTGGAAGTTAACTTAATGGAGAAAAGAGTAAGAATGAAAAATGAGAAGACAATGTCCTTTAGAGAGGAATCTGCACCTTATACCTCTAGCCCAAAGATGGAGAGAATGATGGAGGAGATGATGAAGAAAATGAGCATTCTTGAGAGAGCACAAGAAAGTCAAAACCAAACAACTCCTCAAAACAGAAATTAAAACTAGAATCAGAATTTTAGAAGAAACCAGCCTCAAAACAGACCAATGAAGGACGATCAATAGATCACTCCTCCTTTTCATCAAAACTATGTAAGTGACGTTGAAGAAATAGATGAGAAAATAGAGGAAGATGATATCAATATGTTGGGAGTGGACAATGATGACTTTGAAGTTCATTATGATAGAAAACAAGGTCTATACACACCTTATGATGACAAAAGAGATGAGGATGAAAGTTATTATCAAGACATGGAGAATGTCATCATAGAGTCTCAAAACGAGTATGAACTTCGAAGTAAAACCAATCAAGAAACTCCCAAAACCAAAACCTCTGAAAAATCTTCACAAAACAGCACTGTAAACAAACCCAAAATTGTAAAACAGAAGGACAAAACGGTGGTTGGAAATTCTGATAAAGGAAAAGAGAAAGGCACTCAAAACCATGAAAAACATAGTGCAGACCTTATTAGTGTTAGCACTTCAGCTAATACTCCTGTTAAAATTTTTTTGTCAAATGTAAATAGAGAAAATCAGGAAACAAATTTTGCTGATAGAGTGGCAGTTAATAAGGCTGAGACAAGTACTTCAAAGAATCAACTGCCTTTTAGTTTGGAGCAGGAAATTTCTAGAATTAAAATCTCTATTCCTCTTACTGAGTTAGCTGCCCAGAATGTATATATATCCCAAATTTTGAACGCTTTTAACATAGAAGAGAACAATGACACTGTCAATCTTAATGATGACAAGCCAAAGCTCATATTTGGTGCTAATATTGAAGGTATATATCAAGAGGGACCTATTCCTCCTTTTTACGTTAGTTTAAATGTTCATGACAAGATTTTACATAACACTATGCATGATTCCGGGGCCTCTCATAATTTAATGCCCAAAGCTATAATGGAGAGCCTAGGCCTTGAAATCACCCAACCTTATAAATACCTTTACTCCTTTGACTCAAGCAGAGTGAAATGCCTAGGATTAATCAAAGACCTCTGTGTTAACTTAAAACAAATCCCAACCAAATGTTTAGTCATGGATATTTTTGTGGCTGATGTACCCCCAAAGTATGGTATGCTGTTATCAAGATCTTGGGGAGCTAAGTTGCAAGGGAATATGCAGATAGACATGACCTACACAACCATCCCTGTTTTCAACCAGGCTAGAGGACTTTACAGGGAGTCCCATATGCAATACATGGTTACTAGTCAAGACAGACCACAAAACTCTCCTCTGTATTCTGTAAATATAGGCCTTGATTCATATATTCTTTTTAATGACGAAGCATTCAATGAACAAGTCACTTTAACTAAATTAATGGCTGATAGAGAAGAGGAAGAGGACAACACAGAACTGTTAAAACAGTTCACTAAACCTTTAAACCACAGCAAACCAAACACGGGTCTTGAGCTACAAATCATGCATCCATTTCTTTTAAAACTTGATAGTCAAGAAAACAGTCCTCACGCAGTGAAAAATATGAGGAATTAAAACAAGTTCAACAAAGTGCTGACCTTCGAGAACAATCCAAAAGCACGCTAGTTGAAGAGAATAGTAACCAAACTGAAGAACCCGAAACTAATCCTTTGTGGAGTATGAACTTTGATGGGTCCTGCACTAGGAGCAATGCTGGTGCAGGGGTTTGGATACACAACACTGAAAACAACCACACAGAAAGCCTTTCCTGTAGATTAAACTTCCAGTGTTCGAATAACATAGAAGAATACGAATCCCTTCTTTTAGGCTTACATTTGTTGAAAAAATTAGGAGCCAAAAGAATTAAAGTGCATGGGGATTCATAATTAATCATTAGGCAAATAAATGGGGAATACAATGCTAATCACCCCAGACTTAGAGCCTATCGAAATGATGTCGTGGATTTATTGAAAACTTTCAAGGAATCCCAATTGATTTTTGTCCCAAGAAGAAAGAATAAAATGACCCACAATTTAGCTTTTGCTACTAGAACATGCTTAACGACATATGAAACTAAAGAATGCACAACTCAAATTAAATTTAGACAAGCTGTTCTTGATAACGAAAATTATTGGCAAGTGTTTGACGGAGACAAACAAATAGAAGACTTCACGTAGTTCAGAAATGAATTTGAACTACCAAGTTTGGATTCAGACTATGAAACAGACTTCCCTAGTGAAGAAAATTTTCTTTATGAAGAAGAAAAGCCTCCTAAGGTTGCTAATATAAATTTGCTATATAGCAAACTTGAAAACATAACAGAAATGACTGCAGAGTCAGAAACAGAGGATTTAGAAACCCTGCAGTCTAACAATCAGAGTTTTCCAAAGGGTCTGGCCCCTTTAGAAGAGTTGCTTGATTTCAACAATGTGGCCAAGAAACCTAAACTGGAGCCTGTAGAAACTGAAGTTGAAGAGTGCAATATAGGCAGTGAACTGAAACCAATGATGATCAAACTGTCTAAAACTTTACCAGCTCACATTAAACTCAAATACATAGAACTGCTTAACGAATTTTCTAATGTTTTTGCGTGGAGTTATGAGGATATAAAATCGTATGACACTGAAATAATTTAGCACAAAATTCCTCTCAAGGAAAACCAAAATCCATTTAAACAAAAGCTATGCAGAATTAATCCTATTCAGTTACCTTTGGTTGAGAAGAAAATCAAGAAAATGTATGAAGCTGGTATTATTGTCCCTATTAGATATTCTGAGTGGGTGTCTAATCTGGTGTCAGTTAGGAAGAAAGTAGGAGAGATTAGGCTTTGTATAGACTTTAGAGACTTAAACAAAGCTTCACTAAAAGACAACTACCCTTTACCCAATATGGACCATATTTTACAAAGGGTAGTTGGGTCCAAAATAATTTCTTTGCTTGATGGCTATTCAGGATACAATCAGATTTTAGTTCATCCTGATGATCAATTAAAGACAGCCTTTACTACACCTTGGGGCACTTTCATGTATGTGAAAATTCTCTTTGGTCTAATGAATGTTGGTGCTACTTTTTAGAAAGCCTTGGACATAAAATTCTCGGAAGAATTAGGCTACTTCATCATTATTTACCTTGATGATGTCACTATATTTTCAAAGACAGATGAAGAGCACTTAGAACACTTGAGAATAGTCTTCGAGAAATGCAGAGAGTTTGGGATATCTTTAAACCCAAAGAAAACACTATTCGGTCTCCAAGAAGGTAAACTTCTTGGGCACATCATTTTAGAAGAGGGTATTAAGATAGACCCAAAGAGGATTAAGGCCATATTGTAAATCTCTCATCCTCAAAACATCAAGGAACTACAATCTTTCATTGGAAATATTAATTTCTTGAGAAGGTTTATACCCAACTTGGCTGAGCTCCTTAGAAAAATTACAAACACGCTGAAAAATGAGCAAGGGGTTAAATGGACCTTGGAAGCAAATAAATCCTTTGAGCTGGTGAAACAAGCATTAACCAAAACATCAGTTCTAATAAGTCCCAATTTTTCAAAATATTTTTATATTTTTTCATTTGCATCAGAACATACAATAGCTGTTGTCCTTTTACAGAAAAATCCACAAGGACAAGAGCAGCCTATTGCATTCTTTAGCAAGGCACTGAGGGATGCCCCTCTAAAGTAAAACATCATGGAAAAGCAAGATTTTGCTTTGGTCAAAGCTTTAAAAGACTTTAGAGTATACATCTTGCACTCACACATCATTTCCTTTGTCCCAAATTCAGTTGTGAAAGACATTCTAACGTAGGACCCAGATGGTAAGAGAGGTAAGTGGATAGCTATAATACTTGAATATGATTTAGAGATCAAACCCACTAAACTCATCAAAGGCCAAGGTCTAGCTAGATTAATGGACAAATACAATTTTTAAGTTCTATTTATAAATATGATAAATGATTTAGATGAACAAGAAGAATTCTCAACTCCTATTGTTGAAGACCATTTTATGAATTCCTCTTGGTATGCTGATATTCTATATGTTTTTCTCAATTTGAATACACCTCTTGGTTTATCAAAAACAAAGGCAAGGTTTTTAAAGTTAAAAGTTGTAAACTACAACATTATAGATAGATGTATTTATTGGAAAAATGCAAGTGGAATATTGCTTAAATGTTTGCTTGAGTATGATGCAGAGAAGGTTAAGCACGAATCCCATGAAGGAGAATGTGGAGGCCACCTCTTCTGGAAGACAACAGCCAACAAAATCCTTAGAGCTGGTTACTATTGGCCCACACTCTTCTTGGATGTCCAAAATATGATCATTGCCTGTCATAAATTCCAAATTTTTGAATGCAAAAGAAAGTTTATACCCTTACCTCTGCATCCAATCACTGTTGAAGCCCCTTTTCAACAGTGGGGACTTGACTTCATAGGAGAAATCCATCCATCCTGTCCTGCCCAACATAGATGGATTCTCATTGCAACAAACTACTTCACCAAATGGATAGAAGCCATCCCTTCTAGGAAAGGCAATGACTCAGTCATCATAAAATTCATTGAGACACACATGCTCTCTAGATTTGGCTGTGCTAGGAGGATCATCACTGACAATGCAACTGCATTTGGATCCAAGAAGATGGTTGAATTCTGTCACAACTATCAGATTACATTGGGTCATTCTACTGCTTATTACCCTCAACGTAATGGGATAGCAGAATCCTCAAACAAAAGTTTGGTGAACATAATCAAGAAGCTGTTGGAGGACAACAAGAAGACTTGGCACACAAAGCTAATTCATGCACTATGGGCTGACAGATTGACATTGAAGAAATATATTGGGATGTCACCCCACTAGCTTGTGTATGGTACAGATGCAATTTTTCCTACCAGCCTTGGTGTGCTAGTTATGAAGTTGATTCAAGAAGTGCAATATGAAGATAATGACATGATCAGAAGGATAAATCAGACCATTCATCTTCAGCAAACCAGAGAAGAGGTTTATAACAAATCATTACAAAAGCAAGACATCATCAAAAAGCTTTTTGATAGAAGAACAAAGGCCTGCAATTTCAATGTTGGGGACAAAGTTTTAAAGTGGGATTCAAGGAGAGAAGACAAGGGAAAGTATGGGAAATTTGATAACTTATGGATTGGCCCTTATCTCATTCATTCTGTTGCCGGTAATAATGCCTATTTCTTGCAGGAGTTGAATGGAGCTGAACTGTTTGGGGGTCCTGTCAATGGCAAGATGCTCAAACATTACTTCTCTTGATCCTATCATGTGTTGAAGCCTTTTTATCTTTTTACTCATTATAAATATTTCATCCATCATTGCATTCAAAGTTAGAAAAATAAAAAATACAAAAACAATAGAAAGAAAGAAAAGAGGGCAGATTTGTAAAAACAATAAAGGTATAAGCCCCATACCAAAAAAGAAAAACAAAATCTGAAAGTGTGCAAGCTTAAATGCCACTTCTAAAAAACACACTTCTAGTTAGTCATACAGCCTAATCATGAATAATTAGTTTTAAATTTACTGCTGATAGGTTAGTGAATTCGATTTTCCAAACAGTTTAATCTTGGCTTATCAGCTAGGTAGATTAGGATAGAAAATAAAGGTTCAAATATGTTCAAAATATGAACCTAAGATTCCAAAAGAAAAGTGACTCTAATATGTTTAAATTTTTGAGTAAAAAACAGAGGTAAAACTGGTTCTAATCAGCTCAAAATCTGAACCAGAGAAACAAGGAAAAGACAGCTCAAACAGAAGTAAAAAATAGAGCTGAAGAAAAAAGAAGGCCGTGCTTAGAACTTTTAGATCTTAAGCCTTCCATTTTGATTTAATTTTCTGTAAAATAATTATCTATGTGCATCTTGTTTTATGCCATGAATCAGCAACAAGTTAGACTGTTCAATCCTAACTTGTATGCTTTTAAATTTCTGTTTTAGAAGTTAGAGAATAAAAATTTATTAGATTGTTTAATCCTAACAGATAGTAGATTAGGTAGAGAAGCATATGAAATCAACTGTTTAATCTGAGTTCATGGAGAAATAAGAATTAGAATTAGATTAGTTTTATGCTTTCAAAAGAATAAAATGTTGATAAAAGAGTTTGCCAATCCAAGTGCACTATGAAAGAAGAAAAAATGTTAGATCAGTAGGATTGGGTAGGTAGAAAGCTTGTGTTGATGAAGTTATATTGTTTTTCATGGCTACTAATATTTTCAGAGCAAAAGAAGATCATCCAATTGAAGGAATTTGCAGCCCAATGGATGAGGCACTGATTAGCCTCCCAGAGAAAGCAAGTCTGAATTTCTTGATGCCTTCAAGAAGGCACCATCCCCATGTGGAGCCACTGTTAGCCACCTATAAAATTTGTCATATCAAATGGTGGCTAAATAATTTTTGAAGCCTTCAAGAAACAATTTTTATTGCAAAATTTTTAATTCTTGAAGTCTTGTGAATACATCATGTCTTTACAATAATCTTCACTGTTGTTCCCCTTTTAAACTTTGAAATTCTGTTGTTTTCTCTGAAGAAAAAGACTGCTGAAAACTCCATTTTTCATCATTTTTTACTCCTCCTTCCCTTCATCATTAACCTCCTTTTTTATCCCCTTTTTCCCCATACATTTCCTCTATTTTTCCTGCATTCCCTTCCTTCCTTCATAAAAACCCTTTTATAAGGTTTAAAACTCATTTTTTAAACCTTACCAAAACCCCCAAATCCATTAAAAAACCTTGAAAAAATCATAAAAAAATAAGTTTTTAACTATGGGCCTAAGCCCCTTTGGGCTAAGCCCTAAACCACTTCCCCACCATATGCCCTAGCACTGGGACTAAGTGCTAAACCCTTTTGGCACTTATCACATCGGAACAATTGATGCGCGCAAGTATATTTGTTATGTTAAGACTTCCGATCCGATTAGCCCTCTTATATATAAGCCCCGATCCCTTTGCCACTTCATATAACCCAAGAGCCCACATCAGGCGCTTAAACTTGTGAATAAACCTTTCCCGAACACGTTTTCCCTTTGTAAAATCATAAAAACCCTTTTTCATATGTTTTGTATAAAACCCGCCGGTGCAATGTTTTTTAATGAAAAGGACTGTCGATCTAAAAGGCCGCTCGACGGTCAACAGGATCTCGCATCGGAGATTTTATAATGGGTAGATTGAAAAGGCCCCTCCATCGTTTCGATTCCGATGAGCCCCATTGTATAAACCCCCACCCTTTGCTTCTTTCCATATACCTCGAAGCCCCGCAAATGGGCGCTAAGTCATAATTAAAACCCCTCCCTGAATACAAAAATCCTTTGTATTTCGGAAAAACTTCGTTTTTTAATATTATTACTAAGCCAGCCGTTCATTAATCGGAGCTCTTCTCCACTGTTGATCTTGGACCAATCAAACGGTCAGCGCAATCTCGCGTCGAAAGTTTTCATTGGGTGTGTTATATATTTTATTCACCACCTCTGATTGGCTACCTCTCGATTAATTTCCCAGCATCGATCTGATCTGCAGATCGACGGTCCATGCCTAATTGCATCGGCACTCCTCTGTCTATGCCCCCGCCGATCGCAATCCTCCGATTGCATCTGGGCCATCCATGTATCAAGATCCGATGGTCCAGATTGCACCCCTCGACCTTTGTTAAAATTATGCAGCCCTAATTTATAATGTTTTTCTGGCCGATCTCTGCCGTTGATCTCTGCAGATCAATGACCCATATTAACCCATTCTCCGCTTTGTATATTGTTCCATTTGAACCCAAATTTAATATCCACCGTTGATCCTTTACATCTAACGGCCCAGATTGATCCCGACAGGCCCAACTCTTGTGGGTCCTGCCTTCCTCCAGATTTGATCTCAGCAGTCCATCCTTGATCCAACGACTCAAATTGAAAACCCTTATGCTCTGCCCCACTTGTTATCTCCCGAGCACCTATCCTATGTCGTGCTCTTTTCACATCCATCAGATCTAAGACCCTAGATCTGACGGCAGACACGCATTTTCATGTAACTTTAAGCACGAGCGTTAATTCCCGAAAATCATGTGATGTAGGCGATATTGAAATGCCACGTGTCACCCTTTGACACATATCGTGTTCAAAAAGGCAAAACCTCCTTCCTCCCCTTCTGCTGCATGATACTGCTAGTTTCTCCACCCGAAACCGCTTTCCCTTGTTTCCATTCTGTTTCATCGCGTGCAGCCTCCGCCGTTGATCTATGCAGATCAACGGTCCCAATTTGATTTTGCATTGTTCTATTGCCTTCCTCCTTTTCCAAAGGGCCTTCATCGATCAATCCTGATCATTGATCTCCTTGGGTTGATCTCATCTAATGGCCCAGATCCTTTTCGGAAACCCCAAAACACATCCAGCCTTTTTCACTAATGATTAAGGTTTTTTAAGCCATTTTCGCACATTTTCGACCATTTCTCTATAAAGTGACCCCTTTGATTTATTTTCTCCCGACTCATTTCGACCGCTGATATCTGCAAGATCAACGACCCTAACTTAATCTCTGCACCATTCACTCCACCGCTTTCCTCTTTGACCTCCCGCGATCGATCTCCACCGTTGGATGCTTTCATCCAATGACTATGCTCCAAACCAAAACCTCCAAACAGTCTTACCCAAATAACGGAGGATTTATTAAATTTTATTGGTTTTATGTAGGTTTTAAAAGTTTTGAATTGATTTTAAAAGAAAGTTGAAAGCCGAGGATGATGATCCTCTAGGCTTTTGTTTATCAAAGAAATTGTTCCACAGGGTTGCAACGCAATGTTTGTTGGTGCCTCATGAACGCTGGCAACATTATAAAGCCCCTGCAGCACCTGCACATCAACAAGACACAACAATATTAATTAAAACAGAGAGTATCATTGTTGAGGACCTAGCCACAGCCGAGATGAAGAATTGAAGACTGTTTTCACATTTTTGAGGGATTACGGCTAAGATCGACAATCAAAAGCCTAATCCACTCAATTAAACACATAATTAAAGAAAATTAACAGTGTTTAAAGAAAATAAAAAATATCTATCAGTCCAAGAGAACCTCCACTGCCACATCAGAGGCTAATTGATTCCTCCCAGCTACCAAAGCCACCTGTAGCCTCAAAGCTTTCAACAAAGGGCCGAATAATGATCAGAATAGAGGATATTTTCCTCAATACAGCCGAACAGTTATTCCAAGCCAAATAGAGTTATTACAAGATGAAACATAACCTTAAAGTCAACAAAAGCTTCCAGCAAGCTTAAATACTTAATGCAAAACAATTAATATGGAGGAAATATCTGTAAACTTCTCCATTGAGCCCCTCAAAGGTCGAGAAGCATTAAGACTGTATTAATTGAGCTTAGAATATCTTTTATCTCTTTCAACCTCCTCATTCTTCCTATAAAATCTTCTTAAGGAGCTCATTGTAAAGGGTTGGTTGCAGAACTTTGAAATATACTTGTGCTCGAAACTTCTACATGTAAATAGTGTTCAGAGGCTCTTGAAGCTCTGTTTGTGATCTAATAAGTTAGGCTGAGAAGTGAAGATGATTGATGAACTGAAACATTGGACTTGAAGATGTAACTGGTTTGACATCAATATACAAGTTGTTTCTTGGGATCCTGGTCGATATCACTGGTGAAGTGCTTCTTTCTTTGTTATTGTTTTTCCTTTCATGTATGCCATATTGTCTAGTATTCTATGATAAAGAAAAACAAGCATAGAGTTAGGATTTACTCTTTACAGTACCCTTCTCTGACTGATAAGCTTTATCTCAGTGTTTTCCTCTAAATTGTCTATTTAAGAATGATTTAATACAGTTCAGGCAGTTAGGAATGCTAGCGTTCCCTTGTCCTACTGTTTTCTTTAAACATTGTTCTTGAATGTTATTTTCATTATTTTCTTATTAAAATTAGACTATAAAAGTGATGGTTTGCCCTGTTTCAAGTTTCTTTCTCCAAAGGTAATTCTAAAAGTTTCCCTAAGTGTATGCTGAAAGCAGTCTAGATTTAAAAGTATCTTAACTGATCTTAGGTTACACTTTGCTCTTCTTATCTGTTTTCATACTTTCTAAAAGTAATTATGCGGATTACTGGATTTTTTGTATCTTGAGTTATCTTTAATATGAGCTTGTCCAAAGAGGTTTACGGTGAGCCCTGCCCTTTGGTTGGTTTTAAACAGTTGCTTAAAAGGCTTTTCTTGTTTGGATAGACTATAAATCCTAGTTGAAATTATTATTTGTTTCCACCCCTCCAACACTTTTACTGTTCCATTTCATCATTTTTATCTCAGAGATCTTGTGATATACATGACTTGCCCCTTGGACCACTCTTGAAATTTTTGCACAATTAAACCCTTTTATGACTCCATAGCCCAATGGACTAAAAACCAACGTTATATCTATCTTTTTAGCCAAAGCTTGTTCTGATTGCTTGCAACTTCACACCTTTGAAACTATTCCCATTTAGGACTTTCCACTCAACTAATAATCATGCTCAACCATCAAAAAACAAACAAAAACCTTCATTCTTCATAACTATCCTAATATCATACCCAAAAGCCTTCAAAGATAAATCAATCTTTGCACTTATTGGAGAGATCCCTCTCCAGATTCAGGAGGGCTAGATCCTAGAATCCCAAAGTGGTTCAAGTGTTCTCCCTACATTTTTGGTCTTACCAATCTGTTGAAATTACAGGGAGATAACAACACTGATGTCAGGGTGGATTAGACAAGGATAAATTGCACTGGTGCTTGAGAGCTCTGGAGCATTGAGAAAAGTGAAAAATGCAGTTTTTTGGCCATTTTTTTTATTATTTAACCATGTTACAGTGCGCAGAGTTTTATAGGCGCACTGGTGTGGTTCCTTAAGACTGTACTAGGCAGTTTATTTTTTTGGCACGGGGTTTAGGATGCACCAGTGCGGAATCTTTGTAAAGCACTGATGCACTACAGTAATAAGACGCACCGGGCAGGTTTGTACGGAGTGCATGGTGTCCAATGTGCCAATGTTTTGTACACACCAGTGCCTTCTCTTGTTTAAAGTACCAGTGCGATTTAGGTTGATAAGCGCACCGGTTGAAAAACATCCACAAAAACCTCTACCCGCCAACCTCCTGTAGTAACCTCTGCTAGAAACGGATGTCTATGGTATTTTTGTAAGGGGTTCCTCAAAACAATCCACTAGAGGGTCTTTTCCTTGTAGTGGTTAGTTGAGACTCGTCGCACCGCTGCATTAACTGCTGAAGCTCTTAAAAAATGTGTTAAGGCTCAATATGATTAAAGCGTTAGCCCTCGTATCTATTCAGATGGTGATCTAGACTTAGTATATGATCAAGCTCACAATAAACTAGGAGCTCGTAAATTTGAACCAATGTGGCATGGCCCTTATATTGTTAAGCATGTGCTTGCAAAAGGGGCCTATGAATTAGTTGATTATGAAGACGTCTCTTTAGATAAACCCAGAAATGATCTTTATCTGAAGAGATATTATGCATGATTTATCGTGTGAAGATATTCTACATTTTTAGAAAAGTGTGCCTTAGATCAGTTATTTTGCTTTCAGAGTTTTCACTACTTTTGCTGCTTATATTGATTACTCTCGATACTGTAGATGTCGAAAATCCCTCAGAATTACATTGGATTTGCTGACGGCGCCTATTGTAGTGCACATAACTTATCTTCAGCTGCTTGGGTTATCTATTCACCCACTGATGAGTTAGTTTCTATTCATGGGATTTTCCTTGTTCAAACAAAGAAAAATATTGCAGAATATAGCGCAGTCATTGAGCTATTATTTGATGCCATTGCATTTGGCATTCAACGTTTGATTGTTAGGTTAGATTCACAACTCATTGTATTAAATCTGAACGATGTTTATGCGATTGGAAGTCAGTTTGATTACATTGAATATCAACTCATTTCAAGAAATTTAAACACATTAGTTGATGCATTGTCTAATAAAGTTTTAAAATAGACATATGCAACATTGAATGTAAAAAAAAAAACACAATATTCAATCCATATTGAGCAAGATACTCAGAGACCAAAAGTAGTAATATCATTAGGTTAAAAAATTTGCGTGCCAAAAAATATTACATCATCTATGATCATAGGTTTAAAACACCTTATGATCTAAAGGTACTGATACAAAAAAAAATTCCATCTAAATCAACCATCAACAATCCATGATGATGATCATGGTAGCAGATTATAGCGTGCACCACTCTGCGCAGGTATCACCTAAATGGACCAGGAACCCCAGTCACATGCCTTTGGTATCTGAGAGGAAAATAATCCATCCCTGTCTTTGGGATGTCAATGGTCAACCTCTCCAGGTTGTGTTCCAAATCTGTGAGGGCCTCTGCTACATCAGTCTATGGTGGAGTTGCCGCTATAGGTTGTGCTTCTTGTCTATCAAAATGACGAAGCACCGCTGGTCATGCTGGGCCAACATATGCATTTAAATTTTTTTGATTGTCAGTATTGGATTATAAAAGATCAAATAAAAATTATAAAACATAAAAAATAAAAATGAGACTTTTTACATGACGCATCCCATTGTGTTCCAGGTGGGAGTGCTATGTCGGGGTCACCCCTGAAATCAACCCCTGCATAAGGAAAATATTCAATCATGAAGATCTGGCTTTTGAGCCATACGGAAAATTGAGGTGCATACTAGACCATAGGACCACCATTGCCACCACCATCAACGAAACCCATCGTAACATGTGTGGATCCCTCGGTACTGTCAGATCCACTAACAAATGCTGAGGTACAAGGAGTGGGATTCTCTCCAAGGAAAAATATATGAGAATGGAACCATAACCGAATTTCTTCAGCTTACCATTCTTTGCTCGCTTGAGTTGGCCTTTCTTATTGACCAATAATCCTTCGCACCAGTTAAATATTGTTCCCTTGGAACACTCAACAATATTTTGCATTTTTGCTTTGGTAGCCACATGAGGAGCTGCACTGCCACAAAATCGAGTAACTGTAAAAGCAATTATTTTGAGGTCTAGTCATTTGATGGTCTTTATGTAGATACGACCATAATTCAATTGCAAATCTTGCATGCAATATTGCACCATATAGGAAGCAGTAGGCAATCCTCATGGTCGTGTGCTGAATAAGGAAATGTCTCTTCCCCTTCAGGGAAAACTAGTGAGGAAATAAATATCATCTATCTCAATCACGAGCCTGTGATCCCCAATGATGAAACATTGTTTTTGGTCAAGCCAGGCATTAACCAACTAGGTCACAAGTTCCACTTGGGCCTTCATTCCTTGTATTGAATAAAATGTGTATAAATCGCAATTCTTTAACACCCGAAGCGTTGATAGGATATCAATGGCTTCATTTTTGTGTGATTGATGCTCATGTTTTCTCCACTCAAGCATGGTTGTTTCAAATTTCCCGCAAACAATAATTTAGAAACATTAAAATTTTTTTGAAGAGAACTTGAAGCAATTTTTATGGAAAGAAAATCATTTTTGAAAACCCCATGGTGCTTGCGCAATTTTCATTCATAGACAGTGCATATTTTCACATGATCTACATATACAAACCACAGTGGCACGATGATTTTTTATATTAAAAAATCATCGGGGTGCAAAGGTTCTGCTAGGAAAACCTCCGCACCCCCGAGGGCGGATTCCAATTTTTTTTTCCTCCAAAAAAATAATCTAGAAACTTAAAATGAAAAGGTAAATAGATAGAATGCAAGAATCTGAAGAGATTAAATACCTGGAACTGATAGTTCGTGAAATGGTTGGCCGATCCTCCCGATAAAAACTTTAGAAGATCTATGGTAAAAACTTTTTTTTATTGCTCTAGAAATCAAAAGGTAAAAATGACTTGTTCTGTCCACTTTTTATAGGTTTTCATGAATAAAATAATATTATTTTATTTATTTTGACCTTTAGAATTTTAAATTTTTAATATTTTTACCATGATTGAGAGCAGATTATTATAATTTTCAATTTTTTGTGCAGAGAACAGGTTGTGTTTAAAAACGAATCATTTTTACGACAGAGTAAACTTTTATAACTTTTTTGGGCTCTCAAAAAATACAAAAAAGTGAAACCATGGAGTCTTCTTTTAAGCCTTTTTCAGATTCTTTAAACATGAAAATATCGCCAAGCACTTGACTATTTTAACTCATTAAAATAAATGAACAATTGTATACTCAGTATAAGTTTACCCCTTTTCCAGACTGAACTAGACTAATTTAAAAGAAAGTATATGTTGACTAAGCATGGTCAATAGAGTTCTCTCCTACATTATTTTATCCTTTTTAGGGTTTGAGAGACTAAAATTATGAAAAAGAACATTATGGAGTTTACTTATGTTTTTATTCTGACTCCCTAAAACTGAAAAACACCGAGTTAATCCTATGCTGGACTAGTTAAAATTAAACAGTGCAGGTCTTGTCGATTACAACAGGACCAAACCACGTCTTCTTAGGTTTTGTTAAAATTATTGAGATGGAATCATCCAAAGGATGAGGTTACACAACAAGAAAATTTTATCCTCCTCAAGCTTGACAATAATAAAGAGGTAGTTTCCAGTAATGGTGGGGGAAAAAGTGAGAAAAATGATCCATCTTCTATACCTGTTTTAAAAAACAGCATGTCGCTCTTGAACACGACACTTTGTCGCACTCATGTATAGGTTGGGTAATCCTTTTGTCCTACAATTAATCAATCCTCATTGAAAGTATTCAACCAGTTTTGGGTATTATATTTAAGTCAAATGATGCCAAATCATTTACAATGTCGTTATATGTTTAAGAGAAAGTTCAACTTCAAATTCACTATTCAATGCAAATATTTGTCTCCATTCACGTTGACCATCCCTGAGTTAACCCTTGAAAAATATTTCTTTAAAACTTGACATAATGTTTTGCATCGTAGGCCCTCTTGTGACTCATCACTTCCTATCGACTTCAACTCATTATCTAGGAAGTTGATATAGCAATCCTATGAGTACCTTTAAATCCACATGCCCTAATGACATGTTTCTCTCCTTCAACGTCATGTTTTAACATTGTACTTCGATCGAATGACTCTATGAGTGTTCAACTGCAAATAATTCATTCACATTTCATAGATTGTACTGAATTAATTTTAGAGCCATTTTCATTATTGGTGGTTTCTCTCACACTTGTTAACGGTTTTCATCATTGACCAATAATCAAGTGGTTTCTACCATGCTAGACTTCAAAACAATAATCGCATGGATAGATTCGTACTAGTTCGAGAAGCAGAAATCAAGACCCTAGGTCTAGTTTCAACCATCCAGGCTGCAAGGAGTTATGTTTTCATGATACAATAGATTTATTCATAATAGATGGCTACGTCCATACTGTGTATACTTTTGATGTAATGCTTAGACATATTTGTACAACAACATGTAGTTATTTTTTCTCTGAGTATGGGAATGCCTACCTCAGTGATGATTTTATATTTGCATTGAATTTTTCTTACAGGTTTTCGACCGATGTCTCTGATCCAATCCTTGTAATGATAAAGCAATTCACTCTCTTGAAATATTTTCTTAGACTTCACACTTTAGGGGGAAATCTGTTACACGCCATTTTGTCACCATGGCATTTTATTGTCAATATGGATCTATCACCATTCATACTCATGCTTCCTTAGAAGTAAAAAAATTTATATTCCTGAACCAAGTCTTGGGAACTGGGAAAAATCTCTTAAAAAATATTAAAGTTTGCCAGTGTGATTTTTGCGGTCACTTCCTGCACATGCGCTGATATTATCTCCTTTATCTTAGGACATCTGTGCTCTATTTTCCCATAAAACCTGCACACCCCATGTAAAATAAATTAAACATTAAAATTAACTTCTAGAAGCATAGTTGGGCACATATTATTCCGAATGAAATCCTCTTGAGTCGTGCCAGTTCAAGCTATATCCATCCACTCATGGAACTTATCCCCTTGGATGAAGGAACCCTAATCCCTTCATTAGAGGATCTCATCCCTCTATTGATGGATCTGAAACCTCCTCAATTTCTCCTATAAATTGAGCTGAAGCTTCAGGGTTAGGGGTAGATTGTAGAATGTACATTGGAGATTGTACTCTGCACATGAAGAGTTTATTGAAGATAAACCTATTCTGGTCATTCTAGAGAGGAAATCTTGTCAAACCAAGGAGCACGATTGTGAGGGCATATAGGAGAAATATGTATGACATCAAGGATCAGGTTGTAAGATTTCTCTTTATATTCTCGATAATACATATGTATCCCTTTTTCTCATTTTGTTTTTTTAGATTCATTAAAACAATGACAATTATTAATCTCCTTGATCATTAAGTTAAACTGGTGTTTTGGATTATTATATACTGCATGTGATTTTGATTCTTTGCATGTTTGTGATTGTGGGTTCTTCTCAGCATTGAAGGAATTATTTGGGACTAAAGGAAAGGTCTACATCAAACATCTTGTTGAAAGGTAGGAGCATTACCTCCTCGTTTCTATGTTTTGATAGTCTGAATGCTAATAGTTTAGGGAAAGAGATAATCAAATGGTTGTTTGTTTCTAGTTATTTTTTGGGATACTAGGGAGATCACTCTTGTCTGAAAGAGGGATTTATCCAGAAAACATATGGTCAGAGAATGCATGGATGAGTGTGAAATTTGTTGATGTCATTGCTGTATGGTTGAGAGAAATATAGGTTGATGTATTGCTACTATCAGGGTTTGAGGTGTTGCTAGGGTTTGACAACTTGATGTTTTGTATGTAATATGATGTTGAGGTTGATGCTAGGGTTTGTCATTGGATTATTGGTATTTTTCTTGAGCTGATTGTGTGTATGCAGATTTGATTGTGTGAGCATATTTTATTGGTGATAAAAGATTGATGTTACAGAGATTTTTTTTTATTCAATGTTGAGTAGAGAGTTTATGTGGGTCCAGCATGAAAATAGATGAAACATGGCCTGCTATTTATTGTGTTGATTTTGGTCAAAGTAGTATAAAAATGAAATAAATGTGGTCCACAAGGGTTTGGAGGTTGGGGCATTTAGTGTGGCAAGTGGTGTCTTGATGGAAATTAGTGGCTTGCTCAAGGAGTGGTGGCTTGCTTCAGGTGGTGACATAAGAAACCATTGGAGGTTGGGGCCAACAACATGTTAGAGCCTACATAGTTGAGGAAGTGGTGGCTTCCATCAGGTGGTGGCCTAGAGTGAGTGGTTTCTCACTTGCATCACAACTCAGGGCTTGCACACTGGTGGCGACTAGTAGATGATGTAAAATAATAATTCTAATAATAAGAAAAATACGAAGACAAACTATACAATGATTTTTCTCCTAGAATGGTTTCCACCTAACATTCGGTGTCCATGTGTATCTTGGGGGTTTTTATTGTGTTTTTCATGTGTTTATATTCCTTTATGCTTTATATGTTGTTAATATGATATGGAACATGGTTATGTTATTTGCTGATAAATCATTGGCCACTGATAATTATTGATCATTAAGTTAATGGTTTATAAAGAAAGGAAAAATGTGTTGAAGATGATCCATACTACATAATAGTAATTCACCCACCCTCTCAATATTGTAAACCTCCCAACATTTGGTATAAGAGTGGGTGTCTTTAGGTGCAACTTGATCGCCGAAAGGAAGATCTGGTGATTTTTTGTAATTTATTTATTTATTTTGGATGGATCATTAAGGAGTTTCTATGCTCAGTACTACCATATTTCAGGTATGGAAATAAAAGGTTAGATATGAGTTATTATCTTATAGATTTGATATTTGGAGTATGGTGTCTGAAGTTTATGGTAAGGATCCTCTCTCAAAAAGGTGCAACAACTGAATGATCATATTAAATGCATGATCTATGACAATATTGATAATGCATATTTGGAGAAGATCATGGATCTGACATCTGCAAAGGAAATATGGGAAAATTATAGATCTTGCATGGAGAAGAAAACAATAATAACAATGGAGAAAAGAAGAAGAAAAAATAAATATGAAGAATAAGAGATCTTATAAGATAGAGTATCAACCCAATGAGATCCCTCCCCCTAATGCGAGTTCAACTAATTATCAAAAGAAGAAATCAGAAAATCAATAACCAAATATATTGTAGTAGAATTCACCTGAAGGTATGAATGATGATGAGTTAATTCTTAGTTATGCATTATATATTTATGATGGTATCCATTCATATCTAATCAATAAAGATGATGATGTAATGGTTCTTAAAGCTGAACTTGATTCAACCATGGTTATAATAGAAAAACTCTCCGTTAAGTAGAAGGGTTGACAGTTGTGTGTAGATATCAAGGAAATTTATTGTATATCTTTGATGTCAATCAGGTTTAGCTCAGATAAGAAACCCTTAGCCTAAATATATAGTTGGAGGAAGAAAATATAGTTGAATTTGTTATGTGTAGCCAACAAAAGGAAAGAGAGAAGAATTGTGAAAAGTTGGAGGCTGAAATTGTCACTTTGAGGAAGGAGCTAGAACAAAAAGACAATCAAGTCAATATGGAGAAGAGTACCAAGACATTGGATAACATGTTTAATAGAAAAATATATCCCTTGATTAGATATGGTCTTGGATTTAAGAAGGGATATTCTAACTCATTACCACGGGAAAACAATAATACAGAACCTAAGAAGCATGTAAGAGAAAATGGAAACACCGTGAGTAGAAAGAAAGGAAGAAGGAAGTAGAAAAATCAAAAATCGAAGGAGTGGAGAAAGAAGAGGAAATAAATTAAGAATATTATTTGATCCTAGATAGGAATATGGTAGATTTCAAAGGATAAGTCAAAACCCCTTTGCTACTTTGATGGATGATGTAGAATGTTACATTTGTCAAACCTTTGGACATGTTGTAGCTAGATGTAGAAGTATATTACACATACCTAATCAACATAGTATGCAATAGTATGGGAAAAAAGGAAAAAAAAGGAGATCATCAAACTCCAGGTATACAAATTCATTTTATGGTTATTCTTTTTCATGTAACCTATTTGGACACAAAGCGATTGACTGTGGATCTCATGCATGGAATGGAAGCATGGTAAAAGAAAAGCTGAGATCTATTGTGAATAACAGAGGGTTTGATCCTATTTCCTCATATCTTGGTCATTTGAGGTGCTATACTTGTGACAAATTCTGTCACATGAATAGAGATTGCAATATGATCAAATTTTGAAGAAAAAACATGCAAAAGGAGCAAATGACCCAAAGTATGCCTAGTGGAAAACCATAGGAGAATGCACATGCCAAGAATAAACCTACCAAAGTGTGGAAGAAGAAGGATGAGAAGAAAGTGAAGTGTGGAATTTATCTATGCAAAATTGAGGAATATGATAACATTTGGTACATATAAAGTGAATGTTCCCATCATATGTTAGGGGACATGAGTAGATTCCTTTACATGAAGAAAATCAAAGATGGCCATGTTACTCTTTTAGACAACTAACCTGCTAAGGTGTTGAGAAAAGGTAAGGTCAATATTGGTGATAAGAATAAAAATGCAGTTGATGTGTTTTTGGTTGAAGGTCTAAAGCACAATATCCTATGTGTGAGCTAGATGGTTGATGGAGGAAAATAAGTAATATTCAATTCCAAAGGTTGTAAAATCCATAAAAATGGGTCCAAGAGAGTGATTACCAAAGGAATTATGACTCCGTACAATGTGTACATATTGAATGAAAGAGTAAGAAAAAGCAAGAGATTGAAGACATTCTCTTTCCCTTTAAATTTTGAGTAGGAGAAGTTAATCCCCACTGCAGCCAATTGATTTCATATTTATTCACAAAATAATGCAAAAGAATATTGTGGGGCTTGCATGGTCTCATAGGGAGTGTATGGTAGCAACATGGTGTGATAATGATCCCAAATGCAAGATAAAGTCCACATGATCGACAAAATGTTGGAAGGTAAATTAGCTCAGGGGTAGTTATGCTCGCAACTAGGGTTTCAAGGGTTGCATGTTATTTCTATGTTGTTTTCACTCCTATTTTTTGTAATATATGCATTTGTAGTAGTCATGTGTGAAAACCATGCATGTAATTGATTATCATTCGAAAATATTGGTTGAGAATCCCTTGTATCAACTATGCATAAAATAACATCACTTGTGTTGGGCATGCACAAAAGGATATTCATCTTATTTTTGCCATGTATGCACCTTTGAGTGCAATATCTAGCCCTGTACCATTACTGTTTTCATCATTTGGTCTATTGGTTGAGACATACTTGTGTTAGGAATGCATAGAAGAGTCATCTATTTCAGCCATGTACCATCATTGATATTTCCCTATATTATAATAATATAGCCATATACTTGCATTATACATCATTGTTATCAAAGGTGTATATTATTATGAGTCTTTGGTCCATGAGGAGTAACCTATTGCATGTGGCAAGGAGGCATAGGATCAAGAAGACATAGAAGAGTAGCAACAAAAATTTTGAACAACAAATAAGTTTGTTGTGGATAACCTAATACATGTTAAGGGGGAGTGCGGTGGACAAGAGGAAGGAAATTGTTGACCTTGTTGTCATTGATGTCTATTGGTTTTAGGAGGTAACAAATTTTCCTTGGGTCTAATATTTGTGTTTCAGGAGTGTTGCATCTGGTTATATTTCATTAGGGAAAAATTACTATCAACATATTGGTGTTATCATGATGTTTCAGTGAAATTTTACCACCCTTTTCCGTTTATGTCAAAAGGGGAGAGTCAGACTAGCCAACAGTAGAGAGTGAAGCCAACCAGTTAAAGGAAAATTAAGGTTAGTTGAAGAAGATAAGATTGGTGGTGTGGCTATATTTTTCCATCAATGCTAAAGGGGGAGATTTTTGGTAGCATAATGCTGGCATTGATGTCAACCATGGAGTTAGTCAACTTGGCATTGATGTTAACATGATGAAGAGTTTGTATATGGCTTGAAAAATGTGTAGAGGTGCTTGAAAGGTTCTTAACGATGTTGCGCTACAGGAATTTAGTTACCATATGTTCTGTGTTTTCTAATGGATTTCGATACTCCAGTAATTCACCAATATTGGAATATATTAATGAGTGAATCTAGTCATGGTTTGGTCTAGTTTGCATGGCCCATTGATTTGGTCCAAAATAATTGAAGAAAATTAATCATTTGGTCCACTAATGATTGCATGAGTTGGTCCATTGTGATTTAGTCATTGTTCTTGATCTTTTCATGTAACTAAGATGCTAGTAGTTGATATGGTCCAAATTAATTAGTGCAATTCACTCACCAAGAAGTGAATCATAGTTAATGCATTGATTGAGTTAGTCAAGTGATCGTTGAAGTGGTCATGCGTTGATCTAGTCATGGAGTATCATTGTTAGTGGTTTATCAGGTCCATAAAGTGTCTAAATGCACTAAAGTGGTTCGAAGTTGTGAATTGGATTGATTTGGTCACATAGTTAATGAACAAAATGAATGAGTCTGATTCGGTCCTCCATTTGATCTATTCGATCGATTTAATTGGTATGAACATGTTGATCTGGTCCATAACACACTGATCAATCTTGCATCTGGATCTAGTATTAATGTTAGTGGAATGCATTGAATATTTAATTCAGTCCAGATTGAATACGTAATGGTTGATTCAGTCGACCTGGTTGGGTTAGATTTGATTGTTGGGAAATAAAATTAAATATAAGAAATCTTGGCTTGTGTTTTTTTTTATTGTAGTATATGTTCCCATGTGGAGTAATGTAAATATCCATCGTTATGTATTTCTAGTAGCATGATGGTGTGCATGGATAATCCAATGAAGTTTGAATGTGAGGTCGAGGACCAAAAATACATATTCCAATAGTGCGACTCATGTGATTATTGCGTTGAGTTTCAGATCGAGTAGTTGTACGCTATATTGTTGGTGTGTTGCTCTAAAGATTACTTGTTGGGCACGAATTGAGGGTGAAATAGATTGTGCAGATAATGAAAATGTGAATCAAATTATATGATAATGATGGAGTTAATTAGGAGTTGTTGTTCCTGTTTAAGTTGATAGTACCTATGCAAAGAGAAGGTGTTGGAAGCTTATGTCAGAGCAATAATTGATAGAACATGGATTGATCAGTTGTGGCAGTACATTATGGATCGATTCGGATTTGGTTCAATCATGTTACTTGTGGATGGAGAGAATTGGTGATAGAGCGTGGAACACCTGCACATTGTGAATGGAGAAATTTTCATTATGCAAAGGAGTCTATAATAGAGTCCTTTGAAGTTGTGGTTAACTTTGTTTATGTTGTAGGAAGAGGTTGTAGTGAAGTATGTATAGAGGATTGTTAAGATAACATTGTGGCTATTTTAGGGGTTGATATTATCTTATTAATGTACTTAGTTGAGTGATATTCCATGCGACGTATTGTTGAGTGTTCAGTAGATTCATTATTGCTACTAGGGTTTGAGAATATCCCTCTATTGGTATATTTCTCAAAGTGTCTATCATTATATGTTTCTTTTTATGATATGGTGAGAGAATGTATGGTTGAGTCTGAAGTGCATTGATGTCATTGATGTATGGTTGAGATCGAGAGAGGTTGATGTACTGCTATTGTCAGGGTTTGAGGTGTTGTTATGGTTTAGTAGCTTGATTGTTTGTATGTAATATGATGTTGAGGTTGATGATAGGGTTTTTCATTGGATTGTTTGTGTTTTTGTTCAAATGATTAGGTGTATGAAAATTTGTTTGTATGAGAAAATTTGATTGGTGATCAAATATTTGTGTTGCAGAGAGGTTTTTGCATTCAACGTTGAGAAAAGTTTTTGTGGGTCTAGTGTTAAAATAAATGAAACGTGGTCTGCAATTGATTGTGTTGAGATTAGTGGACTAATTTGAAAATGAATGAAATGTGTTCCATAAGGGGTTGAAGGTTGGGGAATTTATTGTGGAAAGTGGTGGCTTGCTGGTAGGTAGTGGATTGCTAAAGGAGTGGCGGCTTCCTTTAGGTGATGGCCTAAGAAACTATTGGAGGTTTGGCTTGCATAATTGCGGAAGTGGCAACTTTCGTTAGGTGGTGGCCTGAACCAAGTGTAATATCCCAAAATAAAATTTACAACAAATAAAAAATACATGCGAAAGGAAGAAAAAACAATAAATAAATTCCAAGCATGCACATCAAAATACATAAGAAACTGAGCCATTTTATTAATAAAAATTCGAGTACATAAATGGAAATAAATTATAGAACCTGGCCCTGCTATGCTAGCTAGGGAAACCCCAGGTGAAATGTCGTTGATCCCACTAATGAAATGGCTCCAAACTGATAATGCACACTGCCTAGAAAACCTGCTACAAGATTCCAAGTGGAAGTGGACATTTTGTTCAAAATAATGCCTGGAATTCTCTGAAATTGCAGCCACAAGCTCCACTCCTCATACCTAGAAATACCTAGAAAGGTTTTGGCCCAATTCCAAGCCAAAACTGAACCTAAAAAGTGATGTGAACTCCCTAGTTAACCAAAAATATGCCCTGATATAATAATGTGGGTTTCTAGCTCAAATATTTCCCATAAATTCTATAAAATTAACTCCATACTCCTCTCAATAAACCCACAAAATCCTAGAAAGGGATGGGGCCTCGTTCCAACCTCCTGGAAATTCAAAAAATAGTGAAATTTTATCCTCTGGCTGGGTATTCACACCCCCTATGAATCTACTACACAAAAGTTCTCCAAAATGCTAATAAATCCCTCCAATAATTTTCCTTATGACCCCTAGAAAAGTTAGCCTCAAAACCTCGGACAAGCATCCCACAACAACCTCTCTTCTCAAGTGACTACGTAGGCCAATAAAACCACCTTTGTGCATGCCCAGAAAGAGATAAATTTAGCCTAAGGAATGGCCACTAAATCAACCCTCCAAACCACTATAGAAATATTGCAAAATACCAAGGCAATGTACTCCCTAAATCCCGGAACCAACTATGCACTGACACTATCTTTCCCAAGAATGCATGTACCATTCGCGCTCAGTATGATCCAAGAATAACTCAAATTTCCCCAATATAATCTCTCAGAATAACTCCCAAGTGTAGCCATTACTCCCCTAGGGTGGCACTCAAAGTCCACTGAAGAACGAGGTGAGATTTCCCCTCAGAAATCTCGTGTGCGAACAACACCTCGTAGACTTGGCTCAACAACTCAAGTGTACAAGAGAGTTTGATTGTCAAATAATTAAAACCCCCAAAACGATGCCTTCTCCTCCTATTTATCCTTGAGCTCCTTATCTCCCCATGTGGGTCACATACATCAACCCCCTCTTTTTTCTCTCTCTCCACAGGTGTGTGTTGCTACAAGGGTTGCGTATTCCTCTTGGGGTGACCCCACTATCCACTAAATTTTTTATTTTCTCCTCCTATGTTGGAGCCTCCCTTAGCCAAAATTACAAAGTGGGGCCCTCCTAACCCACTTTTCCTAAGTCCTCCCTATAAAAACTCAAAATTGTGCAAAATTTTGATTACTTAGCAAAAATACTAAGTAGTAACATCACAGTCCTCCTCTCCTAGATGTTTCTTGTCCCAAAGAAACCATAGTGATGGGTGTTAGAGTACTTGTTTGTAATATTCCAAAATAGGAAAAGCAGCAATATGGAACATAAAATTGGAAAATGCAGTGATACATCAACACATAAAATGAGAGCAGATCATATATACATCATATTGAACATTATAACAACAAATTTATACAAGATCTTGAGGAAAAAAGACACTCAATCTAGGAAAAACAAGCATATAGAGACCCATTACATAAAATATGAAGAACAAATGCTATAATAGAATTCCAGAGGCTAAGACAATGCAGTTTCTCCTGGAGTTAATTGTTGCTGTAAAATTTAAATACATGGATCTACCGCTGTAGTGCTTAGAAAATGCTGGGATCAAAGATCTAGGCTTTCCAGCACCTTTCCAAGATAGCCCAGAAAGGGTTTCTAGAAATACTCAAAATGCAAAATATACAAAATGTAGCCCTAGGGATGAATAACGCTCTGCAAATGGAACAATGATGGGAAGTGGCTAATCTGATATGACAATGGCTGATATCCCTCCTCAAAAAAATTCTGGATGAAGGGATGATCCCCTCACTAGAAAACAACGTCAAGGACTTGGGTACTTGACCTCCCACTGTGTAATGTTCCCAAATTCTAGCCTCCAGCTAAAAGGAACATTATAGTTTGCATATTTTCATTTTTTTCAATAAAATGGGTAAGGAGACACCTTAACCCCTTTATATGGATAAATAACATTCCTTGTGTGAAAGGAGGAATAATAAAGCAGCTGATTTAAGAACCACATGGTGTGAATAGGATTGGATCATGCTTGATCTAGACATTTTGACCAAGTCTACATGCACTGTCTAGATACAATGTATCTCCTTGATGGACTACGCAGTTTTAGAGGAGGATCACTTGCATGAGTTGAAAGGCACATGTGGATGGGACCCATGGTGGAGAGGAGCACTTGCTATATATGGAGAGGAGGAGAGCCATTTTCATTCATGCTTGATTATTATTTGCTTGGTTGGTTAAGACTACGCTCCTCTTGCTGTTTAGCAAGAGTGCAGTGCTGCATAGCACAAGGGTGTTCCCGGTCGGGAATCCCTACCTCATCCTCAAGGAAGGAGAGGTTCTAGAGCTACATTTCCTCATTTCAGAATTTGGCCAAAGCTACCTCCTTCAGTCACAACGTTATTCTTAGAGCAGGATAACTTTGTGCTGTAGGGTGCAGCAACAGAAGATCTCTTGAGTTGTTCCTTGGCTTGTTTTTCAATGGAGGGCTTAGATATTCATTGGAGGATCAGTGAGGAGGAATCCCAGGTAGATTTCCATATCATTGGCATCAGGCCAACCATCCATCTTCCCTCACAGCGCAGTCTCCAGCTAGATCTGCGTTATTTTGTAGGAAGTTGTTGGGAGGGTCATTAGAGCTCATCAAGAGGAGTTTTTTTTGAGTAAAAGGGATCAGCCTTTTGCTTAGATTAACTATCAGAGGAGGGAATCATTATTTCTGATCTGCTACAACCTCATTTCATATTTTGATTCAATTTCACTGACAAGTTAATTGTCATATTAGACATTCTCCAACATTTCTAGCATTCTCTCGTAGATTGGCTAGAAATCTTGTATTGGAGCCCATTCTTCTATTCTTGGGAATTTATTTGTATATTTAATCCATATTTCATGTATATTCATCTACAGCAATAGCTACTCTAACATAGGCTATGCAGTCACTTCTCTCTGGCATTTTGTGCAGTTGCAGCAACTCATGTATTTCATAGTTTGATCATTGGAGATTGGTTCCGATAGCTTGAGTGGCTTGTACCTCAAGATATTTCTATATATTGTTGCTGATATATTAATAAAAATTATGGCTGTATTATGTTCCATTTATTGACATGTTCATATTTGCAGAGTTTCATGATTATGCTCATATGTTGTTGTAGCTCTCTCTTTGAGCACTTTTTCGAGATATCGAAGGGTAGGAGATCTGTTTAACCTACCTTGAGGGATTTATTTGAGCTCAAATTCTGGAAGTGTAATGTATGATGTATTAAAAAAGGGATCCAAGTCCCCTTTCAGCTTATTTTTGCATTTCCTTCCTTATACAACGTCCCCTTGGACCATATTGCAAAAAATCCCGAAAAAGGAATATTACAGTGGTATCAGAGAATCAGTCTTGGCTCAGCCTGTGTAGCCCAAGATAATATTCCATTAGAAGGAGAAGCTCCTCACTTAGAAGAGGAGATGTACAAAGGTCAAAACAAGAAAAGAGGAATGACGGAAGAGGAGATCTCCCTGCTTCTTTTCCAAACTATGGAATCTATCATAGAAGATCTCGAGGAGATAGAAAGGGAGAATTGCAGAAATTTTCTGAGAGGGTTTGAAGATGAAGCAAGCCCTAGCTACTATCATGATGGATGTGGACATTCAGCCATACGTGCAGATCCACAACGCAGTTTATTTCCCACTTGCACTACAGGAAGAATGGAGGAAGAAGATGAGGCCATTGGAGTAGCAGCACTGTAACTCAAAGGTATGGCTCATGATTGTTGGTTTGAAAATTCTGTTCCATATTGTCATGCAAATATAAAAACATATGATGAGTTAACTAAGGGTTTGGTGGAGAAATTTGATGGAAGTCAATATGAATCATCATGTATCATAACTTCAAACACTTTGCATGCATTGGATGGAACCATAAAACAAAATCCATTCCTTATTTCCGAAGGGGATGAAAACATGTATGATGGCTTTCCAAGGGAAAGATCCCTATTATGTGAAGGGCCCTCTTCCATTTGTGAAGACATGGAAGTGCTTCCTTCAAGAGATGACCAATATCTAGGGTCTCTCCTTGATGATGAGGTATTCTCATTTATTGATAGAGGGGATGAGCACAAGAGAACCAACAGCGCTGTCATATTGGGAGGAGATCCATCACCACATGGAGGTGAAAAGAGAGCCATTGCTTCTATTAGAGGAGCCCTTGTATCTTTACAAGGAGTTCCAAATGTTTCAACATGTGGAAACCAAGGCACAATTTCGGAGCCATATGTAACAGTTTTTGGGGATTGTGAGATGGAGGAGGAAGAGAAGGATCAGCATCAAGGGTTGATACACCCTTATATATTCCAGAAAGCTTCTGCACCAGAGGAGGAGACTATACTGTGTAGTGAAGAGAGGGACAAATTAGTCCACTCATACATACAGTCCGCTTCTGAACTTGATGTCTCACTATATGGAGGCATTCCACCTGGGAGGCCACCTGATCGAGAGTTGATGAGGGGCATCTTGTCACTTGATTCACCACTCTTGGATTCCAGAGAGGTGAAGACATTGGAGGAGTCCAACATAGCGTAGAGAGTTTGGGATAAAATCAAGGAGGAGGGAGACACTCTCTCATTTTTAGTATCACCCACTCTCATAAGTTATACTGTGCTGACAGAGTTTGCTGCAGGGATGGAGGATGGCATCTTCATGATGCAGGATTAATGCTCCACATATTTGGAGAGGAAGAGGATACTTCTTTTGAGGGAGGACCATTTCATACATAGGAGTGGATGTAGGCCACTCATGCTTACTTTGGCCCAGCTTGGGAGATTCCTTGTGGATGAAAGATTCTCATGGGAGGCCAACTTCCAAAGGACACCATCACTATTTGAGCATGAGCAGCTGCATGATGGGCATGGCAGCATTTTGGAGGATGAATTTGGCATGGGGGATTTCAAAGTAGTAGGCAACAACGTGAGGGGAGCTTCACATGCTAGATCACCAACCCTGTCTAGGAGGAGGATTGATCCGTATTGGAGGTATCAGCTTTTGGTAGAGTACTCCAAGGATATTGGTGCATGCATGGTTCTTGATGACCCAGAGGGAGATGACAGATACACGGTGTATTATATGGTCATCTACTATTATGGCAGAATCTTCTTGACTAGGGCATCTAGTCTCAAGGAGAAACTATTACATGCAACACATGAGGAATTCCTAGCTATGCACCTTGATGCATATCTTATTTTGTTAGAGGATTTCACTTGGGAGGGAATCTAGCAGGACATAAATCAGCATATGGAGAGATGCATAGCCCGGATGGTGATAGAGAGGATGTCACAACCACCTTCCTACTCATTGGGAGTGAGGGAGCCTTTTCAGTTGAGCCATTTCAGCTCAAGGTCTCAAGTACATGGTAGAGAAGGTATAATTTCACATTATGTTTTGTACTTCTTTAATTTATATGAGCAGCATATTGTATCAAGAAGGATCATCCCTTCTTGAATTTTGTATAATGTACTTGCAGCTACTTGTAGCATTGATTTTGGCTACCTTAATGGTGGTTTGTGGGGGAAGCCACATGACTCTTTGTGTGCACCATTAACACCACATTTTACATTCATGTTCACATCTTATGAGATGATTGTGGCAGAAAAAAAGTGGCTATTAAAGCACTTGTTATATTTTTTTTTTGAGGCAGGCATGGAATGCACTGCGCTGGTTCCTCATGTGGAACTATGATTCACTCTCTGGTTGCCACGTGGCAGATTGTTTTCACTGTATTTTGCTTCCATATGTTACCGATGTTTGTATACTCATGGGAGGATTTGTTTGGAGAGTGGGCTTGGAGTCGAAGATTCCCATTGGGAGTATGATTCTCCCCTTTTCAGATGTTGTGTGTTTCAGGAGAAACAATGGGCACACCATGATTTCCATGTCACTACTTTTCTCTTCATGTAGGAGGAGCTATTGGGAGAAAATGCATTGTTGGAGGAGGCAATTCATGGTTGATTCATTTTGTGGGGAGGTTTGGGCCAATTTTGGAGGCCATGAAATTTCATCCCAATATCAACAACCCCCTCATAATTATCATAAATGGAGGGAGAAACTACTTGGATGGAAAAATCTAAACTCTCCATTCAGCCCCAACATGTTTCATAGATCCGGGGTTGAGGACTACTTTGTTGAGCTACCTAGGATGGCTCATTTCATTTGGATGATTACATGGGTGAAGGAGTCACTCATTAGGAATAAGAATTCCCATGTTTTTCATCACTCCTACCTTGAGGAGGCCATTGAAAAACAAGGAGATTTCCACTTGCATATTCTATTATCAGATGATGTATACTTTGGTTTTACACACTTGGAGGGATACATGGAGGACAGATTTATTGCATACTTTGATGAGCTATGGTGGGGTCTATTGATGAGGAGGCCACAAGAAGAGGAGGAGGAATTTTTCTCTACCTTGCAGTTGCTTGAGGACTGTAATGTTCCCAAATTCTAGCCTCTGACTAAAAGCAACATTATAGTTTGCATATTTTCATTTTGTTGAATAAAATGAGTAAGGAGACACCTTAACCCCTTTAGATGGAGAAATAAAAATCCTTGTGTGAAAGGAGGAATAATAAATCAGCTGATTTGAGCACCACATGGTGTGAATAGGATTGGATCATGCTTGATCTAGAAATTTTGACCAAGTCCACATGCACTGTCTAGATACAATTTATCTCCTTGATGGACTATGCAGTTTTAGAGGAGGATCACTTGCATGAGTTGGAAGGCACATGTGAAAGGTACCCATGGTGGAGAGAATCAATTTCTATATATGGATAGGAGGAGAGCCATTGTCATTCATGCTTGATTATTATTTGCTTGGTCTATTGAGACTACACTCCTCTTGCTGTTTAGTAAGAGTGCAGTGCTGCATAGCACGAGGGTGTTCCCGGTTGGGAATACCTACCTCATCCTCAAGGAAGGAGAGGTTATAGAGCTGAATTTCCTCATTCCTCCATTTTTCCAAAGCTACCTCCTTCAGTCACAGTGTTATTCCTGGAGCAGGATAACTTTGTGCTACAAGGTGCGGCAACAGAGGATCTCTTGAGTTGTTCCTTGGCTTGTTTTTCAGTGGAGGTCTTAGCTATTAATTGGAGGATCAGTGAGGAGGAATCCTGGGTAGATTTCCATATCATTGGCATCAGGCCAACCATCCATATTCCCTCATAGCGCAGTCTCCAGCGAGATCTGCGTTATTTTGCAGGCAGTTGCTGGGAGGGTCATTAGAGCTCATCAGGAGGAGTTGTTTCTGAGTAAAAGGGATTAGAATTTTTCTTAGATTCACTATCAGAGGAGGGAATAATTATTTATGATCTGCTACATCCTCATTTCATATTTTTATTTAGTTGCAGTGACAAGTTAATTGTCACATTAGACATTCTCCGACATTTCTAGCAATCTCTCCTAGATTGGCTAGAAATCTTGTATTGGAGCCCATTCTTATATTATTTGGAATTTATTTGTATAGTTTAGAAATATTTTGTGTATATCCATCTACAGTAGCAGCTACTTTAACATAGACTGCGCAGTCACTGCTCTCCGGAATTTTGTGCAGTTGCAACAACTCATGTATTTCATAGTTTGATCATTGGAGATTGGTTCCGATAGCTTGAGTGGCTTGTCCCTCAAGATATTTCTGTATATTGTTGCTGATGTATTAATAAAAATGATGGATGTATTATATTCCATTTATTGACATGTTCATATTTGCATAGTTTCATGATTATGCTCATATGTTGCTGTAGCTCTCTCTTTGAGCACTTTTCTGAGATACCGAAGGGTAGGAGATCTATTTAATCTACCTTGAGGGATTTCTTTGAGCTAAAATTATGGAATTGTAATGTATGATGTATTAAAAAATGGATCCAAGTCCCCTTTCATCTTATTTTTGCATTGCCTTCCTTATACAACGTCCCCTTGAACCATATTGCAGAAAATCCCAAAAAAGGAATATTACACACTGCAACTGCATTGCAAAATAACGTAGTTTCTAGAAGAGACTGCGTTATGGGTGAATTATGGTGCTTGACCTGATGCTATATGGTGGAATAAATCTCTGAGAAATTCCTTACTAGCCTCCCAGATGAAGGGCTACTCCCCTCACTAGAAAAAGGCTCAGAAATTGGGTCTATCAACCCTCCACTGTTGCTGCCCTGCAAAAAAACACAATCCTGAAGGAGACTGGGCTGTGAATGATGGATAAATCTTGGAATTATGCAGGATAGTGTAAATTATGTTCAATGAACCTCTCCTAAGTAGGCACTCGAATTCCCCTGAGGATGAAGGTGGTATTTCCACTCGGAAACACCCTTGTGCTAAACAACACAACAAACTTAGCTCAACAGCTGAAGCATGCAAAAAGTCATAAAATACCAATACAATATCAATATTTTGAATGTATTATATGGCTTCCATCCTCTTCCTTATATGTTTGGTGAGATTCCTCACCCTGGGTCCCACTCATTAAATAAGCTACTCTCATGCATACACTCCTCCTCTATGACTGCATTGTCCTCCAGTAACTCTCCACTACCTCCATAACAATGCTGTTGATTTGGTTAACTTTGACCCTGTCCACATGATTTAGCCCCTGTTCACACCTCAAGGTGATTTATAGAGATGATACAATGATTCACATTCACATGAGAAGTGGTTTTATTCCTACTAAAGAGATTTATGGGTCACTCTACCCACTTATTCACCTATCTTATTATCAAAAGAAAAAATTAATATTCCAACTAGCTGAAAGCTAATTAGGAATATTACAGTCCTCCCCTCCCAAATGTTGCTTTTCCTCAAGCAACTGCAAGGATGGATACTGCAAATCCTCCTCTCCTCCTCTTGTAGCATCCTAATTTGATAAGCTCCTCCACTAAACAAGATTCTCTCCAATCAAACTGTCCCCAAGTTGCTCCTCCCAAGTGTATAAGTTAGCCTTTGGTGATAAAACCAAATGGCTCTCATAATGAAGAAGTGGGATATCCATAGAGGAAACTACATGCTGTTTAGAGGCATTCTTGAGGCATGGGATTTGAAAAATGTTGGGGACCTTAACCCCCATGAGAAGCTACAATCCCCAGGCTATCATCCAAAAAAAATGGACCACTCTCCAAAATGGTAGCTCATAGGAAAACTCTTCCATCTCTTGCTCCTGCAATGTAGATGGGTTATATGGCTAAACATGATAGACCAAATTTTCCATCCCACACTATCTCTCTCTCCATTTATGATATGTATAGAGCTGTTGTTGATTTTGGGCTACAATAATGTTGCCCTCAAGAGGCCAAAAGGAAGATGGACTCTCAAGGATCCACTCTTTGGTTCTATGAACCTTGCTTTCCCAAGCCAATCTAGATATAGTGAATAGAACATCATCACAATATGGAATCCAAATGAGAAATATACTGAGTGTCATATGAAATTTTGGATGGTGATAATAGTTCCCCAAGTGGAAACAACACATTCTTGCTACCTGCTGCCTCTGAACATAATGTGGCAAGTTGTCTCCCACCCACTTGTTAGTTGTGCATGTTTTCTCATCTACTTGGAAGTAGTAAATGGCATTGTGTGTCAAATGAGCATACCAAGAATAGAAAAATACTTGCCCAAAGACATACAAGAAATGGCTATCTCCATCACTGATGTTGTTCCAAAGAGAGGCTTGCCCTCTTGTGGAGAAATGCACTATATATAAATGGCAAGAGATGAAAATAATTTGTTAGATGATCAATAAGTACAAAGATAAAACTCTTACCATGTATTGTGAGTAAGCTGGTGATGAGGTCCATGGATGAGCCCTCCCATGAGAATATCCCCATAATGGTTTGATATGTCTCCATGAGACCTTGGTGATTGGAAAGGAATGAATCATGTGGTGCATGTAGAGCCTTCTTCTTGAGCTTGGAATTACAAGTCAAGAAGATCTTATCCTGGTAGTAGATGACTCCATCCGCCACTCTATACCTATCATCTTCTACTTGCCCATTAAGTACCTCATATGTGAAGTGATCCTTGGAACACTCCATCAATGGATAGGACTCCCAATATGGATAAGGCACCCATCATCTCATAGCTCCACTCTTTGATTCTGCTCCTCCTCGCTATCCAACTGATCTTTCTTCTTCATTTGTTCTTCTTTCTTCATATCCATGCTATGATTGATTAGAGCTATACTACACAAGACTATTATTGTTTTCTTGGTATGTTGGTTCTATACTGTACCACCCTTTGTTTTTCTTGTGGTATTTGAATTTATTCTCTTTGGGTATTAGTTTATTTTATGTGTTGTCATACACACACATCAATGTTAGATTTTAACAAAAAATAGCTACATAATAAACACTATGGGCCTTGGCTTGCCGGTGAAAATATGTTGGTGTAAAGCTAATTGCAAGATTACACCTTGATTAGCACATTAGTATGAGTAAAATAAAATACATCATTGGTACCATGCTACATGCATAAAAGGACACACCAAAATGTACAAAAATTCCATCCACAATAATAATTAGGTTTCTAACTCTGATCACGAGGCTTTAAGGCCTTCTTGGATCTTAAAAATCTTGTGTTGAACCTTCGTTTGGATACTTCTGCGATAAATCCCATCCAATCCAAGCGTTTGAACGTGGAAGCTATGGTACCACTCTATAACATACACCCTACTATCCCTAGCCCTAACTAAGGTTAGAAGGAGGTGGTGACTATGTTGACCCAATCTCCAAGGTGCTAAGGTTCCAACCACACAAACATATATGAACATATGCAGATATAGTTTGCATATCCCCTTAGAGCTGTTCCTCTTTAGCTTAGCCAAATCTCATCCCTGCATGGTTCTTATCTAAATTGTATATATATCAATTTATAGAAGTAAACTACCTCTTTAAGTTCCTATAATCCATAAGTTAAGACTTGATATCCTAAATGATTTTAGTCAAAATTTAACTTAATATGAAAAAGATAATTTATCTCTCTATTCCCATACCATTTGGGCCAATTTATAGACCTAGGATGATTATAAGAATAATCCCATTCCTTAGAAGATGTTCAGGACACCAGTAACACATTTTTGTGTCAAAATCACATTCCTGAATGTTAGTCCAGCATAATATCAGCCTTGTGCCAACATTATCAGTATTAAAATCATAAACAAGCATCGAAATATCAAATGAACAGTAATTAGCCATTCCTCGTCAGTTGCTCCAACAATTAGTAATATACAATTACATAGAAAATCAACACTACTCAACATAATATAGGCACTGAAAAAACACAAGAACTTAACCTGTTCCTCAGATATTACACATGGAGCCAACATTCCCATTATTTTAGGAAACAGACATTTCATATATTCAAATAACATTTAAGTGACACATTAAACATTTGATAACATTGACTGGCATTTGTTAGCATTCACTTGCAATGATTCAAAAGATTTGGTTGCAACATGATGTACCAAGGCCGCATGCGTTCATTCGTCGGGGTTTAATAATGAGAGAAGAGTTATTTTCAATTCAAAGGAAGGTTCAAAAAAAATAAAGCTATAGTGGGAGTGTGGATATCACCCATTCAGTTGGTTCCACAAAGAGAGAAAGCACCAATTTTCCCAACCCATGGCCAGACCTAATGGTTAAATAACTCCTTAAATACCCAAGTGTCTCTAACTCTTGGTCAGTATTTTCATTACTTCTCAATATTTCTAGTGGTTTCAACAAACCTTGAGCAAGCCACACATAGTGGGTTCAATAGCCTCAAGGCAGGCCACTTACTCTATAATTTATGTTATCCCAACTAGCTATCCACACAAAGTGGGTTCAACAACTGTGCTAGTACAGAGGGAACTCTTTCCATCAAAAATATAACTTGATCTAGACAGAACCAAAAACTCCCCCCCTGCCCCTGCGCATCCCTATCTTAAGTAAATATGTTTCAGGCTTCTATAATTCCACCACTTGTCCTTACAGGTTATGTACCGTTGTTAATATTTTGGGCATGAATATAATTTCCTCTATAGGTTACACATATGGAATTTTCTTCATTTAATCTAACCACTAAAATTTGTGTTCCATCGCCTCTGTCTTCCAACACGACCAAAATTCATTAAATTAATCCTTTGTGCTATTGTCTCAGCATACTTCCTTTGGTTTAACCATAGCTTCCTCTTTGCCCGATCTTATTGAATTTCCATTACCAATATCCTTCATGGCGAATTTAAATTACAACTAAGTCTTCAAATCCTGGATAATTTCTTTTTTGTTTCCAATCAGCATCATATCATACACATACAAGAACAAATAATTAACACAGTCACCAATTAATTTAAAATACACATGGTGATATAATTTCCTCCTTGTGAAGCCAATTCCCAGTATATATGTATCAAATTTTTGATACCACATCCTTGGTGATTTTTTAAACCCATATATAGACTTTTTTAACCTACATACTAGTTATTTCTTACCCTTCACTGTAAAGCATTCAGGTTTCTTCATGTAGATCTCTTCTTCTAGATACTCGTGAATAAATGTTGTCTGCACATCCATTTGGTCTACCTCAAAATCAAAAGTAGCAACAATAGATAAAAGTAATCTAATAGAAACTAACTTGGAAACATGAGAAAAAATATCTCCAAAATCAATTCTTGGCACCTAGGAATAACCTTTTTTTATCAACCGAGCTTTGTATTTCTCTACCTTGCCTTCTTCATTCATATTCTTCTTAAACACCCATTTTCTACCAATGGGTATCCTTCTTGCCATAGACTCCAATAGATCCCAAACCTCATTTTTTTCTAAAGATGCCCTTTCATCAACCATGGACTCCTTCCAGAGTTTTCCATCCTCTGAATCCATTGCCTCCCTGACAATTTTTATATCGTCATTAGTAATAGATAAAGCAAAAATTGAATAGAAATCAAATGGAATATACCTCTTTGGTCGCCTTCTCTCTCGAACTGATCTTCTCAAAATTGGAGTGTATGGCTATTCCTCTTCTAATTATTGTTCTATTGTAGAGTTTGATTCTTCCTCCTTTAGTTCAAACTCAATCTTCTCAGGTTCCTTTGGTATGACTTCATGTTTAATAACATATTTCACCTCTCTAAACACCACATCTCGGTTTTACACAACCTTCCTTGTTTCTAGGTTCCAATGCTTATAACCTTTTAAACCATCCTTATACCCAATAAATATGCACCTTTAAAATTTACTATCCAACTTGGTTCTTTTCTCCTATGGAACATGTACATACACATCAGATCTAAATACCCTGATATGTGAGAGAGAGGGTTTCTTACCATTCCATACCTCATGTGGAGTATTTTCCTCCAATGTTGATGAAGGTGATCTATTAAATAGGTAACATGCAGTATTCATTGCCTCTGCCCATAATTCTTATCCAAACTCGACACCACTAAACATGCTTCTTGCCTTCTCCATTAACTTATTGTTCATTCTTTCTGCAACTCCATTTTTTTGAGTTGTGTATGGAGCAGACTTATGTCATTCTATACCACACCTTTTCGGAGCTCTTCAAATTCCTTGTTGTAGAAATCTCCACTATTATCTATCCTCAACACCTTAAATATTATTTTATGCCTGATTTTCCACCAGATCCTTAAATTCTTTAAACCTATCAAAGACTTCATATTTATTCTTGAGGAAATTTATCCATGTATTCCTCAAGAAGTCATATATAAATCAGACATGGTACACACACTTCCCCAGTGTTGGAACTGACACGGGTCCAAACACATCACTATGCACAAGCTCTAATATCACTTTCACCTTCTTAGCACCAACAAGAAACTCTCCTGATTCTGCTTCCCATATACAGAATGTTCAAAAAAATCGAGATGAAAAGATAAATTAGACATAAATTCTACCATACCATCACCATGAAATATTGAAATTCCATTCTCTCCAATGTGTCCTAGTCTTTGATGCCACAACATACTCTTTTCTCTAAATACTAGAAGTTTTTCTACTCCACCTTCAGGAACTAGAGAACTGTTACATTGATCAATAACAGTGCTACCCAAAAACTTATATAGAGTTCTGATCTGAACTCCTCACATCAATACCAATTCTCCCCAAACCATCTTGCAAGAATCTTTCTCGAAAATTGTTTTTACACTTGCGTCATCCATCTTGCTTACAAAAATTAGAAGTTTGGCCAATGCAGGAATATGCAAAACACTAGGAAGTTTTCTAATCCTTCCACCTTGAAACTTCAGTTTTATTTTTTTACGTCCTATGATTCTATCCTTCCTTTCATCCCCTAAGAATACATCACCATCATCATATTTTTGATACTTAGAGAACCACCCCCTATGGGGAGTGAAGTGAAAGGATGCACCTGATTCAATCAAACATGCCTCATGATATATGTATGTACTTGAAGAAGAAGCTAAGGACACATCCCCAGCTTCATCTAAGGTGGTTTTCGCCTCTACAGAAGGATCATCATCAGATCCCTTTCCTTTCTAAGGAGTTTTATATCTATAGTCCTTTTTGTATTACCCCTCCTTTCTGCATTTCTAGTATACCTTTACGTATTTTCCTATAGATTTTAATCTCCCATTTGAGGAATTATTTTTCTTTCTATTTTAGGATCATCCTCTCACAAACAAGGCATCTCCATTCTGTCTCTCCATATTTTTTCGTCTCATCTCCTCTGACAACAAGGATGAGACTATTTCATCAAACTTCAAGGTAATTGTATTGCTACCTATTGCAACAACGAGACTATCCCACGACTCTGATAGAGAACATAACAGACTGATGCACTTTTCTTCATATAAAATTTTAACATCAATAGATAAAAACTATATTACCACATTATTAAAGGCTTTTATATGCTCTGTCACCGAGTCTCCATCCTTTATTCTCAGGTTATACAACTTTTTCAACAAGAAAAATTTGTCCACCAGAGACTTAGATTGATACAAAGTCTCTAAATTTTCCCACAAAGCCTTTGTCGTAGCTTCCCCTGACACATTCAACAATATTGAATCTGAGAGACACAATCATATTGTGTTCTTCGCCCTCCAAACTAACTTCACCCAGCCCTCTGCCAACATTCTTGTTGGTTCCATACCTAGATATATAGCGATCCATTGATATCTATCCACCAACAGATCCTCCATCTTGAGCTTCCACAACTCAAAACTTTGTCCATTGAATTTATCAATATATATCTTTCCATTGTTCACCGTCTTCTTTCACCACAAGAATTTATCTCACAGATCTTCCACTATAACAGGGTCTACCACAAGCCCAAGAAAATCCCCTCAGCAGCAAACGTGTCCCCTTGAAGCCAAAATAGCTTTGATACCAAATAAAGGTTTTAACCTTGTACAGAAATTACCTACAAAAAAATTCTTAAAATAGAAAAAATATACAATGGCGAGAATGTAAAAAAAATATACACAGATATTTTCCCTTGGATCCCAAAACTGGGAATAGAAGATTGATTTTTCATTATATTCCTTTCAATGTTACAATACATATATTTACATGTCAAAGCATTCATAAACCCAAATCCACTAACCCTCGATTAGAACATAATTGTATTTCCCTTGACTAGATCTACAAATATCATGGGAAAAAACCATCGTGCCCAAAAACCATGCACAAAACCATGGGTAGGTCCGCCCACCATCTTTGGGGTCTGCCCAACTATTATTGGGTTTGCATAAAATCGTTTTTTTCAGGGAATTTCCCTAGAACCCATGACTCATGGAAAGAATATAACACACACCCAACACTACACATATATGATCACATGCATACATTGAATCTCTTGGTTCCCAAGGCATTTATAATGTTCTAAAAGTATCCTCATTCCAACAGTGAAGAGGTAAGTTATAAATTTTACCCATAATAGAATTGTTGAGGGAACATCATTATCAAGATTAAAATCTAGGATCCAATGATTCTAGTAAAGACCCAAAGCACCCATGAAGTAAGCATCTCTCATGAATATGAGATCATGATCTACTTTAAGTGCAAATAAAAAGGTGGAGAAACCTTTGCTGCAAAAGGAAAACTCAAGATAACCTTTAACTAGTGGTTTCCAATTTCTTTCCACCAACATCCTCAGATATATTATAGAAGGCCAAACCCCCAAAAATTTTCCAAACAAACCTCTTTCATCTAGACTAATAATGATTTCCAGATATTTACCTAGATTTACCTACACTATGGAAATCCTATCCAACTTCTTCACAGATTTCTCATGTCTAGTTTTCAAAGAATTAATACAATTTTTTACAAGCTCATGAAAGAAATGGTCATTGGATATGGTGGTGGGTAGTAAGGAGGGGGTGAGGGGATTGATCCTCTAGAGCGATAGCCATTTTCGAAACGAAGAGAAAGTGCGCAAAAGACCCTAACATATAAAAAATGCTTGCAAAATTGTGGGTCATATTCGATGTCGGGATTTATTTTGGACTCCCTCCTAGATCTAGATGAGACGAATACACTATAAATTGTTTTTTATATCATTAGTGGTCATATATTTAATTATAAAATGGATTAAAATTGATAATAAATATATAACTAAAATATTAGTTGATAAATACAAATTATTTGTTAGATTAAAAATTAGTAAATTGAAATATCATACTAAATGTTGCATTGATCTAGATCCTTATAGTGTATAACTACTTTTAATCTTGAATCCTTACATTTAAAAACCACTTTGAATTTATCTCCTAGATCAAAAACCAAGAGATGTCTATGATAGATTTATAAAAGGATCCTTCTAAGAAAGAGAATCTCCTCCCATAAGGTACTAAAGGTTTCACCATGTGAACAAATTGTTAATGATACTGTAATGTATAGTTTATTGGTTTACTATGTTAGCAATATTTATTTTGGGTTATAATTACATAAATGCTTTTAATTCCAATTCTATCAAAAATTTCATTGTGAGATTACGATTGTTAAACACACTACCTTAACCAAATTTCTTGTCTTATTTTCACCAAAATAAAATTCTAACTACAACCCATTATTAGTAAAGCTTTGAGATTGAAAACAATCCTTGTAACATTTACAAATATGCTTGAAACCTAATAAAAACTTCACAAGTAATCATCAACCGCTGTGACAGCCTTGGAAAATTTCCTTGTGTTGTAATTATTCTCTATGTTTGTCAAATTAAAAATACCTTAGAAATTGGGACACATATTCTAAAGTTTGGGGAAGGAGAATTACTTGAGGTAATAAGTTGATAAGTGTTAGACACCTTGCCTTTAAATGAACTGATTTCAAATAGACTCAGTCGAAAAAGGATTTGTTGGGAACCATACGTAACCCTCTGAAATGATTTTCAATAGAGAGAGAGAGAGTCAAATTTAATGAATTTTGGTCATGTTGGAAGACAGAGGTGATGGAACACAACTTTTAGTGGTTAGATTAAATGAAGAGAATTCCATATGTGTAACCTATAGAGGAAAGTATATCCATGCCCAAAATATTCACAATGGTACCTAACCTGTAAGGACAAGTGGTGGAATTATAGAAGCCTGAAACATAATTAATTAAGATAGGGATGTGCAGGGGCAGGGGGGGAGTTTTTGGTTCTATCTAGATCAAGTTATATTTTTGATGGAAAGAGTTCCCTTTGTACTAGAACAGTTGTTGAACCCACTGTGTGTGGATTGCTAGTTGGGATAGCATAAATTATAGAGTAAGTGGCCTACCTTGAGGCTATTGAACCCACTATGTGTGGCTTGCTCAAGGGTTGTTGAACCCAATGGAAATATTGAGAAGTAATGAAACTACTGACCAAGAGTTAGAGACACCTGGGTATTTAAGGAGTTATTTAACCATTAGGTGTGGCCATGGGTTGGGAACATTGGGGCTTTCTTTCTTTGTGGAACCAACTGGATGGGTGATGTCCACACTCCCACTATAGCTTTCTTGTTGTTGAACCTTCCTCTAAATTGAAAATAAATCTTCTCTCATTATTGAACCCCGATGGGTGAACGCATGTGGCCTTGGTACATCATGTTGCAACCAAAACTCTTGAATCATTGTAAGTGAATGCTAACAAATTCCATTCAATGTTATCAAATGTTTAATGTGTCACTTAAATGTTAATTGAATATATGAAATGTTTGTTTCCTAAAAGAATGGGAATGTTGGCTCCATGTGTAATATCTGAGGAACATGTTAAGTTCTTGTGTTTTTCAGTGCCTATATTATGTTGGGGAGTGTTGATTTTCTATGTAATTGTATATTACTAATTTTTGGGGAAGCCAATGAGGAATGGATAATTCCTGTGCATTTGATATGTCGATGCTTGTTTATGATTTTCATACTGATCATTATATGTTGGCACAAGGCTAATAATACGTTGGACTAACATTTAGGAATGTGATTTTGACACAAAAATGTGTTACTGGTGTCTTGAAAATATTCTCAGGAATGGGATTATTCTTATAATCATCCTAGGTCTATAAATTGGTCCAAATGGTATGGGAATAGAGAGATAATTATATTTTTCATATTAAGTTAAATTTTGACTAAAATCATTTAGGCTATCAAGTCTTAACTTATGGATTATAGGAACTTAAAGAGGTATTTTTTTCTATAAATTGATATATATACAATTTAGATAAGAACCATGCAGGGATGAGGTTTGGCTAAGCTAAATAGGAATAGCTCTAAGGCGCTACGCAAACTATATCTGCATATGTTCATATATGTTTGTGTGGTTGGAACCTTAGCACCTTGGAGATTGGGTCAGCATAGTCACCACCTCCTTCTAACCTTAGTTAGGGCTAGGGATAGCATGGGGTATGTTACAGAGTGGTATCATAGCTTCAAGGTTCAAACACTTGTACTGGATGGGCTCTATCGCAGAAGTATCCAAGCGAAGGTTCAACACAAGATTTTTAAGATCCAGGAAGGGCTTAAAGCCTCGTGATCGGAGTTAGAAACCTAATTATTATTGTGGATGGATTTTTTGTACATTTTGGTGTGTCCTTTTATGCATGTAGCATGGTACCAATGATGTATTTTATTTTACTCATACTAATGTGCTAATCAAGGTGTAATCTTGCAACTAGCTTTACACTAGCATATTTTCACCGGAAAGCCAAGGCCCATAGTGTTTATTATGTAGCTATTTTTTGTTAAAATCTAACATTGATGTGTGTGTATGACAACACATAAAATAAACTAATACCCAAAGAGATGAAATTAAAATACCACAAGAACAACAAAGGGTGGTACAGTATAGAACCAACATACCAAGAAAACAATAATAGTCTGGTGTTGTATAGCTCTAATAAATCACAACATGGATATGAAGAAAGAAGAACAAATGAAGAATAAAGATCAGTTGGATAGCGAGGAGGAGCAGAATCAAAGAGTGGAGCTATGAGATGACAGGTGCCTTATCCATATTGGGAGTCCTAGCCATTGATGGAGTGTTCCAAGGATCACTTCACATATGAGGTACTTGATGGGCAAGTAGAAGATGAGAGGTATAGAGTGGTGGATGGAGTCATCTACTACCAGGATAGGATCTTCTTGACTAGGAATTCCAAGCTCAAGAAGAAGGCTCTACACGCATCACATGATTCATTCCTTTCCAATCACCAAGGTCTCATGGAGAAATATCAAACCATTATGGATATATTCTCATTGGAGGGCTCATCCATGGACCTCATCACCAGCTTACTCACAGTACATTGTAAGAGTTGTATCTTTGTACTTATTGATCATCTAACAAAGTATTTTCATCTCTTGCCATTTACATATAGTGCATTTCTCCACAAGAGGGCAAGCCTCTCTCTGTACCAACATTAGTGATGGAGATAGCCATTTATTGTATGTCTTTGGGCACGTCTTTTTCTATTCTTTGTATGCTCAGTTGACACACAATGCCATTTACTACTTCCAAGTAGATGAGCAAACATGCACAACTAGCAAGTGGGTGGGAGACAACTTGCCACATTATGTTCAGAGGCAACAGGTAGCAAAAATGTGTTGTTTCCACTTGGGGAACTATTGTCACAATCCAAAATTTCATATGAAACTCAGTATCTTTCTCATTTGGATTCCATATTGGGATGATGTTATATTCACTATATGTGGATTGGCTTGGGCAAGCAAGGTTCATCCTTGAGAGTCCATCTTCCTTTTGGCCTCTTGAGGGCAACATTATTGAAGCCCAAAATCAGAAGCAACTCTATACATATCATAAATGGAGAGAGAGACATTGTGGGATGGAAAATTTGGTCTATCATGTTCAGCCATACAACCCATCTACATTGCAGGAGCAAGAGATGGAGGAGTTTTCCTATGAGCTACCATTTTGGAGAGTGATCCATTTTTTTTGGATGATAGCTCGGGGATTGGAGCTTCTCATGGGGTTTAAGGTCCCCAACATTTTTCAGATCCCATGCCTCAAGAAGGCCTCTAGACAGCATGTAGTTGCCTCCATGGATATCCCACTTCTTCATTATGAGAGCCATTTGGTTTTATCACCAAAGGGTAACTTATACACTTGGGAGGAGCAACTTGGGGACAGTTTGATTGGAGAGAATATTTTTCAGTGGAGGAGCTTATCAGATGAGGATGCTACAAGAGGAGGAGAGGAGTCTTTGCAATATCCATCCTTGCAGTTGCTTTAGGACAAGCAACATTTGGGAAGGGAGGACTGTAATATTCCTAATTAGCTTTCAGCTAGTTGGAATATTAATTTTTTCTTTTGATAATATGATAGGTGAATAAGCGGGTAGAATGACCCATAAATCTATTTAGTAGGAATAAAACCACTTCTCATGTGAATGTGGAACATTTTATCATCTCTATAAAGCACCTTGAGGTGTGAACAGGGGCTAAATCATGTGGATAGGGTCAAATTTAACCAAATCAACAACGTTGTTATGGAGGTAGTGGAGAGTTACTGGAGGACAAAACAATCATAGAGGAGGAGTGTATGCATGAGAGTAGCTTATTTAATGAGTGGGACCCAAGGTGAGGAAGCTCACCAAACATATAATGAAGAGGATGGAAGTCATATAGGGCATTCGAAATATTGATATTGCATTGGTATTTTATGATTCTTTGCACGCTTCAACTGTTTAGCTAAGTCTGTTGTGCTGTTTAGCACAAGGGTGTTTCCGAGTGGAAATACCACCTTCATCCTCGGGGGACTTCGACTGCCTACTCAGGAGAGGTTCATTGACCATAATTTCCATTATCTGGCATAATTCCAAGATTTAGCTATCGTTCACAGTGTAGTCTCCTTCAGGATTGTGTTTTTTTGCAGGGCAACAATAGTGGAGTGTTGATAGACCCAATTTCTGAGCTTTTTTCTAGTGAGGGGAGTAGCCCTTCATCTAGGAGGCTAGTAAGGAATTTCTCAGAGATTTATTCCACCATCTAGCATCAGGTCAAGCAACATCATTCACCCATAACGTAGTCTCCTCCAGAAACTACGTTATTTTGCAGTGCAGTTGCAATGGGAGGTCAAGTACCCAAGTCCTTGACCTTGTTTCTAGTGAGGGGATCAACCCTTCATCCGATTTTTTTTTTAGGAGGGATATCAGCCATTGGCATATCAGATCAGCCACCTCCCATCAGTGTTCCATTTGCAGAGTGTTATTTATCACTAGGGCTACATTTTGAGTATTTCCAGAAACCCTTTCTGGGTTGTCTTGGAAAGGTGCTAGAAAGCCTAGATCTCTGATCCCGGAATTTTCTAAGCACTACAGCGGTAGATCCATGCATTTACATTTTACAGCAGCAGTTAACCCCAACATAAACTACATTGTCTTAGCCTCTGAAATTATATTATAGCAATTGTTCTTCGTATTTTATGTAATGGGTCTCTAGATGCTTGTTTTGCCTAGCTTGAGTGTCTTTTTTCCTCAAGATCTTGTATAAATTTTATGTTATAATGTTCAATATGATGTATATATGATCTACTCTCATTTTATGTGTTGATGTATCACTGCATTTTCCAATTTTATGTTCCATATTGCTGCTTTTCCTATTTTGGAATATTACAAACAATTACTCTGACACCCATCACTATGGTTTCTTTGGGACAAGAAACATCTAGGAGAGGAGGACTGTGATGTTACTACTTAGTAGTTTTGCTAAGTAATCACAATTTTGCACAATTTTGAGTTTTTATAAGGAGGAATTAGGAAAGGTGGGTTAGGAGGGCCCCACTTTGTAATTTTGGCTAAGGGAGGCTCCAACATAGGAGGAGGAAAATCGAAACTTTAGTGGATAGTGGGGTCACCCCAAGAGGAATACACAACCCTTGCAGCAACACACACTTGTGGAGAGAGAGAAAAAATATGTATGGGACCCACATGGGGAGATAAGGAGCTCAAGGATAAATAGGAGGAAAAGGCATCATTTTGGAGCTTTTAATTATTTGACAATCAAACTCTCTTGTACGCTTGAGTTGTTGAGCCAAGTCTAGAAAGTGTTGGATAATTCCTGTGCATTTGACATGTTGATGCTTGTTTATGATTTTCATAATGATCATTATATGTTGGCACAAGGTTGATAATATGTCAGACTAACATTTAGGAATGTGATTTTGACACAAAAATGTGTTACTGGTGTCTTGAACATCTTCTTAGGAATGGGATTATTCTTGTAATCATCCTATGTCTATAAATTGGTCCAAATGGTATGGGAATAGAGAGATAAACTATCTTTTTCATATTAAGTTAAAGTTTGACTAAAATCATTTAGGCTATCAAGTCTTAACTTATGGATTATAGGAACTTAAAGAGGTAGCTTTCTTCTATAAATTGATGTATATACAATTTAGTTAAGAACCATGCAGGGACGAGGTTTGGCTAAGCTAAAGAGGAATAGCTCTAAGGGGATATGCAAACTATATCTGCATATGTTCATATATGTTTGTGTGGTTGGAACCTTAGCACCTTGGAGATTGGGTCAACATAGTCACCACCTCCTTCTAACCTTAGTTAGGGCTAGGGATAGCAGGGGGTATGTTACAGAGTGGTATCATAACTTCCATGTTCAAACACTTGGATTGGATGGGATTTATCGCAGAAGTATCCAAGCAAAGGTTCAACACAAGATTTTTAAGATCCAGGAAGGCCTTAAAGCCTCGTGATCGGAGTTAGAAACCTAATTATTATTGTGGATGGATTTTTTGTACATTTTGGTGTGTCATTTTATGCATGTAGCATGGTACCAATGATGTATTTTATTTTACTCATACTAATGTGCTAATCAAGGAGTAATGTTGCAACTAGCTTTACACCAACATATTTTCACTAGCAAGCCAAGGTGATAGTGTTTATTATGTAGCTATTTTTTGTTAAAATCTAACATTTATGTGTGTGTATGACAACACATAAAAGAAACTAAGACCCAAAGAGATGAAATTCAAATGCCACAAGAACAACAAAGGGTGGTACAGTATAAAACCAATATACCAAGAAAACAATAATAGTTTGGTGTAGTATAACTCATTCGAATGTCCTGAAGATGGATCCCCGTTGGGATTCGAAATGTTGACAAGTGTTTCGTAAGAATGTGGATAATCCGACAAACTCTTCAGTAAATAATAGTCTGGTGTAGTATAACTCTAATCAATCACATCATGGATATGAAGAAATAATAACAAATGAAGAAGAAATATCAGCTGGATAGCAAGGAGGAGCAGAATCAGTTGGCCTTTTTGATAAGGCACCTATCATCTCATAGCTCCCGTCCTTGACATGCTCAATGCCAATGTCACATTCCAGAATTCTACTACCCCACTGTTGCTGCCTCCCTTGCAACTGCTTTTTCTTAGAAAAAAGATTGAAGTTTTTGGAGGTCAAAGCCTTTGTCCATCCAAAACTTCCTGAATTTGGCCAAAGCATGCATGAATGCCAAAAACCCTCTGCTATATATGGAAAAATCCTTCCTATGTGGAAGTATATTCTGATCCTCAAAGGCTATGGAGTAGCCCCTTTGCAGCATGAGTGTGCCACTATCTACTCCTGAAACATCATGCAAGGTATGGTAGAAAGTCAACCCATACTCTCCTAAGAGTAACCAAAGCAACAATGACTCTTGCTACCTCCTCATCTCATCATCATAGAAGTCATGGAGTAACATCATGATGATTGAATTTTAGAATGTCCCATACAACCAAACTCTCTGCTGCCATATCATATGAATGCCATGCAATTTCCCAAACCATAACACACCCTTTGACATAGGATATGTCATGTGATGACCAAACTCTCTCAAGAGTAGCCAGCGCAACCATGCCTCTTGATGCCCTATGTCATATATCTACAAGTAGCTCACCAATCACTTGGTCATCATCCTCACCCATCCATCCAACTGTGGGTGACTCCTATCATGATCCAATTTGGTATCCACCCAATGGAGAATAACCTCCCCCAAAATTTGATGACTACCTTTGCACTCTATGATATGTTTAAGTGCAACCTCCTGGAGATTTCTACATGAAGACCACTCATGAATGACCTAGTGGAACCCATAAGGTTCCAAATATGCTATGGGAAAAATATTCTCATTGAGATGTGAAGTGCTCATCAAGAAGGATATATCATAATAATGGAAGATGCCATCCATCACAAGATGTCCATCATCAACCATCTGTTTATCCAATGCTTCATAGGTGAATCGGTCATCGTAATTCTCCAATAATGGTTGGGCCTCCAACTCATCACTGCTACTCAGTGACAATGCTGCTGATCTCCATGATGGTGAATATGCTATCTCAGGGTCATATACAATTTTGAACACACAGTTCTGCATTGGATTGATTAGGATTATGCTAATCCTATCCTCCAAAAATCTACACTCCAACCCAAAGTGTTGTGTGCAGTGCAATAATGAAAGACCAGGATGGCTATGCATCTCCTCCTTGAACCTGTCAAGGATCCTCTGTGTAGTGATAGTCTGCTGCTTCAAATCAGCAATGTGATTTAACCCTTGGTCATGCAATTTCCCTGATGGCATGTCCCCACAACTCTCCATATGATGTGCTGAAATAATATCGGGTGGAAATGTTTGCATAACTTGGATGAGCTGATCCTTGGGAACATCTTTTACAACTACAAGGGTTTCTCCTATCGGTGTAATCTCTTCTCCAAATGCTGGTGATGGTGATGGTTGCTCTCCTATTGCTGCACCAGTGCTGGTATCTGTCTCCTCTTCATCATGCATCCCATGGATCATGCATGGGACTCCCACTATCAAGGGATCAAGACCATATTGCAAGGATGCAAGTGTTCCTTCTCCTAATGCAAGTACTCCTGTAGCTAGTGGTGGTAAAAGTTTCTCTTCTTTTGGAGTGATAGTACTAAAATCTTCCCTTGGCTCCTCATGTAATTTCTCATTAATGTCAGGAAATGTCTCAATAGGAATTACCTACGGTTTTATCTCATTAAACTTCTTGATCAGCCTTTGAGTAAAATCTGCATAAGCAGTCACTCTTGCATGTTTCAAATGGCTGAACCACCAATTCTTTGCTTCACCCTCAAGGTGCAACACTGCAATCTCAACAGCTTCTATTTCTGCTACTGGATGTAGAAGGAAGAATGTGTCTAAATTCTTCCTCCAAGCCTTTGTTGTGCTTGTGGATGACCCATCAAATGTAGACAAAAGGAATCTATTATGTCTCTTTCTTCTACTGTTGCTGCATGGTCTCCATTTTTCTTTGATTTGGATAAACTGATGGAGAGTTAGATTCTCCTTGAAAGCCCTTGATTGAGATTTGTACTCTGAAAGATAATCAGTTAGAGTCTCATGATATAAGTTTCCTCCATCTCCATGCCATTCACCTTCCTCTTTCAAGAAAGTGGACATAGTAGATTGTTGTGGAGCTCTATGCATTCCCAGTTTCTTCCGCTCCTGATAGGAAGTGATTGGACCTTACTCACCTTGAAACCTTCTTGAGGTCTCCTTTTGCCTCTCCCTTCACATTTTTTTGACCTCCTTGGAGAGGTCCTGCATAGATCTAAAAAGAAATGAGGCAAAACTCACTCCTTCCATCATTAGGGATCTCTTCTTTGTTGGAAATACTGAGAGGGGGGGGGGGGGGGGGGGTGAATCAACATTCCTTTCAATTAGAGCATTAGTTAATCTTCAATTATTGTCGATGTTTGTACAATGATAGTAGAAAAAAAGAGGAACACAAATGCACACAGTTTTTAAGGTGGAAACCCACTCCAGGAAAAAAACCACCTAATGCTTTTCTAATAATTATTTAATATTCAACTCCAGTTGAAAATAAAGCTCCAACTTCCTAGAATCTAGAAAAGTATTCTTCTCCAGCTCCCACTGGATGGATGCTCCAACGCCCGAGATTCTTTAGTGTTCAACTGAACGGATGCCCCAACACCAAATGAGCTACAACTCACCCTAGCACCACCCTACCACCCTATAGAAGAATAAAATAAGAATGGACTCCCGTACCAGGGAAAATGGTCCACTTTACAATGATATAGAATGATGTAGAAGAAGAATATATACTAGACCATAACCCCAACTTTGACACATCCACCTAATGATGATCCTAGACCTCCCAACACTGCCTCTTCAACCCTTGGTAGATAGACACTAGTACAATTTTTACAATAATGTATTTACAATGACTTAGTACATTGATACCTTTACAATGATTGTATGCAGTGCTGCCAACTTGAAGACTTCATAGGATGAACTTATTGCTACTGTTATGCACCTTGGTTTATGCTATTTTCATGCTAACCTCTGCTGCACCTTGCTTTGCTTTTTTTCCCTAGAAAGTCTGGTCCTTTGCAACCCTTGACAACACATGATCTAGCTTTTCTTTGCCTTCTAGGAGCTCGATATTGAATCTGGTGTATATTTTTTATTTCAGATCATCAATATCTGATTTTTGGTCCTGTAGTATTCCTTTGATTCATATTTCCAATGCCATAGGTCTGACCCAATTTGGATTCTTCAAGAGATATTTATACCCAATCTCTCACAATTCCCTAATTATGGACTGTTTCAGTAGAGTGCACTTGTACGGCATGCCACATGCCACTATTTATTCATTTGGCTCTGAAACTGATAGAGAGAAAACTACAGACTATGAATTATCTATAATTTTTTACTAAATTTCAATCTGATACTCAGAGAGAGAGTTATGACGATTTTACCAATGTCACTTCTTTGAGATGAATTTCAGGAGCCTGCAAAAACCCTGACTTCCACAAATCACATCTCCAAAAATGTTGCGCATATTGATCTGAAATTTTTACAGAAGCTTCCTCAGGATTTCAGATTCACCTCATAAAAATTTCAGCTACTGAGCCTTCTTAGAAAAAAATTTAGAGCGAAAATTCCACGATGACCTGTTTCATATGGCGAAATCCCTTGCATAAGGAGGAAATTAGGATCACAATTTATATAAATGCTTAGGTTGAGAGGGGCTTCAACAAGTGAACGTCGGAGGGATTTTAGGAGCTTAAAAAATATTAATTATGACTTTTCAATGACCCATGCCCCAACCCCATGGGGTTTTAGCCCAGTAATTGGGGGTACAAACTTCAAACATGAGTATCTCTCAAACCGTGAAGAATTACATGGCGTGCCATATATCAACGGAAACATCTCGACAAGTAGAAACCATAAAAATAATTATTGACCCAGAGAATATTAATTTGGTAGGTCAAAATTCCCATGCAATATTGGGTTAGCCCTTGGTGCTGCTTGGGTTGACATCAATGACAACTGCTGATCAACAATCTCCCCCTTTAGCATTCAAGATGGCAACACAAGTACTCCCCCTGCGATCATGACACCTCTTCCTACAACATTCTCTCCCCCTTTGACATCAATGGAAAAGGATAAATCCCCCATGAAACACAACCATCTTGTGGACCTGTACACACTTCCACTCCCCCTGACACACAACCGTCCTACAGACCTGCAATATACTTCCACTCCCCCTTTATATTCTGAAAAAGGAAAATCTAATGAGAACGTAGGAGAATCCCAAGCTTCTGGCGAAGATATTCCAATGCTGGTGAATATTTAATATGTGATTCTTTTGGTGCTTCTTAAATGTTCAAATCTATTGATGTTTCACTAAGCCCTAGGAGGTTCATATTTGACAGATCTCCTGGAATTGTTTTCATTCCTAGGGTACGTGCGACATTCTAAAGCTTTATGACCAAATTTTCCACATGAATAACAATAGCAATAAAAAATATGTTGGTACCTGGATGGAAATTTTCATCGAGGAATTGTCTTCCAAGGTTGTTCTTGCGAATATTGTCCAATGAAGTCTACATGCATGTCAGATCTCATAGGTTCATTGTATTTTTTTGTGGAAGTTCCTGCTTCTTCTTCTTTGAAACTGATGCTAGTTTTGTCATTGTAATATCGTTGATTGTGGATGAGTTCTTCCAATGCCCTTGAGCTGTTGGCATAGTTTTGGATAGTTTTTCCTTTCTTCACTTCCTCACGCAGCGAGACTACTTCGGCTTCTAATTCTTCCCTTTCTTGGTTGCTTTCTTCCAACTTCTTTTGAAGTAACTCTTCAATGCATTTGTGTTCTTCAACTTCAATTTTGAGACCTTGAACTTGTTCTTCAAGAGTATTGGAACGGATCTTCTCCGCCTTGAGATATTTTATAAGCTTGATTGCTTCCTCATAAAATTCTTCTATGGTCCATCCTTCTTCTTCGTTTTTTGATACCTCTTGTTTATTGTGCTTGGCCATAAACAATACTCTCTCATTGGCTTATTCTTCACTGTCATTGTCTTCATCAAATGATGAGCTATCTTCTTTAGAGAGAAAGTTCCTTTTGGATCCTTGCTTGTTGAATTTATTAAAGCCTTTCTTTCCTTTTGAGTGCCATTACTTATGTTTGGACATTTTGCTGCAAAATGCCCAACCTAATTACAACTCAATGGAAGTTTACCTTTGAATTGTCCCTTACCAATTTTTAGTTTTCTCGTGAAGTAAGCATATTCTTCATCTGAAATACCTTCTTCATCATCTCCCTTTTCTTCACACTTGAAGGTGCATGTATTTTCAATTGAAGGTTGTTTATCCTTATTGGTTTCCTTAGATGCAACGAACGCAGTTTCTAGATCCGAAGTACCCTCTTCTTCATCAAGTCTCATTTCATATGCTATGAGAACTCCATTTAATTCCTCTTTGTTGAGTTTTTCCAGATTTGCATTGTATTCTAAGACCGATACCTTTGGGTTGAATCTCCCTGGTAACGTTCTAAGAATCTTCCATATAATAGTTTTCTCATCAACTGGCTCTCCCAATCCTTCTAGAGTATTGGTTATTTCATCAATGTATTGGAAGTATGCAGCAATGTTGCAATCTTCTTTCATTCTGAGTTGCTCAAAATTTTCTCTATAGATTTGAAGCTTTGCTTCTTTGACATTTGAGTCACCTGCATATATATTCTCAAGCTTGTCCCATACATTTTTGGCAGTTTTACAACCCAACACCTTATGATAAGCAGATTCAATAAGTCGAATGATAATAATATTCTTTGCTTTTGCATCATTTACCAAATTCTTCTTACCTTGTTCATCCGTAGTTGATGTAAATCCTTTTTGAATAGTGTCCCATACTTTGTAACCTTGCACCAAGAGATAGACCTCCATTCTTCCTTTCTAGAGTGCATAATTATTTTCATTGAATAGAGGTACACCATTCTTGGTATGCTCCATGACCTCTTTCAGTGGTAAAAGCTGGCTGACGGAAAAGGAACCAATCTGCGATACCAATTGGATTCTTGAGAAGTTACTCTTAATCTCTCACAGTACCCTAATTATGGATTGTTTCGATGAGGTGCACTTTTGACCTTGTGTGTTACTATTTTTTCATTTGGCTGCGAAATTGATAAGTAACTTGAAAATATTGGCCAAATATGCTAATTTTAAAATTTCAATCGGATATAGAGAGAAGTTATGAAGATTTTACCAAGGTCACTTCTTTGAGATGAATTTTAGGGCTTTCTTGAAAATAACAACTCTGAATCATGTCTCCAAAAATTTTGTGTATCTTGATGCGAAATTTTTATAATAGCTGCTCAGGGTTGAAGCTTCTCCTCCTGCTTGTTCAACCACGAACCTTTGTGAAAAAAAAATCCGACGAAAATTCCACAGTGTTGAGGATGGTGATATCCCTTGTAAGGAGAAATAGGATATGGTTATATAAATGTGGGTTGAGCTTCCAACAAGTGAACGTGGGAGGGCTATTAGGAGCTTAAAAAATATTAATTATGATTTTTCAATGACCCATGCCCCAACCCCATGGGGTTTTAGCCCACTAACTGAGGTACAAACTTCAAACATGAATATCTCTCAAACCGTGAAGAATTACATGGCGTGCCATATATCAACGGAAACATCTCGACAAGTAGAAACCATCAAAAGCATTATTGACCCAGAATATATTAATTTGGTAGGTCAAAATTTCCATGCAATATTGGGTTTATTTTAGTCTTGCTTGAGTTGTCGCTGCTTGAGTTGACATCGATGACAAACTGTGATCAAAAATCTCATGGCATTGATGGCAACACAGAAGTACTCCCAGAAATCATGAAACCTCTTCCTACAACATTCTCTCCCATTTTGTTGTCCAAATGGAAGGTGGCTCTCCATGAATATTTTAATCTGCCCGGACTACACACAGGTCCTCCCCATGACACCTATGCAATCCTCTGGACTGCAATCTACTTCACACTCCCCCTTTGTATATTCCTAAAAAAGAAAAATCTAGTAACGAAACTTGGAAGTCCCAAGCACGGTGAAAGATATTATAATCTTTGAGTGAATATTATTAATAACGATTCTTTTGGTGCTGCTTGGAATCTTACTACTTGTCCAACTGCTTGCATAACATCTGGTTGGGAGGCTGTTACATATAGAAGAATACTAATCATAGATCTGTACAACCTTTGATCCACATCCTTAGATGAGTCGTCTATGCTCAATTTGCAACCTGTTACCATTGGAGTAAGGATGGGTTTGCAATCTTCCATTTTAAATTTCTTGAGAATTTCCTTGATGTTCTTGGCTTGACATATAAATATTCCTTTCTCTTGCTGAGATATTTGAAGCCCTAAGAAGTATGTCAGCTCACCAAGTAAAGACATCTCGAAATCACTTTGCACCTTTGTAGCAAACTTCTTACTTAGTCGATCATCATTGCTACAAAATATTATATCATCCTCTTTAGCTATTAGACATGCTTTAGTTGCTTCATCCAGAACATATATGTCGTTTGGAGCTCGATTTGCTATAGCCACAATTTCACCATACCTATCTTTCCTGATTTCACATTTTGTGTAGTTGAATAGTATTGTGTCCTTGATCACACATTTGTCCAACACTGAGCAGATTGTGATTCATGTTTTCAACCAATAGAACATTCTTGGCTAGAGCATCTTTGCTTCCGAGAGTGACAGTACCTGATCCTATAACATTTGAAGATCCATTATTTCCAAAGGACATGGTTCCATTCTTCTTCTCTTTCAGAGATAAAAATTTATTTCTATCTCCAGTGATATGCGTTGAGCAACTGCTATTAACATACCACACATCTTTGTTCTTTTGAGCCTTGAAAGCGAGAGCACAATTATCATTCTTCTTCTTCTTCCATGTTTGTTCGTTCTATGGCTTCGAAGATTCTTTTGGAGGATTTTCAAGTCTGCAGTCTTTGGCTATGTGTCCAAAGTTTCAACATTTGTAGCATTCAATATTATTACTTAAATGTTCAAATCTATTGATGTTTCGCTGAGCCCTGGGAGGTTAATATTTGACAGATATCCTAGAATTGTATTCGTTCCTAGGGTACGTGCGACATTCTACAGCTTTATGACCAAATTTTCCACATGAATAACGGTAGCCATAAAAAATATGTTGGTACTTGGATGGAAATTTTCGTCGAGGAATTGTCTTCCAAGGCTGTTCTTGTGAATCTTGTCCAGTGAAGTCTGCAGCCCATATGGAATCTCATGGGTTCATTGTATGTTGCCTGACTTGCCAGAAGGTCACGCTACTTTTCTTTGTAACCAATGCCGGTTCAGTTCTGTCATTGTAGATCGTTGATTGTATGAGTTCTTCCAATGCCCTTGTTGTTGGCATAGTTTTGGATAGTTTTCCTTCCTTCACTTCCTCACGCAACGAGACTACTTCGGCTTCTAATTCTTCCCTTTCTTGGTTTCTTTCTTCCAACTTCTTTTGAAGTGACTCTTCAATGCATTTGTGTTCTTCAACTTCAATTTTGAGACCTTGAACTTGTTCTTCGAGAGTATTGGAATGGATCTTATCCACCTTGAGATCTTTTATAAGCTTGATTGCTTCCTCATAAAATTCTTCTATGGTCCATTCTTCTTCTTCGTTGTTTGATACCTCTTGTTTATTGTGCTTGGCCATAAACAATACTCTCTCATTGGCTTCTTCTTCACTGTCATTGTTTTCATCGGATGATGAGCTATCTTCTTTAGAGAGAAAGTTCCTTTTGGATCCTTGCTTTTTGAATTTCTTAAAGTCTTTCTTTCCTTTTGAGTTGCCATTACTTTTGTTTGGACATTTTGCTGTAAAATTCCCAACCTTATTACAGCTGAAACATATCAATGGAAGTTTACCATTGAATTGTCCCTTACCAATTTTTAGTTTTCTCGTGAAGCAAGCATATTCTTCATCTGAAAGACCTTCTTCATCATCTCCCTTTTCTTCACACTTGCAGGTGCATGTCTTTTCAATTGAAGGTTGTTTATCCTTATTGGTTTTCTTAGATGCAACGAACGTAGTTTTTAGATGTGAAGTACCGTCTTCTTCATCAAGTCTCATTTCATATGCTATGAGAATTCCATGTAATTCCTCTTTGTTGAGTTTGTCCAGATTTGCATTGTATTCTAAGACTGATACCTTTGGGTTGAATCTCCCTGGTAACGTTCTAAGAATCTTCCGTATAATAGTCTTCTCGTCAACTGGCTCTCGCAATCCTTCTAGAGTATTGGTTATTTCATCAATGTATTGGAAGTATGCAACAATGTTGCAATCTTTTTTTATTCTGAGTTGCTCTAATTTTTCTCTATAGATTTGAAGCTTTGCTTCTTTGAAATTTGAGTCACCTGCATATATATTCTCAAGCTTGTCCCATACATTTTTGGCAGTTTTACAATGCAACACCTTATGATAAGAAGATTCAATAAGTCAAATGATAATAATATTCTTTTCTTTTGCATCATTTACCAAATTCTTCTTACCTTGTTCATCCATAGTTGATGTAAATCCATTTTGAACGGTGTCCCATACTTCGTAACCTTGCGCCAAGAGATAGACCTCCATTCTTCCTTTCTAGAGTGCATAATTATTTTCATTGAATAGAGGTACACCATTCTTGGTATGCTCCATGACCTCCTTCTAGCTATTAAACTTCTATTGAAGGAACCAAGCTCTGATAACAATTTGGATTCTTCAAGAGAGAGTTATACCCAATCTCTCACAATGCCCTAATTATGAACTGTTTCAGGAGAGTGCACTTGTACGGCATGCCACGTGTCACTTTTTCTTCATTTGGCTCTGAAATTGATAGAGAGAAAACTACAGACTGATCACTATCTTCCACTTTTTACGGAATTTCAATCCGATACTCAGAGAGAGAGTTATGACGATTTTACCAAGGTCACTTCTTTGACATGAATTTCAGGAGCCTGCAAAAACCTTGACTTCCACAGATCATATCTCCAAAACTATTGCACATCTTGATCTAAATTTTTATAGCAACTTCCTCAGGATTTTTTATTCACCTCATAAAAATTTCAGCTTCTGAACCTTCGTAGAAAAAAATTTAGAGCTAAAATGCCACAATGACCTGTTTCAGATGGCGAAATCCCTTGCATAAGAAGGAAATGAGGATCATAATTTATATAAATGCTTAGGTTGAGAGGGGCTTCAACAAGTGAACGTGGGAGGGATTTTAGTATCTTAAAAAATATTAATTATGATTTTTCAATGACCCATGCCCCAACCCCATGGGGTTTTAGCCGAGTAACTGGGGGTACAAACTTCAAACATGAATATCTCTCAAACCGTGAAGAATTACAAGGCGTGTCATATATCAACGGAAACATATCGACAAGTAGAAACCATAAAAAGCATTATTGACCCAGAGTTTATTAATTTGGTAGGTCAAAATTCCCATACAATATTGGGTTAGCCCCTGGTGCTGCTTAGGTTGACATCAATGACAACCATTGATCAACATTATTATGGTGTCATAAGATGTATTTCCCACAAGCTGAGCCAGAGATCATGCTCGGATACCATTGTAATATTCCAAAATAGGAAAAGTAGCAATATGGAACATAAAAATTGAAAATGAACTAATAAATCAACACATAAAATGAGAGCAGATCATATAGCCATCATATTGAACATTATAGCAGAAAGTGTATACAAGATCTTGAGGAAAAAAGACACTCAAGCTAAGAAAAACAAGCCTCTAGAGACCCAATACATAAAATATGAAGAACAAATGCTATATTAGAATGCCGAAGGCTAAGATAGTGTAGTTTTTGTTGGGGTTAATTGCTGCTGTAAAATGTAAATACATTGATATGATATTGTAGTTCTCATAAAATTTCAAGATCAGAGATCTAGGCTTTCTAACACCTTTCCAAGACAACCTAGAAAGGGTTTTCAGAAATACTCAAAATGCAGATTATACAAAATGTAGCCCCAGGTATGAATAAATTATGTAACTAGAAAATTGGTGGGAGGTGGCTGATTTGATATGAAAATGGCTGATATCCCTCCTCACAAACTTTTTGGATGAAGGGCTGATCCCCTCATTGGAAAACAAGGTCAAGGACTTTGGTACTTTACCTCCCACTGCAAATGCACTACAAAATAACATAGTTTCTGGAGAATACTGCACTGTGGGTGAATGATGCTACTTGGCCTGATACCAGATGGTGGAATAAATCTCTTAGAAATTCCTTAATAGCCTCTCAGATGAAGGGCTTCTCCCCCCACTAGAAAACAAGCTCATAAATTGGGTCTATAAACCCTCCACTACTGATGCCCTACAAAACAACACAATCCTGAAGGAGACTATGTTGTGAATGATGGATGAAGCTTGGCCTTATGTTGGATAGTGGAAATGATGCTCAATGAACCTCTCTTGAGTAGGCACTCGAATTCCCCTGAGGATGAGGGTGGGATTTCCGCTCGGAAACACCCTTATGCTAAACAACACAACAGACTTAGCTAAACAACTGAAGCAAGCAAAAATTCATAAAAGAGCAATATAATATCAATATTATGAATGCCTTCTATGGCTGCCATGCTCTTTCTTATATGCTTGGTGAGCTTCCTCACCCTGGGTCCCACTCATTAAAGAAGCTACTCTCATGCATACACTCCTCCTCTATGACTGCGATGTCCTCCATTAACTCTCCACTACCTCCATAAAAATATTGTTGATTTGGTAAACTTTGACCCTGTCCACCTGCTTTAGCCACTGTTCATACCTCAAGATATGAAATATAGCTGATACAATGATCCTCATTCACATGAGAAGTGGTTTTATTCATACTAAAGAGATTTATGGGTCTCTCTACCCACTTATTCACCTATCTTATTATCAAAATAAAAAATTAATATTCCAACTAGCTGAAAGCTATTTAGGAATATTACACGGTTCCACTTCCCAAGCGGCATCCTCCTATGGAAAATATTTAAAATTCACCAAAAACTCCCGAACGGTCCTGTTTTTTAGCCTTCTCTCTCTCACCTCCAAATGTTCTCCAACACTAGAACCAAATGCCCCTCATCATCCAAATGGGGTATATTAGTAGCTATTGTCACCTGCTGCCCTAAGGTCTTTTTCAGGCATGAGCCATGAAATAAATTTTGTACCTTTCTCTTGGGCCACCTCTCCAACTTTCCTGGTCACCCTGTAAGGCTTAGAACCTTGCTTAGTGGAAGAAAGATGTAGCCAAGTCAAAGACAAGGAGAATAATCTTAGAGGGAGTGCAAGATCACATTGTCTCAAATCTCCATGGGAAATAAAATATTTTCGCAATGTGGAAAGCACCGAAAAAATTCTTTGAGAATAATAGTGATCACAGGAAGCTGGCGATCACAGGATAAACTTTGAAATATCAAGATGCATAAGAATGCCACTATTCTGAAATATCTGAGTAGGTTCACACAAGTTTTTGATGAACTTGGAAGGGTTGGTGTTCATGTTGCAAAAGATGAATTGGTAATCCTAGCCCTTTTAGGCCTTCCCAAGAGCTGACATAACTACAAAGATTCATTGAACATGAGTGTTGGTGCCCTTGTTTTGAATTTTGAATAAGGAACAGATTTTGGGTTGCGGATCAACACATGGTAGTCGCAACAACGGTAGGTAGCGGAGCTACCGAAGTTGCAGAAGAACAGGAGATAGCTGATGGGACCAACGCAAATAAGTGAAGACGAAGAGAAGATATGACAGAGAATAGATAGCAAAAATTTTAGGCAACAGAAAGAAGCCGAAAGCAGCTGAAGAAGAACACAAGAGAAACTAGCAGTTGCGCTGGCGGGTGAATAAATAGGCCGTCACCCAGCCAAAAAGGAGATCAAGCATGGATATAAAGGGATTGAAGAGGATCGAGCAGATGCTGCAGAAGAGCTCTGTTTTAAGCACAACATCCTTGTAGTTCCTAGGCTTCTATTGATTTATCATGGCTATATTACCCATCTCTCTGTCCTGTGGGAAATCTGTAATAGAACTATAAGCTCTTCCTATTGAACGATGTAACTGTGGATCCAACTGAAGGTTATTAATACACTTGAAGGTTGCTATATTGTTGTATGAGTTACATGCATGCATGATGTCTGTGGTACCTCAAAATTTTATTTGCTTAATATCTGCACAATGTTCTAAGAAGATCTTCTATGTATGATGATATGTATGAAAATGATTCTATGTTAGCTTCGAGTTGCGGATCCATCCACCACTACCGATATGTTCCCCTTCTGCATGTGGTTGGGGCACGCATCGGGTGAGACTATCTGCTCTCTGGAGTAGGGTGAAAATGTCGGCGTGGTTCTAGACTACAGCGGACTCCTTTGTTGGCCCCAATCCCCGAACCTGGGTCTTGCCCACGAGACCTGTTTTCTCGCCAATAAATGGTTCCATTGCTGGGACCCTAAACTTCATTAGGGGAACTAGATCATGGTCTCAAGGATCTTCGAAGGAGAAATATGGAGATGGTGGGATAACCACCTGGACGAGTTTATAGCTCAGGAAGCGGAGCTAACGAATCAAAAGGAGAAGGTGCTCAAGGATTTAGTCCTTTTGTCGGATTCTACCAGTGATACTTACGAGATCTTTTGGGGAAAATTCCCTAGCGACCTCTATAATTAGTTGCAGAGGTTGCAGAACAAGGTTACTAAGGACAAATCACAGAAGATCAACTGTAAATGGGTGCACAAAGATCTGGTGGCCCTGCATCGACTGGACACTGAGTTGACCCGCGCTGTAGATTCTGGGTAGAGTCTACCTTGGATGGGTATATTGTGGAGTTTGCCGTTGAGTGCTACCAGTCCTTCTCCAGAGCCGAGGCTATCTTCCGATCTAGACTAAGAGGGAAGCTACTTAAGGAAATTCCATTGTGGATTAAGGCCCTGATGGTGGACGAAGGGCTGATGGAATTCCAGAAATCGGGCATGGAAGCGTAAACCTCCAGTGCTGGGGGAAGGGCCTGAGGGACAAATTCTACGAGAAATGTGAAGCGGGGGAGTGGGGGAATGGATTCTGAGACCACAAGGAGGTTAAGGGAGTGACATGCACATCAGAGGGCGTAGATCGCTGACGGGTGGCGAGAAAGGGTGATGCAGGAGTTAAAACAATGAGGGAGTAGTCAGAACGAACAAGAGGAGGCGCCTCAGAGGATATTGGATATGGAAGGTTAGGCGGGTCCCCAGGAGATGGAAGGGATCATTGTGGGAGTGTGGCGGGTGCATGGGAGCCCAACCAGGAGGAAGAGGGAGACGATGTCTAATGAAGGAGATGTAGATGTGTGGCCCGAAGAAGGTTCTGATGGTGAGTGGTACATCGCGATGTAGTGGTTATTCCAAGAAAGGAGGGAATTCATATCTCCAGGTATTCCTACTTCCCAAAGCTTGAATGGAAAGGATCCCTACCTTCCCCTGGTACTCTGTAAACCTTTAAGTGATATTTTTGTTAAGTTAAAAGAGTTGAGTCGATTGCATAGGAGTCCATTGTCAGCATCAACGCATGATAATAGCAGCATTAATGGTAGTATAGTAATTACTAGTGGTATAATTACGCAACCAGGACCCGGAGGGTTCATTCTAGTCACACCTCAACAAGTGAATATGGCGGGGTCATTCACCCGGTACCTAGAATTCTCTAGGTGGGGTAATGATGATGTGGAACAACACTAGTACCTCTATGAAGCCATATGGAAGGCTCAACAGATGCCAGATGCAAGAAAGCTAATAGAATTCCAAACCATGCTGAGAGAAAAGGCATTGCGCTGGTTCATAAAGTGGTCAGAGGCCCACACGAATCCAGCAATTGCAGATGTCAAGAAATATTTTTTCCGAGAATTTAAGCTTCCCCAAACAGACCAGCAAGGTCTGTCTGAACTATGGGAGATCAAGCAAATAGAAGGAGATACTACGTAGGAGCTGATGCGCAGGTTCAAAGATGCAATTGGGAAACTCAGCTACCCAATCGACCCAAACCATCAGAGGGACTGGTTCATCAAGGCTCTGCTTCCCTTGACATGAACCCCCCTCACTCAGCAGAAGATCGACAACTTGCAGGATGCTTTGGAACAGGCTATGAAGATAGAGGCAATGGCAGGCTACCCTTAGGAATATCGAGGAGGGTCGGTCCTGCAAGACCCATCCCTACTGGGACTGCAACATCAGATTGCCAATCTGACAGAAAAAATTAAGGAGATGCAGCTTATAAGACCATCTAGGCCTAATGTTTGGTGCACACACTACCTGGTAGAAGGGCACGTGGCAACTGAGTGTCCTCGATTGCGAAGCCCGGGAGTGGGGTCCTCAGTAGCGGCAGTACATGGGACTCCCCCTATCGGGGGAGGTGCACCGGTAAACTCGCAAGGGGTCTATCTGCTGCAACAACCGTATGCAGGGTTCCCACATCAACCAACCCAAGCCGCAACAGAGCATTGTGAAATCTGCTAGACGGTGGGTCATCAACCTCGGACGTGTCCGATTTTGCATAAGTACTCCAATGTTCTAAACAACGTATATTGTGAGTTCTGTGCTTCCACAACTCACAACACCGAATAGTGCAGAGCTCTAAACGCATTGGCGGACCGATTGGACCGACCCTCCTACAGGGTGAATGAGGCTCCCAGACGTAGAGGAGGCGGTATGCGCGGGGGGCGCACAGGAGGACGGGGTCCACTAAAATGCTACAACTATGATCAGGAGGGTCACGTGGCCCATGAATGCCCCCTACCCAGAAGACCGTGGTGTTCCCAATGCCGTGTGAACACCCATGCGACAGAGGACTGCCTTGAACTTATCAAGAAGTGGGAGGAACGAGCAAAGCAGAGGGGCACGAATTTGGTAAATGCAGAACCTCAAGGGACAGTGACTCCGACCATGCAAAACGTAGCCATAGTGACGCGAGGAGGAAAGAAAATGGGAGAGGATGCTCGTGAAAAGGAGCCGATATGGGTGATCGGGCCCACATCCCCGAAACAACTAATCAGGCCAGAAACATAGAATAAATATTTCCAGGAGGTGATAGAGACCTTTGCCCAGTTGGGAAGAGACAAAGGTATTGAGGTACCCGTGAAGAACGATACTAGGGAACAGGGTGCTACGGGGGCTTTGATTGAGGAATGGCTCCACCTATTCCTCAAAATTGTTGACAATGCTTCGATGCGTGAACAACTCAAGCATACCCTGGAGAATGTATTTCAAGGGAACACAGGAATGAGGGAATCCTTGAAGACAACACCCCAGTATGTACTGCAGGTCAAGCGGAACAAAAGAAGAACAGGAAAAGAGTTCCGGCTAAACAAGCAGGTTGCGGGATTTCAGATCAGAGACACCATGCTCGACTTGGGATACGACGTCAATATCCTGCCTCGGAAGACATGGGAGGCTCTTGGGCAGCCACGACTGACTTACTTGCCAATCCAGATCAGAATGACGAACTAGTAATACATTGTGCCAATCAGCAGACTCGAAGATGTCGAGGTCGACATTGCAAGGGTAAGGACTTACACGGATTTTGAGGTCTTCAATATTATGGGAGATAAATATCCCTACCCCGCGTTGCTAGGAATTGACTGGGCTTTTGAAAACTATGCCATCATCGACCTCAAAAAGGAGCTGATGATTTTTGAAGACGGAGAGGTCCGAGTCACTCAGCCTCTCGACCCATATTAGGGTCTGAGATATACAAAAAATGTGGATAATAGGGAGGATGCTCAGATATTGGACAACCTCTATCAGATGACAACAGGGAAGTGGGAGGATTATATTAACCCAATAACAACCGGCTTCGTAAGATGGCATAGTGTCTAGAGCTCAGAGCTGGGGTCGGAACTAGCTTGGGAAGACTAGCAGCAAGGGGGGTATGAGACTAGCACGAGGAGATGTGCCAATATTTATAGAGTCCATTGGATTGGAGCTGAGATAAGGGAGTACCCCACCTTGTCCAACATGCAAGTAGTAAATACCTTCATTGCCCAAGTGGAAGACAAGGTACTAGAGGAAAACAGGATACCACTCTTGGACGTAGCACTCTAGTCCACATCAGCCATGTGGTGGAAAAATCACCGCAACCCCCTGTCGCGGTGGAGTTGTGTGACGGAGGCTTTGAGGGTGCGGTTCAAGGAAGACGAAGGACCTTGAAGCAAGAAAAGGTACCAAGGAACTTCTGATCCGAGAGACCACCTGAGAACCTATCAGGAGAAGTGGCAATGCGTAGGGTACCCAGAGGAGTTTTGGGTACATCGGTTTGTCCACTCCTTGGATACCATCCCACATGCTTGGTACTTAGAAGAAGAAAGAAAGAGAGGGACTAGTTCTTGGTAGGAGGTTGCGAACAAATTTGTTTAGAGCTTTTCATTCGAAGGGAAGACAGAGCTGGTGTCCCAAGCATTACAGGCCATAAAAGGGGTACTATTTTTCTACGATCCGGGCACAGATGGGAGGCCATTAGTATTGAATCCTGATGGCAGGTGTAAGTTGGCTTGCCAATGGATCGATAACGAGCCAGATGATGACAGTTTGGAGGACCTGAGGCACCTATACTTTGAAGAGATAGAAGGCAAGCGGAACATTAAAGAAGAGCCTACCACTGAAGGAGTCCATCTACTTCTGCTAAAGACAAAGAAAATAAACATCGGCACGGAGGAAAAACCCAAACTGGCTACAGTTGGGGACTACTGGGATGAGGAGATGACAAAGGAAATTTTCAGTCTCCTCCAGGAATACGAAGACCTATTCCCTTCATCGGTTGCAGATTTGAAAGGCATCAAAGGGGACCTCGGAGAAATGTGAATTGTGCTGAAATCGGATGCCAGGCCGGTGAAGCATCGACCTTACTGGTTGAACCCACAGATCAAGGAGAAAGTCAATCTAGAGATCGATAGAATGATGAAGACAGGTCTAATTTTCCCTGTGGAAGAAGCAGAGTGGGTGAGTCCATCGTCATTCAAAATAAGAAGGACAAGTTAGAAATCCGCGTCTGTGTGGATTACCGAAGTTTGAACAACGCCTGCATCCATGACCCATTTCCCACCCCATTCAGTGACGAAGTATTGGACAATGTTGCAGGAAATGAGGCCTACTCCTTCACTGATGGATTCTCAGGCTACCATCAGGTGCACATTGCAGAAGAGGACATGATGAAAACGACGTTCACCACCGAGTGGGGGTCTTTTGCATATCACGTGATGTCGTTCGGTTTGAAGAACACCCCTGTTTTGTTTTCCTGGATTGTCATAGCTGCTTTCCGAGAATACATTAATAAGTTCCTGGAAGTCTACATGGACGATTGGATTGTCTACAGTTTGCTGAAAGACCATGCTACCCTGCTACGCATAATGTTTGATCGATGTCGACAATTGCAAATTTCCTTGAACCTAAAGAAATGCATCTTTGTGGTTCCATTCAGAACGCTCCTAGGCCATGTGGTGTGTAGGCAAGGGGTCTGCATCGACCTTGCCAAGGTAGCAGTGATTGTTCACATGGAAGACCTGGAAACGGTGAAGCAGTTGAGGTCACTGCTGGGGCACACGGGGTATTACAGACGGTTCATCAGGAACTATGTGAAGATAACTGCTCCTTTGGAAAAGTTACTTTGGAAGTCAGAGGTGTTCCAGTGGATGGATGACTGCAAATTGGCCCTTGACACTCTCCAGGAGAAGCTGGCAACGATGCCCATTCTGGTCCATCCAGATTGGGATAAGCAGTTCCATGTGCATATCGATGCTTCTAGTATTGCACTTGGAGTTGTCTTGGAGCAACCAGGGGAGACGAAAGTTGACCACCCTGTCTACTTTGCTAGCCGCAAACTATCTAATGCGGAGAAAAATTACACCACCACGGAGAGGGAGGCCCTGGCAATGGTGTACTCGCTCCAGAAATTTCGCCACTATCTCCTAAGAGGTAAGTCTAAGTTCTTTACTGATCACTCCGCATTGAAGTACCTAGTCAATAAGCCTATTTTGGAAGGACAGATATGCTGATGGCTCCTACTCTTTTAAGAATTCACCTTCGAAGTTATTGTCAAGCCCAAGGGTTTGAATGTCAGGGCCGATCACTTATCCAGGTTGGAGATGGGTGAGAATGAGGGCTCTCTCGATGATCAGCTGCCTGATGTTGATCTGGTCCGGGTAGAAGCCATACCAGATTATTTGGCCGACATCGCAACTTACCTAACCATGGGGCAGTGTCCTCAGCACTATACCCTGATCCAGAAATGGTACCTGGTCGTCTGCGCCGCTGACTATCAACTGATTGTGGGGTAGTTGTATAAATTGGGCCTTGATGAGATTCTGCGATGGTGTGTCCTCGACCATGAATGCGAAGCCATGCTATTGGAGTGCCATAGCGACATTGCGGGAGGACACGTGGGGGCAAAACCCATCGCTAGGAAAGTGCTACAAGCTGGACTATGGTGGCTGATGGTCCATGTAGATAGTAAATCATTTGTCAATAAATGTGATGTTTGTCAGAGAATAGTTAGGCCCTCTCATAGAGATGAGCTACCACTACACCCGGTGAATGTGTTGCGCCCATTTGAGAAGTGGGCTATTGACTTCATCGGCCCCATAGCCCCGGTAGCCAGGCATTCAAAGGCCCGATACATCATCACCACCACAGACTACCTCACCAGATGGGCCGAGGCAGTAGCGGTACGGGACTGTACGGAAGATACGACAGCCAGGTTCATCTTTGAATACATCATCAGCAGGTTTGGCTACCCATGGAGCTTAACCAGTGATCAAGGTACACATTTCATTAATGAAACGATCAAATTGCTGTTGGACACCTTTATGATCCAACATCACAAAAGCAGCTTGTACCACCCGCAGGCCAATGGCGCTGTTGAAGCGTTCAACAAAATCCTCGAAAGGGGTTTGACAAAGATCTTCAATGCCAAGCGGGATGATTGGTACGAACGGTTGCCAGCTGCACTGTGGGCCTACAGAACAAGGATGAAGCATTTGACTAATCAAACACCTTTCCAGCTGGTGTAAGGCCGTGAAGCTGTGATTCCCGCCGAGTTCACTATACCGAGTCTTTTTATCACCACCTCCCTAAAGTTCTCGGAGGAGGAATCACTACAGGAATGCCTACATGAATTACAAGAACTTGATGAGGCCAGATTCCTTGCTGAGTTTCATCAAAAGGTTAAGAAATATAGGCAGAAGGCGTGGCATGATCGCCACATCAAGATAAAAATGTTCCAGGTTGGAGGTAAGGTTCTCCTATACAATAGCAGGTTTCAAAAGTTTCCAGGAAAACTACAGATGCATTGGTTGGGACACTACTTCGTCGTTGAAATTAAGGATTCTGAAGCCGTTTGGTTGGCTCAACTGGATGGTACTGTTTTACCTGGGTGGGCGAATGGCACATGCCTGAAGCCCTACCATGACTAAGTTTCTTTAGCTTTCTGTTAATAACTCTCGCACCCGAGAGAAGTCCGTAGAGTAGAGTAGTTGAATAACTCTCCCGCAATCGGGATGAGCGTAGGTAGTGTTATTTGTCCATGCATAAGTCATCAATAACCAATAGGTTGTGGGGACCGCACCTCAACTGATTGTGGTCGGGGAGGGGCGCGTCCAACGTGTCAAGTGTCAGTCCCTATCATTTAATTTAGTACTTGTGTTAGTCCGTAGGATCGTCAAGATTTGCAACATAAATTTCCATAATTAGAAGTAACCTTGCAGTAATCATTTTTCCATAATTCGAAGTAACCTTAGCCGTCACGTCCGCCCATTTCCCCATGCCACCGTCAGCAGATTTAAGAATACACCTTAGCAGGCGACTGATCACACGATTATCGCCGTGGAGGATGCCAGCAGGAATTAATTCATTATGGAGTCTCATCAACTTCACTCGTGTTGGTTAATTACATAGCCTACATGAAGAAAAGCGCGAGAATGCCGGAGAGATCTAAGTTAGAGTTAGAAATTTCTGAAGAAAAAAAGGCAATTGGAGCAGAAGAAGAGTAGTAGAGGTGTCCTGAATCAAAGATCCAAGAGAAGGAGCTGAGAACTAGTTTGAAAGTATATCAACGCCGCACAAAGATGACAAGAGCCAATCCAGCAGTCGTAGAACAGCAGCTCGACAGTCAGATTCATAAAATGGAGTCCCTTGTTGGGAAGTATGACAGTGCTGCCCTCATAGATGCAGACCTCACAAACTCTTTTGAGTTCCCAACGCTTAAATGCCAGGTGTACATGGAGAGCTATACCATAGAAGCAAAGCGAGCAGCAACAAGAATTTTTCCTAAGTTTTGAGGCATCTAGCAGTCCTCCATACTGCATTTGAGGAATCTACCGGTATTCGGGATGACAGGAGCAGCCATGCAATGTACCAAGTTCTTGCTCACTCGAATTTAGAACAGGTCCTTGTGGTTGGGTAGAGAAATACCAATCCATGTTGAGGATATTCACCGGCTCACAGGGCTTTCACAGGAAGGCCCAGATGTATCCTCTCCATGTTAGACCACCACCAAAAGAGAAAAGAAGTCGGGGGACGCGGATTATTATGAAAAATACGGCATCCGGCGGGGAGGAAAGGGAGCGAAAATGGAACTCGTCAACAAGCCTGAAGTCAAGTTCACGTGTTACCTCATTGCTAGTAAGACAATGAGGCACTACACCAAGGGGGAATGTACCCTGGATACCATTTCCATTGTAGAGCACAGCGTCTAGGGGGCCAAGCTGAACGGGTGCTCCTTCCTGTTGAAGGAGTTGTTCGACGCATGCGAGGATAATTACAAGAGGGCCACGAGCTTCATCTATGGATACTTGATAGTCGCGCTGGCCATGTGGAAGTGGCATGCTCCCCTCATTAGGCTGCCGACAAAAATAGTGGAGGGTCAGCCTCGAGCAATGAAATTCGTCCCATGGAAGGTGTTGGGGGATCCTAGCACCAAAGAGGTCCATGCAGAGGCATTTTGGAGTTGGAATGGTTTAATGACTGATGTGGTGAAAAGCCAGCAGAGGATTCCCAGGAATCTGCTGGACGGATACAGTGAGCAAGTATGGTTCAGGGTCAGCCACAAGCACACCTTCCTCTGACCTACTTGTGTGCCGGAGGAAACATTTTAGATGCGGCCGCTGAAATTCCAACTCGACGATGCAGCCTTCCACAATGAATTTTGTTCGTGGTCGGAGGTCGTGATGGAAATCGGAAGCGAAGTATACACATACAATTTTGAAAAAATGCTACCACAGCAACTTCCTGGAAAATCGGAAGTGGAGGCAACAAAAAGGGTCTCCAACTTGCAGCTCTTCCCACACATTCGCCAACTAAACACACGGGTACGAAGCCTCAACGAAGTGGTCCGAGTAGTCTCAAGCGGTGCCACTCCTTTCCCTGTTTTTTTTTTAATTTCATATTTCTCAGTCCAACCCGCTCCTCCGCACGACCTCCATCACCTCCCCCATTCCTAATGTTTTGTTTACTTCACCAAGTCTAGTGACCACCCCATTGGGGGAAAAGAATAAGTCTGCAAACCCCCTAGAGGCTCCCAAGGCCAAGGGGGCCAAAAACATAGAGTCAAGTCTGATGGTTGACCTCACTAAGGAGGATCCACCCTGGCCACTGAGCCTAGGGGTACCCATACAGGAAGAACCACTCATCGAGATAGGGGCAATAGGCGGGATTCCACCTCAACCTCCCATTGACCCCTCCAACTTCATAAACATCCGTATTTCACCACCCCATACCAACCCACTCCCACCTACCACTTCATCCGCACCATCCAACTCATCTGCCACCATATCAGACCCAGTAATCCAGGATCTAATCAATGGGGACCATGGGACCGAGGCCGAGTCAAGTACAATAGTGATACCACCATTCAACCCCGCTGGGGACCCCCATACCACTTTTTCTTATTTAATAGCACAGATGGCGCAAATAGTTGCAGACACGGCTGGGATAGTACCTGGGCCTACTCCACTTCAGCAGCCCGTTCAAACAGATCATGAGGAGCGGCCAGGCCTTAATATGGAAGACTCTGCACCCCATCCAGCTCTGCCATCGTCCCCTCCAGAACACTCCACCAGATCAATTTCCAGTGGGCAACCATTGCAGGAGCGACGGCCGGATCAAGTTAATTTAGGGGCCGACAACATGGAGACGTGGGGCATAGCTCAGCTGTACCACTTCATTCAGAGAGCAGCCCAGCAGGCAGAAAGGCTCCACTCCGAGCTGCAACAAAGGTGTGAGCAATAGCAGCAGCAGATAATCGTGCTTACTGAACAGTGCGAGCAGCTCCAGGACCAGATGCACGAAGTAGCCAGGGTGTTCGCGGGACTATGGCTTGCAGTAATGGCTCACTGCACTCGGATGCCTGCAGATGTGCTAGAAACAGATGTATTACAGTGATAAATCCACCTCAAAGTGGCGTTCACCGACCTCCATCAGGAAAATGCAGAGCTCCAGGCAGCATTAGCAACATAGCCAGCGCTGCCTGATCCAGCGGCAGTCTAAACAGCACAGATTACAGAGAAACATGGCTAGGTCACCGAGATGCAGGAAGCTCTCGGTTCTGCAGCGCGAGATGCCTATGACCTCCTCAAGGGTATACAGGAATTCTTGACGGCCCTTACAGTAAAGATTCAACCCATTTCAGCACAACTGCAACAACTCTCATAAGAAATTTAGGATGCCACGGACCCCTCGCAGCTGGACTAGCTGTACGCCCAGGCGGATGCTCTGGAGATCCAGATCCAGCAGACAGAGGCCAGTTCGGCATTGGCAAAGCAGAAAATTCGAGAGCTTCGCCAGCCCCTCCAAATCAGCGCCCAGACAATGCAGCAGTTGGCCGCCGAGGCTGGAACCCAAATCAGCACAGTATTCGGCGTTGTACCAGTGAACATCGGGGAGGAAGCTATCACTAAGATCACCACAGAGATGGATGCATTATTACAGGGGTGGGAGTAAGCTGTGACAACCTTCAACGAGCTTAAGGCTTCAGCGTTGAGCAAGGTCCCGGAATTGAGGCCCTTGTTTGGACAACAAAGTGAAGGTGCGCAGCAAGAACAGGGCATGGGGTCCAGCGGAGCTATGGAGGTGGTGTTGTGGCCAGCAACAACCCCCTTCTTATTTAATATTAGTAATAATACTAAATAAGTGGGGACCCTTAGACAAAAAATCCAAAAAATTAATTAGTATTTATTTCCTTTCTCAAATAAAACTTACTATCATAACTTTGGGAAATTCCTTTGAAAATCTTTAAAATAAACCTAAGTTTATGATAGATCAAAACATAATCCTTCTTTGAAGAAAAATACCGCATCCATCACAAAAAGTGGATATCCTTTGTAAAAGAAGAATCTTTTAAAATTGCGATTTCGCGATATTGCGATAGCGCGATCCCAAAGAACCATACATTAAAGTATTGATCGCAAACCGCATATCGCAGAAAAGTTCTTTAATAAGTTATATATTGTGAAATTGCGATTTCGCGATTTTGCGATATTGCAATTTTGCGATGATATGAGACTGCGATTTGTGAATTTTGCGATTTGCGATGAATGCGATCCTGCAATAATTTCGATTTGCGATGATTGCGATCCGCGATATTGCGATTTTGCGATATTGCACAACAGATCGCAAATCGCATTATTGCAGATTCTTCTAGCGCGTTGTCCAAAGTAAATCTTTTCATAAATAAAAATCCGTTATGCGCTTTGATGTCAAAATTAATGAATGGATTTTTAATCATTGATGGAAAAGATTTTGTTTTGATTGAAAAGTTGTTTCACGTTTAAAATAATATTTTTCATCCGCCTTCAGCATTTAAAACTATCCCGTCACCTTTCTCATATCATTACTCTCACTTAATTCGTAACACCGCAGGCGCGAAGGAGCAGAAGACTATACAAAGCATTCACAGAGCATTATGGGTAAGAAAGAGAAAGTTCCGAGTGTTGAAAACAAAGAGATGGCTTCCTTATATGCAGAAACTGCTTGCAACAAGGATGTCGGTATCACCACTTGGGAGGGGATGCATAATTTGCTCGAAGAAGAAAATCCCAGGGTAATGGAAGTCGCGGCTACTGCATGATCAAGTAATTCCTCTGAAGCGTCTCTTACAGAATCGGCTTGTTCATTTCTGCACAGAATAGCAACAAGACCGAGAATTCTTCCGTATACAGATATGGTAAAATGGGTGCTGGATAACACCGATATTTCAGACAGGAAATTTAGAACTCCAGGACAAGAACTCATCGGGTCATTCACTACAGAAGATTTGAGGCTTATGTATCACTTACTGAAACCTCAGGCGACTTACAACAAACAATTTATGGAGAAATTCGCCAGAGAAAATGAAAATTTGGCGGAATGCACCAAGGAATGGACCAAAAGAGATGAACCATTGAAGAAGAACAAACACGATATGTACAGTACTGGTTCGCTCACCTCTCCATATTGTTTTGCTGCTGCTATGTTATGCAGGCTTTTTGGAAAGCCTGACATAAATATGGTCTTGCCTGAATGGCTCCCTTTGTTGAATGCTGCTGTTAACGCTACAATTGTAGACTGGGCCAAAATCTTGTCTGATAATTGGCCACTTCTATTTTCAATTACTGAGCTAAATGGACTGTTTCTCAAAGGATTTATCCTCCCTTTTACCTATCTGCCTATGTTATGGATTCAATTTGTTTTGTTTCTAAATTCCCTTTGATGGGTTGGCAATGGACAATTCATGATCCCTTGCCTATTCATGTCTATCACAAAGAGTTGTGGGAATCAAAGTTTGTTCCTCATTTTTACAAAATTTGCCATGGCATAATGCTGCCTCTGTACAGAATATTGTATAATAAGGATGCTCCAAGGTTATCCCCGCAAGCAGAAGTCGACATTCTCCCTGTCGCAAGATGGTTCGGAGAAGAGTTGTTTACTTATGTGAGGGTTTTTGGAAGCTCTGCTTCCCCCCATGTGTTACCCCTGTATGTTCCGGATAAACTTGTAGCTCGGGAGATTGCTTATCAAACTTGTGGTGAAGGAGGTTTGACAAAGGAATTAAAGGAGAAGAAGAAGGGAATTTGGCCACAATTTCCCGTAGCCTGTGGAACATTTTCATTGTTTGATGTTGGTCACGCATTCAAAGAGGTAAGAAATATTACATGCTTACAAATGTTCAAGTTTTCGAGAAGGTTATTTGATCCAAATGATGTTGTCAAAAATTTCACCACTGCAATCAAAGTAAGAGTGTTTTCTGGAGAAGAAGACCCTTTTGATGATATGTTTCAAACAAAATTTTCATTTAAAGAAGTTTTGCATTTAGCTCAAACACAGTTATCCCCAGAAGAATTTCAGGAATTTAAAGTCTACAGAGAGAGAAGAATAACTACTATCCCTTTGGAAAATTTACACTTGGAACCTGCAAGGGAACCAACTCCTAGTATCAGTCTTAGTGGCAGCTCAGATACAGAAAAGTCCAAGTCGAAGTCTGACAAAGAGACTTCTGAGCGTTCTAAAAAGACTGATAATGATGAAAGCTCAGTGAAGGATACAGCTCAATCAAAAGAGCTTTCGCAACAACAAAATTTTACCACTCCACAGTTGAATATTCCACCTCTCAATGTACAACAACCAACAGTCATGACTGAATTGGACAAAGAATGGGAAACTGTTAATCAATTGCTTAATGTGGAAGGACAGAATATACAGACCCCTGTACAGACAACAAAAGTTTTGAGCACGGGAATAAGTGGCAACGTCACAGAAACTGAGCATATACCTATCACTCCCTCTTCTGAAATTGTACTCAATATAGAGGACATTCCTCCTCTCGATGTATTCTACAGCCCGCAGTATAAAGTAGTAGTGAGGAAGCAGAGGAAAAAGAGAAAATTAGAGAGCTCAATCTCTACTGATGCAGAACAATTAGATGTCTTATGGAAGGATCCTACTACGGATCCAAATGATAATATAACCAAGTTATCTCAGATTACAGGAGATTATGCCTCTGCAACTATTGACAAAGCATCTGAGGTAAAGCTATTATTAAATGAAAAAGAAGATCAGATACAAGTTCTACAACAACAATTGCAAAAGGCTCATGCCAACAATGAAGCACAAATAAAACTTGAAAAGTTACAACAAGAGCTTCAAGAGATGCAAATTAGATATCAGAAAAGTTTGGCAGATAAAGAGAAACAAATACAGATTATCCAAGAGGAGCACAAAGATGAACCTAATCTTCCAGAGTTTATTTCAGAGTCTATTTCTTTGAACAAACAACTTCTGCAACAACAAGATAGACTATGTCAGAAGATCTCACAATGGAACTCTTTTTGTCAGCAAAGTGATAAAATCACTAATCATGTCGTAGAATTACGACATGATTATGATTTAGCTAATGAAAAAGTTTCTAATTATTTGGCATGGCAAAATATAGAGGAAGGAAGAAGAGTTGGGGCACCAATTATCAACGATAGTCATAAAGAGATACTTTTCAATAATTGGGATGCACAGATCAGAGAGGCAGAAAAAGCGGCAGAGGAATCAACTACAACAGCGAGTAACATTACTGATTGTGTAAATGAAAATTTGCACAAAGTTAATTTGATTTCAGAAATTATTCCGGGATACCTTCCGCAAGCATAGCAATTGCAAACAGAATGGAGGCAAAATGCTAATGAAAAGGCAATGTCAATTCAAGGACTGACAAGATTAAACTGGGATTCTTACTGGACACATCTAGTGAAACCACACAGTCAATGCAGTGCGCTTAATTGCATTATTAATTATGCTGGGAAGATTGCGCCTACACTTGCCGATTCTGTTTTTTCAGGACAGTTGAAATCTGAAGTCGGCCAACCACCCCTTCTCAAAACAATGCTGGATGCTTGCAAGATCAAAGATCAAATTCATAAGTAGATAGTTAATAGTTTTTATTTTTAAATTTAGTTTTAGTTTTACTATATTTTTTCCTAGAAAAAGGACGGTCATTTAAACCGAATCCTAAATTTTTGTAATAAACTATTTTTAGATTTTAGTTATTAGTATTTAAACCCTTCTCATGCATTTAGAGAAGGGTCCTGAAATTTGTCAAAAACTTATCCTCGGAACATGCACTTCTGCACCCTCAGAGGAGGTTTTGATAAATGAATGGAACGAGATTTATTGATATCTGTGTCTAATATCTGTTACTGATGTTGCATTTTTGTACTCTTGATAGATGTTGGATTAAGAAAGAGATAAATCATTATTGCTTCTAACTCATGAGTAGAACCAATTATAAATGGTATTTTTATCTCTTAACTGTTTCTGTTTCTGTGATAAAAGTGATATTTATGTTTAGTTGTTTATATGTTAATGTTTGAATATCTGAGTTATCATTTGGCATTTTTGTACGGTGATAATTATTTATTTGTACTTGATATATGAATAGCTTAATATGCGATATGTTTTCCAAAACTGTTTCATCTAACTTTTTATGTGAAATAGTTTATCTTTATTGAATTCTTTTCTCATAATAATTGAATGATATTTATTATCAATTGTTATCTGAAATCCTTTTAGATCGCATATATTGAAAGATCACATCCCGGGTTAGTTTAGAATTAGATATTTCTTAGAATACAATTTGCATATGAATAGATTAGAAATAGATTAAAAGCATTTTACTTAGGAATTTTAGAAAAGAAATATCAAATCTCAAACACACACACACATATTGGGAAACTGGTCCCATTATCCCCAGTCAGACCCACTACATCAAACGGAAAAGGAGCTGCTAACCAAGGTCCGGACCGGGTGGTTATCCCCCTTGTTGTAGACCCGATTTTCGGGGCTTCAACATATTTGGCGCTAGAAGGAGGGCCTCCAACTATGAATGGCAAGTGAATCTAAATCTAAATACCATTCTGAGAGTAAATCACCCTCACCATCTTCCCCGACTTCTCCATCATACTCAGAAATTTTAAATCTAGAACCAGAAGTCGAAAAAAAGAACAGACACTGCTACAAATCCTGACTTTTCAGAAGAATCTGCTATTGAACCTCGTGAAGTTGAATCTCTGATTCATAAACTTCAGCGATTTTAAATATCACCTCAAAGGTCTGATAAATCTCAAGGCAGTGTGACTTCGCAATATAATCCTGCTCATCCTCTCACTAGATTACAGAGTGAAAAGCTTGGCATTCAACCAACTGAGTTACCTCTACCTACAAGAAAAAGAGCTAGGAAATCACCCAAAGGGTCTGATAGTGAGACTCTTTCATCATCATCATCCATCTCAAACACTTCATCACGAAGTCAAACACCCACTCCTCCACTCCAGACTACTGTCCATCAGTCCACTCAATCTTCCACATCTCCTTCTCAAATCATAATATCTTCATCTTCACAGTCACAAATATTATCATCTGCATTTTCATCTGTTAGTAGTTCAGTGATGGCCCAAATGCCATGGAAAAATCCACGGGCAGTCTTAATGCCTGCACCCTTGAGTCAAATACCGGCCCATCCTGAAAAATGGCTGCCTAAGTTTAATCCTGAAGCAGGCATGCTAGCAGAAGAACATATCAACAACTTTATGTTATCCATAAATCTCAACGGAGTTGTTAATGAAGATGCTGTTGTCTAACTGTTTCCCTATACCCTACAAGGAGCAGCTGGATCATGGTATTTCTCATTACCATCTGGATCTATTACTAGTTGGGATATATTTCAAGATCAATTTTTGACTAAATTTGGCGATGACAGGTCTACAGCAACATTGAACAATGATTTGTCTAATCTTAGAGTTGATACAAAAGAACTTGTCAAGGATTTCAATTCACGTTTCAATAAATTGTTAAACAAAATTCCTACTGCCTCCAAGCCTAGCGAAGAAGTGCGAAGTGAATGGTACATTTCTACTTTTCCATCAAACATAGCAATATTTGTTGATAAGGCAAACAAAACAACTTTAGTAGACAATATGAAGGAAGCAATAGCAGTAGAGAAACGAATAATTGATTTAGATAAGAAAAATGCAATAGAAGAACGGAAATCCAAGAAGGTCACTTTTAAAGATGATCCCAAGAAAAAAAAACCAAAAGATCCATTTGATTTAGAAGGATTGCAAAAAGTTTTGAAAACCATGTCCAATGAAATGGTTGATATCAAGAAACAAGTAGTAGAAACATCTTCTAAAAAATCGTTCAAGCCTTTTAGAAGAAACCCTTCAACTGATCAAAAGCCACCAAATGCTATTACAAATGCTGAATCAGAAGAAGAAGAAGAAGAGACTGTTACTGAGGAAACTACTGATGAAGAAGAGGTGGTAGAAGTACAAGGCATGTGGGATTTCATCCTCCCAGATGAGGAAGATCAAGAAGCATCCTCGGTTAGTACTAGAAGTAGAAATCAACTTGATCCTCCTCAAACTACTCCTAAGCCAAAGAGCGCAAGCTCATTGACTAAGGATAAAGTTGCACCCAAGAAAACGACATCCAAAGCAATTCAAACTAGCCCAGTCCAAAAAGATTCATCAATTCCATCAAGAACATTGATTGTTCCAGATGAAATGGAATATAACATTATAGAAGATATGAAGAAGACTAGGGCTAACATCACTTTTTATGAATTGAGCAAGTTAAAACACCAGCAAAAGGTACTTTTGAAAGAATTACATGCTGTACCAGAAAAGCGTTTGCTCGACCCTGTAATTTCTCAAGCTTCCAATGAGATGGGAAGACCTCCAGCTAATGCGATCAGTAAAGTTGACCTTGAAAATATCGATTTAATTGGAGGAAGGTAGAGATCTCATACTCCTCCATTTCTTCTTACTTACGAAGTTTTTAATAAAAACTTGCATAACTGTTTAGTGGATTCTGGAGCTTCATCTAATATTCTACCAATATCAGTATGTGCAAAATTGAACATTCAACCACAAAAATCTGTTGTGCGCATAGTGCAGTTAGATCGATCGCAAGTCGAAGTGATTGGTGAATTAAATCAGGTTACCATAAGGCTATCATCAAATCCTAAGGTATGTCAAGTTATTGATATTTTAGTTGCAGATATTCCATAATTTTATGGCTTAATTCTTAGCAGAGATTGGTCAGAAAAACTTCATGGATACTTTGCAACTGATTGGTCGCACATGTGGCTTCCTTACAATGGTAAACCAAATCAGATAAAGGTTGAACGAGAAAAGCATCAGAAATACATAGTAACAGAATTGGAAGGAGAGAATGAACCAGTTGCGTACAGCAGTCATATCATTGGCAATTATTCAGTTGATTCTTTCTTAGGAAATTTCAATGCTCATATTTCACCTTATTTAGAACATTCTGTTTTATCTCAAATAGAAATTTTTTCTCAAACAGACAATTTTAAATGTATTAATTTTGTAGATACTCTTGTAAATAAATATTTATTTTGGAAATTATTTTTTGATGGTTCTAAGTCTAAAGAAGGAGCAGGAGCAGGATGCGTGTTGTTTAGTCCAGAGGGAAACAAGATTATGCTAACCTACAGACTTGAGTTTGAGTGCACTAATAATACCGCACAATACGAGGCTTTAATCCAAGGGTTATATAAAGCAATCAGATTGGATATCAAATATCTGCAAGTTTTTGGAGATTTAGAAATTGTAATCAAATAGGTACGCAATACTATACATTGTTTATCAAGTCATTTAAAGCATTATCAATCTTTAGTTCAAAATCTGACTAAACATTTTATAACATTCAATATTTCACCAATTCCTAGAATCCAGAATGCTAGTGCATACCTTCTAGCCAATGTAGCCTCTAAGCTTATTCCTGCAGAAGACTTTAGTCCTGATCAATTTTCAATTGAAGTAATCTTTAGACCTTCGATTCCTGATAACGTTACCAATTGGAGAATTTTCAACGATGATCCTGATATTGTAAGTTTCCTCACATCTGAAGGATCTTATACTAATCAGATAATCGATGAAGACCAGCATGACAAAAAATTACAACATGATAGCACTAATAATGTTATTCCAAAGTCAATAGTAAAGTTATAAGACCTCTACGATTTGAAAGACCGATTTAAAATATATACCAATTCAAAATTACAAAGTTCAAATTTGAATTATGAATTAGTAAATCTAGGAACTGATACCAAACCACATAATATCAACCTAGGCCTTGGTCTAACTCTTGAAGAAAAATCAGCATATGTTCGTCTTTTGAAACAATATAAAAGTGTCTTTGCTTGGAACTACGATGAACTCAAAACTTATGACACTTCTATCATCCAACATACTATCCCTATGATAAATGATGAGAAACCTGTACAACAAAAGCTCAGAAAAATCCATCCCAATCTAGAAAATCAAATCAAATCTGAACTCAATAAGTTATTGAAAGCCAAAATTATTTTTCCTGTTCGACATTCCAAATGGGTTTCCAATATGGTTCCTGTTAGAAAGAAAAACGAAGATATTAGAATTTGCATTGATTTTCGAAATATTAATAAAGCCTGCCAAAAAGATAATGTTCCTTTGCCTCCCATGGAGCAAATATTACAGGCAGTTGCAGGATCAGAATTAATGTCTTTCTTAGATGGTTTCTCTGGCTACAACCAAGTGTTAGTCCATCCAGATGATCAATTGAAAACTACATTCAGAACCAAATGGGCTACTTATGCATATCAAAATATGCCTTTTGGTCTGATCAAAGCTGGTGCCACATTCAAAGAGCCAGGGACATCGCTTTTAAGGGATTAGTTAACAAATCAGTGGTAATTTATTTGGATGATATAACTGTATATTCCAAAAAACGAAGCAATCATCTTAGAGATTTGAAGCAGATATTCCAACGTTGTCAAAGGTATGGAATTTCACTTAACCCAAAAAAATCATTTTTTGCATTAAGTGAAGGAAAACTTCTTGGATTCATAGTGTCAAAATCTGGAATTCATATTGATCCTAATAGAATCAAGGAGATTTCTGAAATATCTTTACCTCACAACAAGAAAGCTATGCAATCTTTTCTCGGCCAAATTAATTTTGTAAAGAGATTTGTACCAGATTTTTCAAGAATTGTATCTCCTTTACAAGTAATGATTAAAAAGAATTCAAACTTCAAATGGGGCCAAGATGAATATGAGGCATTCAATCTAATCAAACAAGCAATTATTAATGCTCCATCTTTAGCAACTCCAAATTTTTCCGATCCTTTTATTTTGTACACATTTGCCTCTGATAAGTCTTATGCTGCAATACTCACTCAAGCAAATCAAGGCAAAGCAGAAGCTCCAATTGCTTTCTTCAGTGCTAATTTACAAGGAGCTGAGTTGAATTACTCAGATGTGGAGAAACAAGCTTACGCTGTTTTCAAAGAAATTAAGTATTTCAGACCCTTTTTACTTAAAACCCATACAAAAATCATTGTACCGTTTCCAACGGTAAGAAATCTTTTAGTCTAAAAAGATGTGGGTAAGAAAAGAGCTAATTGGATTACTGCCTTACAAGAATATGATGTTGATATAAAACCAGCAAATATTGTTAGAGGTCAAGGCTTTTGCAAAATACTAGCTGGAGCATCACAGATTTCTGAGAAATCATCTGAAGAGATACAAACGTATGAGGTAAGCCTAAACGATGTTGAATCATTATATGCTGATATCACTTTTTATCTGAAGAATGGATTTGCTCCTCCAAATCTTGATCACACCAAGAAAAGAGCTCTAAGGCTGAAGGCTAAACAATATCAGCTTGTAAATGATGTTCTTTTTAGAAAGAATTACGATTCAGTTCTTCTTAGATGTTTGGAAAAATTTGAAGCTGAAAAAGTCTTGCAGGAACTTCACGATGGGCCAGCAGGTGGACATTATGCTGGAGATGCTACTGCACATAAAATCCTTCACGCAGGATATTACTGGCCCACTTTATTCAAAGATTCACATAGCTATGTAAGAAGATGCCAAGTTTGTCAAACTTCAGCTGGAAGACAAAAGAAACCATTATTGCCATTACAACCAGTAAACATTTAACAACCTTTTGATCAATGGGGATTGGACATAATAGGTGAGATTGTTCCTCACTCTTCTAAGCAACATAGGTATATCATTACCGCAACTGATTATTTTACGAAATGGGTAGAAGCAGTCCCTATCAAGACTGCTAATGCTTAGCATATCATTGAATTCATAGATCAGTTCATAATCACCAGGTTTGGTTTACCTTCTGCTTTAATGTTTGATAATGCATCATATTTTTCTGGTAATGCTATGACTGAATTTGCACTCAAGAGAGGATTCAAACTTAAATACTCTACCAATTATTATCCACAAGGAAATGGATTAGCTGAATCCAAAAATAAAAACTTAATCAGAATCATTAAGCAAACCATTGATCAAAATCATAAAAATTGGCATAAGTCTTTAATATATGTTTTATGGGCAGATCGAATAACACAGAAGGCTTCTATTGGCACTTCTCCCTTTAATTTAGTTTATGGGAAAGAAGTAGTTCTTCCAACTCATTTAGAAATTCCTTCTTTGGCCTTAGTTCAATATATTGATGAAGTACCAACTTCTTCCTTGCAACTAAGACAGATGGAAATAATTAAGTTAGAAGAACAACGAGAAAAATCCAAAATAACTCATGCTCATCATCAAGCATTAGTAAAAGCTTCTTTTGATTCAAACATGATAACCAGAAAAGACTTTCAGGTTGGAGATCTTGTTTTAAAATGGGACAAGGCTCATGAGGAAAAAGGAAAACATACGAAATTTCAACGAATATGGCTTGGTCCTTTTCAAATTTCAGAAATCATAGGTCCATCTACTTTTATGTTACAGGATTTAATGGGCAAAAGAGAGTCTTTACCTGTTAATGGACAAATTCTCAAAGAATATTTTCCATAGGAGATCATTCTTCTATTTTGTATAATAGTTTTCTTTATTGTCAAAATAAAACAAGTTGTTAATGGTTACATTTGGAATTTACAAATAAGATATAAATTCTCTTTTTAGATTTTGTTTCTTCATTTTTATAAATAGAATTATTTTCAGAATATTGATCATTATTATTCAAAGATACAGTTAAAAACTTTAGTCTTGAAATGATACTAGTTTCAACTTTGAAAACTTTGATGAAAGGCAACTTTTAGTGAAAAATTGTTTTATATCAATTCAATGAAAGGTATCAATAACAAAACAAAATTTCTCTATAGAAAATTTCCTTCCAAAAAACTCTACCATTGTCGTCCAGAGCTATCTTAAGGAAACAATGATATCCTCCCCACTTAGAAAATTACAATGTTCAAAGAATTATCCAATAATACACTTTTTAACTTAAAGAGTAAGAGGTCTCATCACGAGCCGACTTATCATGATCATAGATATTATAGCTTGTTGAATTTTCCAATACTACATACCAAAACAGGGCAATGACTCAAGATTGTTGCAATCAAAAGACAAGGGGTCTCATCACGAGCCAGCTTGTTCAGCAAAGTTATAAATCAAGTGAATGGCATTGTCATGAGTCGGCTACCAAACCAAGACATTGTTCTTTAAGAATAAAAAAGAAAAGCAAAAGCAATAAGTGTGAATATGGATTTCTCTTTGAAAATTGTATATTTCTCTAAGAAGGATACAGGATCATTGCTGGGTAACAGGTAACCCTGTCGAGGCTATAAACGCTTGCTGGCAGCAGTGGCTCTACCTATGAGAAATGAGCATATTTAAAGCTGATTTATAGAGAATCCTTTGTTTTTATCTTTTTAAACCAAGTAATGACTGATGTAAATACAAGGACTAGCTTGAGGAAGTGAATAATTAAAATTTGAATATAAAAGAAATGAAATATCATTTATAGATTAAAGCATAATGTATTTTGTCTTTTTATAATAAAGTTTGATTTTCTAGAAAATTTTCTGTTTTGAAAAGTTTAGAAAATTCAAAAGAAAAACAGAGATAACTGGTTCTTCCAAGTGAATTGCCAATTGTTGTGGCTAGCAACAACCCCCCTTCTTATTTAATATTAGTAATAATACTAAATAAGTGGGGACCCTTAGTCAAAAAATCCAAAAAATTAATTAGTATTTATTTCCTTTCTCAAATAAAACTTACTATCATAACTTAGGGAAATTCCTTTGAAAATATTTAAAATAAACCTAAGTTTATGATAGATCAAAACATAATCATTCTTTGAAGAAAAATACCGCATCCATCACAAAAAGTGGATATCCTTTGTAAAAGCTGAATCTTTTAAAATTGCGATTCCGCGATATTGTGATAGCGCGATCCCAAAGAACCATACATTAAAGTATTGATCGCAAACCGCATATCGCAGAAAAGTTCTTTAATAAGTTATATTTTGTGAAATTGCGATTTTGCGATATTGCGATTTCGCGATGATATGAGACTGCGATTTGTGGATTTTGCGATTTGCGATGAATGCGATCCTGCAATAATTTCAATTTGCGATAATTGCGATCCGTGATATTGCGATTTTGCGATATTGCACAACAGATCGCAAATCGCATTATCGCAGATTCTTCTAGCGCGTTGTCCAAAGTAAATCTTTTCATAAATAAATATCCGTTATGCGCTTTGATGTCAAAATTAATGAATGGATTGTTAATTATTGATGGAAAGGATTTTGTTTTTATTGAAAGGTTGTTTCACGTTTAAAATAATATTTTTCATCCACCTTCAGCATTTAAAACTATCCCGTCACCTTTCTCATATCATTACTCTCACTTAATTCGTAACACCGCAGTTGCGAAGGAGCAGAAGACTATACAAAGCATTCACAGAGCATTATGGGTAAGAAAGAGAAAGTTCCGAGTGTTGAAAACAAAGAGATGGCTTTCTTATACGCAGACACTGCTTGCAACAAGGACACCGGTATCACCACTTGGGAGGGGATGCATAATTTGCTCGAAGAAGAAAATCCCAGGGTAATGGAAGTCGCGGCTACTGCAGGATCAAGTAATTCCTCTGAAGCGTCTCTTACAGAATTGGCTTGTTCATTTCTGCACAGAATAGTAGCAAGACCGAAAATTCTTCCGTATACAGATATGGTAAAATGGGTGCTGGATAACACTGATATTTCAAACAGGAAATTTAGAACTCCAAGAAAAGAACTCATCGGGTCATTCACTACAGAAGATTTGAGGCTTATGTATCACTTACCGAAACCTCAGGCGACTTACAACAAACAATTTATGGAGAAATTCGCCAGAGAAAATGCAAATTTGGCGGAATGCACCATGGAATGGACCAAAAGAGATGAACCATTGAAGAAGAACAAACACGGTATGTACAGTACTGTTTCGCTCACCTCTCCATATTGTTTTCTTCTGCTATGTTATGCAGGATTTTTAGAAAGCCTGACATAAATATGGTCTTGCCTGAATGGCTCCCTTTGTTGAATGCTGCTGTTAACGCTACAATTGTAGACTGGGCCAAAATCTTGTCTGATAATTTGGCCACTGCTATTTTCAATTACCAAGCTAAACGGACTGTTTCTCAGAGGATTTATCCTCCCTTTTACCTATCTTCCTATGTTATGGATTCAATTTGTTTTGTTTCTAAATTCCCTTTGATGGGTTGGCAATGGAAAATTCATGATCCCTTGCCTATTCATGTCTATCACAAAGAGTTGTGGGAATCAAAGTTTGTTCCTCATTTTTACAAAATTTGCCATGGCATAATGCTGCCTCTGTACAGAATATTGTATAATAAGGATGCTCCAAGGTTATCCCCAGAAGCAGAAGTCGACATTCTCCCTGTCGCAAGATGGTTTGGAGAAGAGTTGTTTACTTATGTGAGGGTTTTTGGAAGTTCTGCTTCCCCCCATGTTTTACCCCTGTATGTTTCGGATAAACTTTTAGCTCGAGAGATTGCTTATCAAGCCTTTGGTGAAGGAGGTTTGACAAAGGAATTAAAGGAGAAGAAGAAGGGAATTTGGCCACAATTTCCCGTAGCCTGTGGAACATTTTCATTGTTTGATGTTGGTCACGCATTCAAAGAGGTAAGCAATATTACATGCTTACAACTGTTCAAGTTTTCGAGAAGGTTATTTGATCCAAATGATGTTGTCAAAAATTTCACCACTGCAATCAAAGTAAGAGTGTTTTCTGGAGAAGAAGACCCTTTTGATGATATGTTTCAAACAAAATGTTCATTTAAAGAAGTTTTTCATTTAGCTCAAACACAGTTATCCCCAGAAGAATTTCAGGAATTTAAAGCCTACAGAGAGAGAAGAATAACTACTATCCCTTTGGAAAATTTACGCTTGGAACCCGCAAGGGAACCAACTCCTAGTGTCAGTCTTAGTGGCAGCTCAGATAAAGAAAAGTCTAAGTCGAAGTCTGACAAAGAGACTTCTGAGCGTTCTAAAAATACTGATAATGATGAAAGCTCAGTGAAGGATACAACTCAATCAAAAGAGCTTTCACAACAACAGACTTTTACCACTCCACAGTTGAATCTTCCACCTCTCAATGTACAGCAACCGACAGTCAGGACTGAATTGGACAAAGAATGGGAAACTTTTAATCAATTGCTTAATGTGGAAGGACAAAATATACAGACCCCTGTACAGACAAGAAACGTTTTGAGCGCGGGAATAAGTGGCAACGTCACAGAAACTGAGCATATACCTATCACTCCCTCTTCTGAAATTGTACTCAATATAGAGGACATTCCTCCTCTAGATGTATTTTACAGCCCACAGTATAAAGAAGTAGTGAGGAAGCAGAGGAAAAAGAGAAATTTAGAGAGCTCAATCTCTACTGAGGCAGAACAATTAGATGTCTTATGGAAGGATCTTACTACGGATCCAACTGATAATCTTACCAAGTTATCTCAGATTACAGGAGCTTATGCCTCCGCAACTATTAACAAAGCATCTGAGGTAAAGCTATTATTAAATGAAAAAGAAGATCAGATACAAGTTCTGCAACAAAAATTGCAAAAGGCTCATGCCAAAAATGAAGCACAAATAAAACTTGAAAAGTTACAGCAAGAGCTTCAAGAGATGCAAATTGGATATTAGAAAAGTTTGGCAGATAAAGAGAAACAAATACAGATTATCCAAGAGGAGCACAAAGATGAACCTAAGCTTCCAGAGTTTATTTCAGAGTCTGTTTCTTTGAACAAACAACTTCTACAACAACAAGATATACTATGTCAGAAGATCTCACAATGGAACTCTTTTTGTCAGCAAAGTGATAAAATCACTAATCATGTCGTAGAATTACGACATGATTATGATTTAGCTAATGAAAAATTTTCTAATTATTTGGCATGGAAAAAGACAGAGGCAGGAAGAAGAGTTGGGGCACCAATTATCAACGATATTCATAAAGAGATACTTTTCAATAATTGGGATGCACAGATCAGAGAGGCAGAAAAAGCAGCAGAGGAATCAACTACAGCAACGAGTAACATTACTGATTGTGTAAATGAAAATTTGCACAAAGTTAATTTGATTTTAGAAATTATTCCAGGACACCTTCCGCAAGCACAACAATTGCAAACAGAATGGAGGCAAAAGGCTGATGAAAAGGCAAAGTCAATTCAAGGACTGACAAGATTAAACTGGATTCTTACTGGACACATCTAGTGAAACCACACAGTCAATGCAGTGCACTTAATTTATTAATTCTGCTGAGAAGATTGCGCCTACACTTGCCGATTCTGTTTTTTCAGGACAGTTGAAATCTGAAGTCGGCCAACCACCCTTTCTCAAAACAATGCTGGATGCTTGCGAGATCAAAGATCAAATTCATAAGTAGATAGTTAATAGTTTTTATTTTTAGATTTAGTTTTAGTTTTACTATATTTTTGCCTAGAAAAAGGACGGTCATTTAAACTGAATCCTAAATTTTTGTGATAAACTATTTTTAGATTTTAGTTATTAGTATTTAAACCCTTCTCATGCATTTAGAGAAGGGTCCTGAAATTTGTCAAAAAATTATCCTCAGAACATGCACTTTTGCACCCTCAGAGGAGGTTTTGATAAATGAATGGAACGAGATTTATTGATATCTGTGTCTAATATCTGTTACTGATGTTGTATTTCTGTACTCTTGATAGATATTGGATTAAGAAAGAGATAAATCATTATTGCTTCTAGCTCATGAGTAGAACCAGTTATAAATGGTATTTTTATCTCTTAATTGTTTCTGGTTCTGTGTTAAAAGTGATATTTATGTTCAGTTGTTTATATGTTAATGTTTGAATATTTGAGTTATCATTTGGCATTTTTGTACTGTGATAATTATTTATTTGTGCTTGATATATGAATAGCTTAATATGCGATATGTTTTCCACAACTGTTTCATCTAAATTTTTATGTGAAATAGTTTATCTTTATTGAATTCTTTTCTCATAATAATTGAATGATCTTTATTATCAATTGTTATCTGAAATCTTTTTAGATCGCATATATTGAAAGATTACATCTCGGGTTTGTTTAGAGTTAGATATTTCTTAGAATACAGTTTGCATATGAATAGATTAGAAATATATTAAAATCAATTTACTTAAGAAAATTAGAAAAGAAATATCAAATCTCAAACACACACACACATATTGGGAAACTGGTCCCATTATCCCCAGTCGGACCCACTACACCAAATGGAAAAGGAACTGCTAACCAAGGTCCGGACCGGGTGGGTATCCCCCTTGTTGTAGACCTGATTTTTAGGGCTTCAACACGTGGAAATAGTGATTTGCAATTGACTCGGGATGAGTCAAGAAACTGTGATCGGGGCCTGTTGGGGCCCTTGTTTTGAATTTTGAATAAGGAACAGATTTTTGGTTGTGGATCGACACATGGCAGCCGCAACAACGGTAGGTAGCAGAGCTGTCGAGATTGCGGAAGAACAGGAGATAGCTAATGAGGCTGACGCAGATAAGTGCAGATGAAGAGAAGATATGGCAGAGAACAGATAGTGAAACTCTTAGGAAACAGAAAGAAGCTGAAAGCAACTGAAGAAGAACACAAGAGAAACTAGCAGTTGCGCTGGCGGGTGAATAAATAGGCCATCACCCAGCCGAAAAGGAGATCATGCACGGATAGAGAGGGATTAAAGAGGATCGAGCAGACGCTGCAAAAGAGCTCTGTTCTGAGCACGACATCCTTGTAGTTCCTAGGCTTCTATTGATTTATCGTGGTTGTATTATCCATCTCTTTGTCCTGTGGGACATCTGTAATAGAACTGTAAGCTCTTCCTGTTGAGCGATGTAACTGTGGATCTAGCTGAAGGTTATTAATACACTTGAAGGTTGTTGTCTTTTTGTATGAGTTACATGCATGCATGATGTCTGTGGTACCTTAAAATTTTATTTTCTTAATATCTGCACAATGTTCTGAGAAGATCTTCTATGTATGATGATATGTATGAAAATGATTCTATGTTAGCTTCGAGTTGCAGATCCATCCGCCACTACCGATCTGTTCCCCTTCTACATGTGGTCGCAGCACACCTCGGGTGAGACTCTGTGCTCTCTGGAGTAGGGTGAAAATGCCACCGTGGTTCTAGACTACAGCAGACTCCTTTGTTTGCCCCAATGTCCGAACCTGGGTCTTGCCTGTGAGACTTTTTTTCTCGCCAACAATGAGGGAGAAAATACCAAATTGGGAACGCTGATGGTACGATTTGGTACAAGAGAAAATAAGGTAGAATACCATATATACGACTTCATCCAAGGGCGAGGATGAAGAAAAAATTTCATTTGTTGGAAAGGGAAGGAAGGGAAAATGGAAGAAATCTCAAACCAAAACAAAATCCAACCAATTGGGCAAGAAGAAATATTTGTCCAAAATTAAATGCTTTAATTGTGATGAATTTGCGGACTATGCCATGAAGTGTCCACAAAAAAAATCGAGCAAGAATAACTCAGGAGGATCAATAGGTGAAGCTTTGGATTCACAGTTCGAGCTTGAATTCACCCTTATCGCATGCATGGCCAAAAAAGTGATGGGGAGTCGTGGTACTTGGGCTTAGGTGCATCGTTCCACATGATAAGGTGTAGAGAGTTTTTTAGTGACCTAGAGGAGAAATATATTCAGATGCACATTAAGACGGGGTATGATGGAAGGTACAACGTGACCGGGGTTGGTACATCCACCTTTCATAGGGAGTTAGGATTCCCTCTTAGACTCAAGGATGTCATGTTCATTTCGGGCCTAAAGAAAAATCTCATATCTGTTTCAATTTTGGAAGACCGTGGTTATGATGCGATCTTCAGCAAAGGAAAATAATTCCTGAGACATGTGGGCACGGGAGAAGTGAATCAGATCGAGATTCGTGTGAAAATCCTATATACTAGATGTTGAAGACTATGTGGCATTAAGCACTAAGGCGAAGAAAGTGCAGGTCCGCAATGTCGGTGAAATTTGGTACCGAAGACTTAGCAATTTGCATCATGGCGCCTTGAAATTATGAAGCAAATAACCACTAGCCTCCCTAAAGGAGAACTTGTGCAACATGATGTATGGAAATGAAGTACCTTGGGGAAGTACACAAAATCCACATTCCATGATCAGGACAATAAAGCACATGCAGTCTTGGAAAGGATCCACTCTAATGTATGTGTAACTTTCTCAACAACCTCCACTATTAGTATGAATCTTTTGTCGAAGTGTACGAAAAAAGACCACTTTAGCTACGCATAACTTATAGCCCTAACATCAAATATTGCTGCCAATATCTTCAGATCTGCAGTTAGTTGATCAAGATAAATGTTGCACAAATCCAGATCTATGCATAAAAAGACATTAAGCAGTAAAAAATAAGGTTTTGCTCCATGCATCCAATAGACAAGATAAGAATAATATGTTTTAAAGAATTTTATATTAAGGGCGCCTGGGAGGAAAACAAGAAAGGTGTTTCCAATTCTCCTCAATGGGATGGGTTCTTGAAAGTCCTTAGTGCTTCAGATCTAGCATTTCTCTCTCTTGTTGGTGTAAAAAACCCAGACAAACATAGAACTCAAAGGGAGCTCACAAAGTGAAAAAATAAAAAAATTTGACAATGATAATGGCTCAAAGTCAGACCAAGAACATAGATCTAGAGTGATCTAATAGGCAACAAAAGGTCCAAAATGAATGGGAAAACCCTTCTATTTATAACAAAATGTTGGGTCATTCTAGATCTTGGTGCATGATTAAAATAATATTAACCAAATCTAGATCCACCCTTTGTGGAATATTTTATTATATTTGTTGGAGGGAAAAGGTATTTGACTTGGGTCAAATCCCTTTATTTGTAAATAATAAATAAATAAATGATTTATTTATTATTTTAAGGAAGTGGTTGAATGATAGTTAAATAAATAATGATTTATTTAATTATTTATAAATGATTTAGTCATATTTAACAAGGAATATTATTTAAATAAGATTTAAATAATTATTCCTAGAAAATAATAAGATGAATAAGTATTTATCTAATTAATTTCCTTGTTTTGGGTTAAATATGACCAAGAATAATAATTAAATTATTGTTTAATTAATTATTCCATGAGAAAAATCAAACAAATATATATTTGTTTAATATTTCTCTTTGGGTTTTCCTGTTTAAACCATAAACAACCTAATAAATGTGTTTTATTAAGTTATTTTACATAGTGAAAGTAATTTTACTTAGGGTAAAATTGGTCTTACATGGTGTACTTGGGTCCATCTAATGATAATAGGTTAGATGACCAAAAAATGGTGTAACATCCACTACCAGACACAAATACTTTTTTTCAATGACTTATCACGAAAGTGCTAGATATTCTTCATGTGGAAGAAATATGAGACATTCTCCAAGTTCGTAGAATTCAAGGAACTTGTTGAGAAATAAATTGAAAAGAAGGTGAAGGATCTCAGGAGTGATAATGGAGGTGAGTACGTGTTGAATGAATTCAAAAATTTATGTGCAAAAGAAGGCATTCAAATAGAGATGAAAAAACCCCACAACCCACAAAAAAATCGGGTGGCTGAGAGAAAAAATCGTAGCATTGTGGGAGATGTGAGGGATATGTTGCATGACCAAGGCCTACCACTGCATTTGTGGGCAGAGGCATGCACCACAATAGTCTATTTTAGGAACTAAATTCCTTATCATATTTTGGGCATGATTACACCAAAGGAGGCTTTCTCGGGGAGAAAGCAAGTTGTGACGCAATTCCAGATTTTTGGAGCCTCTGTTTACTGCCATGTCTCCAAATATTCTAGGAAGAAGCTTAAGTTGACAAAAAAGTTGGGGGTATTTGTGGGTTACAGAGAAATTCCTCACAACTATTGTGTGTACTTACCTTCCCTAAGAATGACAGTTGTGCAAAGGGATGTAAATTTTGATGAGGAGAAAGCGATGCGGTTAATGCAATAGTGGAGGAATATGAATCCATTATAAAGAACAATGTTTGGGAAGTGGTCTCAAGACCAACAGATAAATAAATTGTGGGTTTGAAATGGATCTTCAAGGATAATCAGGCATAATATGGAAGCATAGAGAAATATAAGGCCAAATTTTGGCCAAGGGGTACTCTCAAGTTGAAGGAATTGACTATGAGGAGACCATTGCTCTTGAATCAAGGTAATCATCCATCAAATAAATTCTTACTCTGGTTGCGCAGATGGGGTGGAATATCCACCAGATAGATGTAATTTCTCAATGGGTTTATTAAGGAGGAGGTTTACATTGAGAAACCAAAAGGCTTTGAGACATTTAGTTAGGATTATCATGTGTGCAGGCTCAAGCAAGCATTGTACGGTCTCAAACAAGCACCTCGTGCTTGGTACACTGGGATCGATGGATATCTCACTAGCTTGGGCTTCACCAAAAGTGAAGTGGATGAAAACCTCTATCAAATCTTGGTAGAAGGTAAATTGATAATTATTATTATATGTTTATTATTTGATTTTAACTAGAGGTGAGAAGCTGACCAAATATTACAAGGAGGACCATGCAAGGGAATTTGAGATGAAGGACATGGGTCTTATGCACTACTTCATCGGGTTGGAAGTACGACAAGGAGATGGGTAACTATTTATGTCTAAAGGAAAGTATGCAAATGATATACTACAAATATTCCAGATGGAGAGTTGAAAACCCATGGAGACACCTCTAGCGACCAAATAGAGGAAGGAAGATTCCACTTCAGGTGAATAAGTGGATGCTACTATTTATCGATAGCTATTGGGTTCACTAATGTATCTTGTGAACACATGACCATACATGTGCTATGCAATAAACCAACTAAGCGAAGCTATGGTTAGGCCAACCAAATTATTTTAGAATGTAGATAAGCATGTTTTATGGAACTTTAGAGGCACTACCCTGTTTGGACTATGGTACATATAGACAGAGGGAGTGATGTTGTGTGGTTTCACAGATGCATATTGGGTGGGGATTCCATCAAACTGAAAGATTACATTAGTTGGAGTTTTCAGTGTTAGGTCCACAATGGTTTCATGGCATAGTAGGAAGAAAATATCTGTGGCATTCAGCTTGATAGAAGAAAAATACATGGCTTCAAGTCAAGAAACATGTGAGGTGATCTGGATGATAAATAATACTTGTGGGATTGTTTGGTTGGATGATGGATCCAACTGTGATATACTATGATAATAAGAGTTGCATCAAGCTCTCTGAGAATCATGTATTTCATGATCAATCCAAGCATATCGATATCCAACATCACCATTTACGAGACTGTGTGTAGAGGCAGATAATGTTGCTACAATACATTCTGAAAAAGGAACAAGATGCTAGAGGTGGTTGATAATCCCTTTCTTGCTGAGATGGAGTTTTGAAAAATGCAGCAAAAAATTCTCAATTTTCTTTTTCCTTTGATTAAATTGAGAAAATTCAAATTTCCACATCAGCAGACAACTTGGATGCAGTTAACTTGTGTGACATGGCTCTTTTCACCTACTTATATTAGTAGATTCGGTTTAGAGGAGTTATATTTTAGTTAAGCATGTGTGATCTCTAATTTGTAGAGATAAAGGTCAGTTATTTTAAGTTGTTTTAAGTTATACTAATTCTAACTGTTGGAGGAACTAGTGGAAGGCCATTTATGCAGTGGGACTTCAATCAAACTCAATGATCATCCAGTTAACTGATCAATCAATCCAAAATAGCTAGTGCATGCATATAATTTGAGTTCCCCAACAATGGTGGATATTCCAAGGCAGTGTGACATCATTTGTAGACTAGTCTTGAGTGTATAGGTGTTGCATGAAGTCAGATGATCAACCTTAGGAATTGTGCAATTAATTTGAGGAATTTCCTAAATAATATGGACCAAATTTCTCAAAGAATTGCGCAAGGAAATAAGGGCTCAAAAAAGGGAAAAATTTGACCAAGTATGGGCCAGAGATTCTCAATGAGTAGAGAGATAAGTTATTCACTTGCAGGTTGAGCTCAAATTGAGCTAGCAATTGTAATACATCTATATTCATTAGATTAATGCAAGTAGGTAAAGGAGTTTTTGGCAGATTTCTTTCCCTTGGAAAAATATTGTGTCCATGTGTTTTATTTCTCATTGCATTTTTGTGATTTTTGTTCTAAATTGTGAACTGAAATTCCTAGAGTAGTAGAGTAGGATTGTGTATTGTGATTTAGATTAAAATTTCATGAGAAATTGCAATTCTACATCATAATTTCTACACCTTCTACACCATGTCATGAATGGAATGGTACTTGATATCAATGTGCTTTGACCTATCATGGAAAACTGGATTCTTTGTCAGCTTCAGACAACTTTGATTATCACAATATATCATGGTCGATTTTAGTACATGATCAAATAGTCCCACAAGTAACTTCTGAAGCCACACTTCTTGACAACTCGCTAAACCAAATACAATATATTCTTCTTTGGCAGTACTGAGTGCAACAAATTTTTTCTTTCTTCCTATCCATGAAATCATAAGGGAGCCCAAACTAAAGAAACCTTTGGATTTACTCTTTCTATATTCAACACTCCTTTCCCAATCTGCATCTGTATAACCCTACAATTGTATACCATTGATTGAGACATATCTCAAACCATAATAAAATATACCACAAAAATATCTCAGTACATGATTTACTGCAATCCAATGATCATGTCTTGGTTCCACCTAGAATTGGATTAGAGTATTCATTGCAAAGAAAATCTCCAACTTGGTATTAACAAAATACATCAATGAGACAATAAAGCTTTAGTAAATGGATGGATATACCAAATATGACTCAGTTTCTCTCAACTTTCTCATATTTATCACCACGGGAGTTTCCATTGATTTAAAATCCATCATCCTAAACTTATGTAGGATATTGATAATGTATTTTCCTTGACCAAATAATATTTCACCAAGCTTTTGCCATACTTCTAGCCCCGAATATTAGTGCATCAACCCAAGATCCTTAATATTGAATTGAAAGGCCAACTGCCTCTTACTTTGAATAATGAGATGCTCCACACTTGTTAGAAATAAGTCATCAACATACAATAATTGAATCACAAGTTCATTCTTCTCAACCTTGAAATACAGGTTTAGATCAACATCACTTTTGGAGAAACCAAGTCTTGTTAGATAGTTTTTAATTTGTGAGTACCGAGATCTAACTGTTTGCTTTAGTCCATATAAGAATTTATTCAATCTGGATACATAATACTCTCTTCCATGAACCTCAAAAACTTGAGGTTGTTCTATGTACACTTCCTCCTCAATCAAACCATTGAGGAAAGCAGTCTTTACATCCATCTTATGTAAATTCCAACCCATAGAAGAATCAATAGAAATAATATATCTAATGGTAGTGTACTTGGAAACCAAAATAAAAGTATCATCATAGTCTTTTCTCTCTTTCTGGAAGAACCCTTTAGTAAAAAATATCACCTTGTATTTGTCAATACTACCATCCAATACATGATTGATCTTGTATACCCATTTGGAGGTGACTATAGACTTCCCTTTAGGTCTTGGCACAATTTCCCATATATAGTTTTTCATGATTGACTAGTATTCTTCTAGCATCACGTCCTTCGAAAATTGTTGGATAACTGATTCTTCATAAGTGGAAGGTTCGAATTTAGTAATATTAGTCATTAATGCTGCATAACCAAAATACATATTTGGTCTCTTACTTTACTTGAAGGAGCCACTTGGTGTCGCATGTCCTTCTGATTCTTGCAAGGTAGATCTAATCCAAGCTAGCCTCTTCCTAATCTCAGGGACAACAATCAGATCCATTTGTTTGCTAGGCCCTTCTAGTTCTTCTTTATGAGCTACAAGATTTTATGAAGAATTGGATGGAGCATAACCTTCTTCCTTGGGAGATTCATGTTCTTCAACCTCACCATAATCCATTGGAACTTATTTATATTTGCAATAGGTAACATTCTCATCAAAGGTCATGTTCCTACTAACTTCAACTTGTCTTTGTCTTGGAACATAGATTCTATAAGCCTTTGATGACTCACTATATCCAACAAATATTCCTTTATTTCCTGAAGGATCTAGCTTCTTCCTCTTATATTTGGGTACATGAACATAAAACAGACAACCAAATGTTCTCAAATGACCAACCTGAGGTTTATTTTCTGTAAATTATTCTTCAAGAGTCTTGTCTTCCAAAATTCAATGAGGGCTTACATTTTGAATATAAATTTTTGTCATTGATGCTTCACTCCATAAAAACATATATATTGATCCTTAGCTTCTACCTTTATCCTTTTTCCTTTCCATACACACACCGGATCAGTTGCCACACCCAATAAACACCTAGTGACTTCTCTTAAACCACGTGGAGATACACATAATGTGCATCACACACATACAACCACACATGGAATACAACACCATACAATAAATGCACCTACATTTGAAATACAACACATACACCTATATCCGATGTATAACACAACACATACACCTGCATCTGGTGTACGACACAAAACATACACTTACACCCGATGTACAAAACAACATAATACATACACCTACACCTGGTGCACAACACATCACAATACATACACCTACACCCGATGTACAACACATTACATATACATATACAAAGTACAACACAAAAAATACACATGTGATGATACAACGACTACACGGTTATCACTAGGCTGACACCAATTGGGTTGTTCAATGGTCAATCTAATGCAACTATTTCAAACCAATATGGACTGAAAGTTAGCCCTTCCAGTCAGAGAGGGCTCTCTCAAAGAAAACAAATGAATAATCAAGATGAAAATTTTATTGCAGATGACTAACTCTTTTTGTATTTTAAGTGATTTTTCAGGTGGAAGATGTATGAAAGGCTACCATTGGGCATGGAGTTAGCTATGGGACTTCAATCACAAGAAAATTTAGTTCATGGAAGTTGAGGCAATTGAGCTTAAAAGATAAATTTTTACAACATACACATAACACATCAAGGAAATTGGATCATAATACTATGAATTCCAAGTAATCATGAGAATATGAAGTTGATGATAATATCTGAAATGAAAAAACATAGACAGATAAGCTTAAAATAAATCCCATGTCTGAAAAACAATTCTACAACTATATATTAGCTTGGTGAAACAAAATTACATACTAGTACTCTCATCTACATTCATCAACCAAGCCCCACCCAAATTCAATAAATCTCTCATTTATAGAGTGAGATGTCTGTTACAAAGGTCTTCCACCTGGGCTAGACTTTGATATTGACATATAGACCTAATTCAACTAGTATTACATCACTTTGAGGAATAATAGGGATATTTCTATTTTAGTAGAGTTGGTAATAAAAAAGGACTCTATGAATATTAATTACTTAAAAAAATGTCTAAGAACCCATGTTTTTAATCCCTATCGAATCAAAATACCATGTTGAGGTGGCCAAATCATACATTGGATTTAAGGTCTTTATAAAACTGAATTTAAGATGAGTTTTCCATTTCTGTGAGGTGGCATCATGATGAGTTGTTTTAGCCATGTATGCCATTTGGATTGGATTGCTGAGCTACCCCCTTAAACAGATGGCCCAATGATATCCCTGGTCTCATTTGATGACTCAATTGCCTTTTTTTCTGCATTGACTGCCCAAAAGATGTAAAAAATGCATAGTGCTAGAAAAAACATAGTATTAGGAACTTCCGTAGCGTAATTTCATAGCAACTTCAAAAACCCATCTTCTGCACATTTTTTGACTTTGACTGTTGGTGAGAACCTAGACCTCTAGACTTCTGGTAAAAAAATTGAAACAACTTAAAAGGATGAGGGTGAAGTGTTTAAATTGCAAATTGGACTTGAATGAACATGTGGAAAAATACATGATGAAAGACAAATTATGACCAATGATGCATGCATATGAAAAAGGATGGTGGGGATGAGTTCAAATAGTCAAAGGGCGGTTTTGAAACCTACCCGGAGGGGGGGGGGGGGGGGTGCGGTCTAAATGGGATGGAGACATGTAGGTGACGGTGGTTTTAGTGAAACTACCTTACCCAAACCCACCCCGTCCTGTGGATAGCATTCGGAAACACTGGGGGGTGCGGGTTTGGATGCGCGTCGTTGATTTGAGCGCATAGGATCTTGGCCCTTAATATCTGCAAGATATTTATTTCACATGCCAATATCATCTCACTTTATTACATAATGTATTAACCATATAAATATATGATTAACAATTTAAAATATACTTTATTCTTTTTTCTTTTTTTTCCTTTTACATGACCCCTATCATGTGTAAAATAAACTTTAAGACCCCTCACATTTGCATTTTTTTAAATTTGAATTTCAAAGACCTTATTCAAAACTAATTGAATCAAAATAATTAACTTAAGAACAACCCTAATGTTTATTATGGATAACAGTGGCTCCAATGGGGATGTTGTTCCCCTATGGTGCAGCAAAGAACCAACAGCTCTAGTGCCTTATTCATTGGGAAATTCCCAACCACTTGTCATATTCTTCAATCTGCATCCAACCCTTGACATGCTCTTGAAGAAAAAGAATTGTACAAACCAAAAATTGCAACTACAACCTTCAAACTAAATGTTGAAATATGTTTTCCCGGCAAGCTTATTTATGTACATACCAATCCTACTCTAACAACTGAAAATCCACCTGCTTAACTCAAGCAATATGAAACCTCCAGTATAAGCAGTCAAAGAGTTGATCCAACACCTGTGATTCTTGATTGTGCTTGAACAAAATTAGAAATGAATCATCTATTGACAACTCGGAATGAAAATTGAATCCATAACCTGAAGTTATAAATGAAAGAAACTTCACCTTCACTGATGACTGAAATAATATTACCAAAGGATCTTGATAATCATGGAAAATATCCTCTTTTAATGAAAGCAGAAAAACAACAAAAGGATCCTTGAAAACACTGAAAAGTATCATGTCCTAATGATCCAAAGGATAATCTTCATTCATAATTGTAGGTTGTCTTTGTCTTTGTTCAATCATACTCAAGGTATCAACCTCCTCCTCATGATGAAAGGAAACATGTTTCACATAAAATTCTCCTTGCTCGTTCCCATTTTCATGTTGCTCAACATTCAACTCTTTTTTCTCAATATGCTTGGAAATTTTTTCATATGCTTGGGGATTATATAAAAGTGAACTTTCATCACATGTTACCTCATTGTTCAAAAATTTCATGCATGTATTTTCAACAACCTAATCTTGAGAAGTTTATTCTTGACATAAAATCTCAGAAAAGGAATGGGCTGAAAAGAAATTTGAATTTTTTGGCTCATATCTTTGACTACATATAGATTGAAAAAGCTGCAAATCCTCATAAATTTCATGTAATATGAATTGATTGTCAAATTTTTGATCCATTTCATATTCAACTAAAGAAGAGACATCTTCTTGTTGGAAAATTTCTTGATCATCATGACAATTAGCTTGTCGAGAAAATTCATAAAGTGCCTCATATCTCCTCATCAACCACATCATCATTAATACTTTTAATATATTGAATCAAACCTTTCCAAAGATTACAACAGTCTTGAAACAGTGGTAATGAAGTATGATACTTCCCATAATGTTCAAAAAATATTCTATGGAAATATTTAAGAGAACACAAGCTTCTTGATTTCAACCCTTCATACCATACTCTAGCTTTGTCTTCTAGGGTATCCATAAACATATTCATGAGACAATCCTTAGGAAACTCAACCCTCATTCTACATACATGTATATGGAATTTAACCAAATGTAGATCAACATCATCTTTATTTTCATTTTTGAACATGCGAAGATAGGTTAACCAATAAAAATAAGGCATAGGATTTGGAAAACCATAGATGTGAGATCAATCAATAGGAGCATACCTGGGATTTAGTCTTTCAGTAGAACTCATCTTGGAACTTCTTCAAGCTACTAATCGTCAAGAAGTGGAGTCACCATGAAGCTATGAATTTCTGAATTCTTCAAGAATGGAGTCACCATGAAGCTATGAATTTATGAATTATTCAATAATGGAGTCACCAAGGTAGAAGTACAACCTTGAATATTTATGATCTCCTGCTACCTTCAAGATTTCAGTTATTTTGATTGGAATTAATTTCCCAGGATAATTTAGCTTTGGACTCCCGACAGACGCACCAAAATGTTATCACTAGGCTGGCACCAATTGGGTTGTTCAATGGTCAACCTAATGCAACTATTTCAAACCACCTTGGACTGAAAATTATCCCTTCCAGTCAGAGAAAACTCTCTCAAAGAAAACAAATGAATAATGAAGATGAAAATTTTATTTCAAATGGCTAACTCTTTTTTTATTTTAAGTGATTTTGTAGGTGGAAGATGTATGAAAGGCCACCATTCGGCATGGAGTCAACTATGGGACTTCAATCACAATCAAATGTAGTTCATGGAAGCTGAGGCAATTAATCTTAAAATATAACTTTTACAGCATACACATAACACATGAAGGAAAATGGAGCATAATACTATGAAAAAACACAGACAGATAAGCTTAAAAGAAATATCAGATCTAAAAAATACTTTTGCAATTGTATATTAGCTTGGTGAAACAAAATTACATAATATTCCTTTCATCTACATTCATCAACCAACCCCCACTCAAATTCAATAAATCTCTCATTTATAGAGTGAGATCTCTGTTACAAAGGTTTCCACTTGGGCTAGACTTCGGTACTGACCGAGAGACCTAATTCAACTAGGATTACATCACTTTGAGGAATAATAGGGATATTTTTGTTTTAGTAGAGTTGGTTATCAAAAATGGCTCTATGACTATTAATTACTTAAAAAAATGTCTAACAACCCATGTTTGTAATCCCTATCGAATAAAAATGCCATGTTGAGGTGGCCAACTAATACACTGGATTTAAGGTATTTATAGAACTGAATTGAAGACGAATTGTCCATTTCTGTGAGGTGCCATAATGATGAGCTATTTTAGCCATGTCTTCCATTTGTATTGGATTGTTGAGCTGCCCCTTTAAACAGATGGACCAATGATATCCCTAATCTCATTTGATGACTCAACCACCTTTTTTTTCCATGTTGGCTGCCCAAAAGATGTAAAAAATGCATAGCGCTGGAAAAAACAGAGTATTAGGAACTTCTATAGCATACTTTCATAAAAACTTCAAAAACCCATATTCTGCACATTTTTTGACTTTTTTGACTACTGGTGAGAAACTAGACCTCTAGATTTATGGAAAAAAATTTTAAATAGCTTATATGGATGAGGTTGAATTGTTTAAATTTCAAATTGGACTTGAATGAACAGGTGGGAAGAACGGGTGGAAAAATACATGATGAAATACAAATTATGACCAATCATGCATGCATATGAAAAAGGATGGCAGGGAACGAGTTATATATTCAAAGGCCGGTTTTGAAACCTATCTGGAGGGGGGGATGAATACATAGGTGACAATGGTTTTGGTGAAACGGCTTTACCCGGAACCTCCCCCCCCCTCGTGGATATCGTTCAGAAACATTGGGGGGTGTGGGTCTGGATGTGCGCCATTGATTTTAGAGCATAAGATCTCAGCCCTTCATATCTTCAAGATATTTATTTCACTTGCCAATATCATGTCACTTTATTACATAATGGATTAACCATATAAATATATGATTAACAATTTAAATTATACTTTATTCTAAATTAGTTTTTGTAATATTTTCCTTTGACACGACCCCTATCACATGTAAAATGACCTTAAAGACCCCTCACATGTGCATTTTTTAAAATTTGAATTTCAAATACCTTATTCAAATCTAATTGACTCAACCTAATTAGCTTAAGAACAACCCGAATGGTTATCATGGATAACATACACAATGCACATACATAGTACCGCACATACACAAAAAAACATGTAAAACATGGAAACAATACCACATGTGCATAACACAACATGTACGACATGCACACAATACCACATGTACAATAGTACTGCATGCACAACATGTAAACAGTACCACTTGTACACAAAACCGTCTGCACAACATGTACAGAGCACCAAAGGTACATAATGCCACCTGCACAACATGTACACAACAACACATGTACACAATACCATATGCATGAAATGTACACAACACCACATGTACATAACACCATATGCATTACATGTAAAAAGCACCACCTGCACACAAAACCCCATGTACAATATGTACATGACACCACATGCACACAACACCACATGTACATAGCACCATATGTACAACTCTCACACCACGCCATATGTACACAACACCGCGTATTCAACATGCACAAAGCACCATATGTACACAAAATTTCATAAACAACATTTACACAACACCATATACACATAACATTGTATAAACAACATGTACACAACAACCTATATACACAACACCACATGCACACAACATCACAGGTGCAACATGTACAACATATATACAACAGTAGTATTTCACATCCATAGACGACAGTGACTCTACGAAGAAACCTTACCTTTGATGTATTTCCACTATTCATGCTTGTCCCAACATGTCACATATTACACTGCTTTCATTTCATTGATGTATCGCTCAACATTACCTATCTATATCATAAACATAGACATAGTATAAGCATATAGTATCAATTCATATCCATATGATACTAACCTCATAAATCTTCTAGGGATAATCTTCCCACTTGACTCCTCATAAGACCAGGAACCTCTTCTTGTCATTCTATTGCATAAGAAATCATTCCTCCACAAGAATTATTCCTGATGAACTTGTCAGAAAACGACATACATACATACATGTATACATATATAGACATGAGCATAATCATGATCATAACATAATTACTAGATATCATAAGGTTAAGGTTAAGAGAACTCCCTTTATCCATGCACAACATGGAGAACAATAGTTCCCAACATAGCCAAGGCATGTTGAAGTTTGCAACAAGAAATAGTGAAATTGGCATCCAGAAAAAACATCCATGATCCTAGTGAAAATTAAGTACCTACACTACGGTGGGGCCCACACAAGCTATTTTTAGGTGAATGTCTATTTTTAGGTGCATGTCTATTTTTATTATCCCTTAATATAGATGGACACTAAACTATAATATATTCTCAATGTGGACTTGAAAATAATTAACTACAGTGGAAAATCAGTTAGCTAACTGAATTTCGAGTTAAGAGGTTGGTTGGTGGGACATGCAGAGTGACTTGAGTTGTAACTGAGTGATTCTAGTTGCAACAGAGTTGGAAGTGTGGTGGTGCATGAGTTGTGCAAGTTGTAAATCAGTTTAACTCAATTAAGTGAGTTAAAGTCAGTTGTGCTAGTTGTAACTACAGATACACTAATGAGAGATCAAGTGAATTAAATATTAATTAATTCATATGTAGTGATCTCACATGCAACTGAATTTTTTACTATTATTAACTACATGCAGTTAGATCCATTGGAGACCCAGTTGAGTTCTAGGTGAAAGGGAAGATAACTATCAGTTGTGACATTATCCGCTTGCACACATGCAAGCACACACACATTGGATGAGCCCATGATATTTACGCAGTCAAGATAGGCAAGGCATCCATCATTCTGGGATATTTACCATCAGGGATTGCGCAATGAAGGTAGGTTGTTTGGAGACAGTAAATTGGCTAAGGGATTTGCCAATTTTTGTATGATAGTGTGAGACAATTAGCTGATGTAATGAGGGCTCTTGTGAGAAGAGTTTTGTATGTAATTGTAAGCTTTCCCTAGGAAATTATCTGTGTTGTGTGTGATTGAACTTTCTTCATGCTTATGTAATTGGTGATTGTGTTTTTAATTCTGCAAATATTTGTAGAAGAAATTCAGTATTTAACTTTATGATATTGTTAGATCGAGTGAATCCAAGATATACATTCATATTTTATAATTTCTACATGGTATTAGAGCATAGGAAATTGTAGAAGTGAAGTAGGAGTTGAGTTTGTGGTTGGAAAGAATTCGAACTTGCAGAAATATTTTCTTGGTGCTACAGCTGATTCAAGATCAAAATTTCTTTCAATGGCTTGAGGTTAGAGTATGCACTCAAGGGAAGCTCGAACTAAATTTATTGGAAGGACAGGATGGAGGCAATACTCGAAGACAATGGCTTGAAGGAATTCATTGAAAAAAATTTCCTAAGCCAGATGCTGCAAATGCTACAAATCTTGATGCATGGCAAAATAAAGTGGCAAGGGTGAGGAGGATCCTGTTGGAGGGAGTATGAGACCACATTGTCTCAAGCCTCCATGGGGAATCCACACCATATGCTATATGGAAGGCTTTTACGGATCTATTCCAAAGCAACAGTGACCATAGGAAATTGGCGCTCAAAGATAAACTCAGTAAGATCAAGAAGGAAAATAACGACACTATTCTGGTATACTTAAAAAAGTTTGTCCAATGTCAGGATGAACTTGGGAATGTAGGAATAACTATTGCTAATGATGATTTGGTGAGTTTGGCTCTCTTAGGACTTCGTAAGAGTTGGCACAGTTGTGAAGATTCTATCAACGGAAAGGAAAAATTGTCAAATTTGGAACGAATGTGGTTGGATCTGGTGCAGGAGGAGTTCAAGCAGAACACCAGATATGTCTCTTCATCAAAGCATGATGATCAAGAGGATTTTTATTTGGCTGTCAAGGAGAAGAAGGTGAAGGGGAATAAATTCCATTCTAAATCTGAGGCTGGTGAATATGGCAAGGATCACAACATCTCCAAAGTGAAGTGTTTTTACTGTCACGAGCATGGACATATTGCCACAAATTTTCCACAAAAGAAGAAGAACAAGAAGGTTGTTATATATGTAGCTAGTGAGGCCCTTGCCTCGCAATTTGAGCTTGAATTCTCATTGATCACATGCATGGTGTCAAGTGCATTGGGATCAGGGTGGTACTTGGATATTGGTGCTTCCTTTCACATGACGGGAGACAAGAAAATTTTCAATGACTTGGAGGAGAAGGATATCCAGATGCATATTGAAATGGGCAACGACAGATGGTACAGTGCTACCGAGATTGGTACCATTACCTTTCAGAGGGCGTCAGGTAAACTCTTTCAATTAAAAATGTAATGCATGTACCAGGTTTGAATAAAAAATTAGTCTCATTAGCAATGTTAGAGGATAGAGGCTATGATGTTGTTTTCAGTGAAGGAAAAGTTTTCCTGCGACACAAAGCCACAAAGAAAGTCAAGAAGATGGGGATTCGTGTGAAGAATCTCTATAGACTTGATGTAGATGTTATTTCTACAAAGCTTCCAACCATGGGGAAGTGTGAGAAATCCATGAAATTGATCCTTGAGAGGGAGTTGGATTTGCATGCAGGTAAGAATGAACCTCAAGATGTGGAGCAACCACATGTAGAGGATCATAGAGTGGGAGAAACCACTCATGCAAAGAAATTTTGAGAGATATGGGTAGAGGGATTTCATGCAGCTATACCACGAAGTATGAGGTGGGGCGACATGCATGGATCAAACTTGGCTACGAGGATCCCACAGAGAAGCAGTAGCAGGATAAGTTAGATTGATGCAATCAGATGTCAGGAGGACATGAAATAAAAGTGATAGTGTCGGATACTGGAGCGTAGATCAAAGTTGGTAGCCAGTACAGAGTGCATGGACACAGATGTCAGTAGTGCAGAGGATCAAGTAGACATGTGCAGTAGCTAGCAACAGTTAGAAGAATTTGATGATAGATCCATTATATTGCTTCAATTGTTTGGAGGCTATTCAGTTTCGTAAGTGTTGCATACAAAGGTTTCATGTGTGATAAACACTAGCGAAGTGTTGCATGCAAGAGTTGCATGTGCGAGAAATACTAGAGAAGTGTTGCATGCATGAGTTGCATGGAGTTTCATGTCGCATGCATGGAGTAGCATGTCGCATTTAAGGAAATTCCTTTCTTGTTGAGAGTGAGTGTTGAAGTTTGCAACAAGAAATAGTGAAATTGGCATGCGGAAACAACATCCATGATCCTAGTGAAAATTAAGCACCTACACTAGGGTGGTGCCCACACAGTCTATTTTTAGGTGAACGTTTATTTTTATTATCCCTTAATATATATGGACACTAAACTATAGTATATTCTCAATGTGGACTTGAAAATAGTTAACTAAAGTGGAAAATTAGTTAGCTAAGTGAATTTCGAGTTAACAGGTTGGTTGGTGGGACATGCAGAGTGACTTAGTTGTAACTGAGAGATTCTAGTTGTAACAGAATTGGAAGTGCAGTGGTGCACGATTTGAGCAAGTTGTAAATCAGTTTAACTCAGTTAAGTGAGTTAAAGTCAGTTGTGCTAGTTGTAACTACAACTACAATAGTGAGAGATCAAGTGAATTAAATATTAATTAATTCACATGTAGTGATCGCACATCCAACTTATGTTTTTAGTATTATTAACTGCATGCATGTCAGATCCAGTGGAGACCCAGTTGAGTTATAGGTGAAAGGGAAGATAACTATCAGTTGTGAAATTATCTTCTTGCACACATGCAAGCACACACACATTGGATGAGCCCATGATATTTATGCAGTCAAGGTAGGCAAGTCATCCATCATTCAAGGATATTTACCATCAGGGATTGTGCAGTGAAGGCAGGTTGTCTAGAGATAGTAAACTGGCTAAGGGATTTGCCAATTTTTGTATGACAGTGTGAGAGAATTAGCTGATGTACTGAGGGCTCTTGTGAGAAGAGTTTTTTATGTAATTGTTTCATGATCCATGATATAATATACAATAGAAGATAGTGGGGTTTTTAGCTGTACTCTTTCCCTGGGAAATTACATGTGTTGTGTGTGATTGATCTTTCTTCATTCTTATGTAATTGGCGATAAAAAAAATAGAAAAAATGGACCCCAATAAAAAAGAGATAAAAATGAAACATGAAAGTGATGCAAATCCAAATTCCACTACTATTTACTTTCACTACAAAATAAACATTGTGTGCATCTTGTTAAAATTCCACAATCCATGAAGGTTAAACATCTTAATCTTAACCTCTCATGCTTTAAATTTCATGTTGTTAAATAAAGAATAAATATCTAGCCAAACAGTTTAAACTTGGCAGATCAATAATTAGGTAGAGAATAATAAGGAGCTCAACAACTTAATATGAGCCCTTGGAAGAAATAAGGATAGAATTAGTTACTTTGTTGTTTTAAAAGAAAAATGAACAAAGGTTTGCAAGCTGAAATGCACGCATGAAAATGAAGTAAAAATGTTAGGGTAGCAAATGGGTAGGTACAAGCAGTTTTTACAATCATGGATAAGCATAAAATTGGTCATTTCAGTCCCTAACTTCCTTCAAAAAATCATCCCCTTGTAAAAATACTTCATCCCCTCCATTTTCATTCTTTCCCCTTCATTTTTCCCTTTTCCCATTATCATCCATCTTCCTTTGCAAAAATCCTCTTTTCCTAAGTTTAAAATACATTATACTTAAGAAAAGTAAAACCATTTAACTAACTCCCCTTTTGTTCAAAAACACCTAAAAAACCCAAAAAATAGCTTTTATCCTAAGTATAAATGCTAAAATAATTGTTGGGACCCATTACGAACAAATCTAAATTCCAACATTAGGTTTTTACACTATACTTAGTGTATTTTGACATTCTACAGTTGCATTATATTTTTAAGACTAACTTAATGTATTAACTCCCTGTATATACCTTTAGCACGTATTAAATTAAATCCTTATATAATATATCCCAACCCATATTTCTAGTTTAACCTATGTTTTATTTCCCCCACGTGATATATAATCCTGCTCATCCCATAGGTTAAATTATTAAATCATGTTATTAATCCCAGTCCCATTATATATAATCCCCGCCAATGCTAATATTACACTTATATGCATTCTATTTGTTAATATATACAAATCCACCTATCATATTACACTCCAAAATATGTATTAAACATTAGTTTTAAATACACATTTAACCTTCCGTTTCATTGAAATCCCGGGCCCCACGCCATCAAAACTTATAGCTTTATCGTATCATCTCGATAGTCCGATCATCATCTCTCAGATCCAACGACAGTTATCCTTTATTGTACATTTAATTATGCCATAGTTAACCAACTCCAAAGCTTGCGATAAGCGCGGTTTGCGGACTTTCTCTCCCCTCTACGTGGCGGATTTCCATTGGATCGCATTGATCGAACTAATTACACTTACCATCTTTGAACCTTGCGAAAACCACTTGGCAGTTTTTCCCTCCCCCGCGTCCAAACCACCCACCTGTTTGAAATGACCCCGCAATCAATGCATTCACTGTTGAATGAAAAACATTTATAAATTTCCCATATGCATTCTTTTCACTCTTTTGTTACCGTTTTCACGTAGAAGAATCATTGCAGACCAAAAAGACCACTGCCGACTTTGTTTTCAAGCCTAAAAGAAATAGAATTCACCAATTTTATTGCTATAAACAGTGCAGAAGACATCTGAGTGCCTATAAAGACCAAAAAATCTTCTGAAAGCTTTCTACAACCCCAAAAACCCTCCTTCACAGCAAAACTTCAATTTTCCCAGGTATTCTTCAGAAGAACAACCTTATTCATCGATCTAAAAGAGTAATTCAGTTAATCGAATCATTTAGGAGCCTTTGAAACTAAAGAAAACCCCCTTTTCTTCCTAAATCAGTTATTTTGTAAACCCTGAGCAATCCTTTAACAAATTCTAGAAGTTTAAGCCATCTACAGACCTGAGGAAGCCTTCTGTGACCTTCAAACCCTTGCCTACAATACTTAGGCATCCTTTTTGCATAAAATTGATGTCTTGAGAATATTTTTATCAGAGAGAATGCATTATAAAGCCCTAGATACCTTTTGTAGAAACTTTAGAATCGTGTAGTTTCTCTTTTAATACAGAGATTTTAGTTTAGGAAAATTGATCTAAATTATACTTTTGCAGACTAAAGATAGAGCCTTTGTTATATCCAAAATCCTTCTGCAACTTGTTATAATTACCAGAGGTGCTTCTACAGGCCTAAATCGGTGTTTTTAAGGTCAAAAGAGTATAAAATTGATAAATCAAGAAAATCAATGGCTTCCAAAAACATTCTAGTAGTCAATCCTCTACAACCCCCTGTTGTGGATGTAGAGCATATTCCCCTGGCTGATGTAGACTTCAATATTACTAATACATTAAAAAAGTTCAACCTTCTTGAGCTCCACTACTAGAGCCAAGAAAAATCCCTAGATCAAGCTGATGAAGTGTTCATTTGGGAATCAAACTTGCCAAAATATGTTGTTCCTCATACTTACCGATGCCAAAAGTAATCAGAATCTTCCAATCATGCTACTCTCCTGATCAAAGAGCCATAGTAAACCCTAAAAAATAAGTCTTGTTTGCTATTACAACATATTCTATCAATCAAATGCTTCAGATACAACATGGACCAGATGAAGTTCCTTTGTCTATTGAAGCCCTCACTAAGTTATACTTGGATATGGACTTCCCCAAGAGGTTCCAGATTTTTCAGACTTTCATGCCTTCTTATGTAGAAATTTCCAAGCTAAATCCTCCATACTCTTCTGCTAAATTCTTTGAAAGGAAAAGACATATTATTTCCATGTTGTCTTTCATTCTTGGCTATTTTATAGATGAACATGCCGATGTTGTAGTGCTTGGTTTCTTGTCTACTTTTACACCTAGTCAGCCTCCCACTACCATATTTAACTTTGCCCAATATATTGTTGTCAGTATCCATGAGAAATTAGTCAAAATGCCTTCTGAAGGTGTATTCAAATACTCTTCATTCCTATTTCACATGTTCCTATATTTTCAGTCTGAGAAGTTTAATATAAGCCTTTAGAAGCTTTATGTGGAGGGAAATCCACAATCAATCATCTTTTGGACTTCCTTGATAAGGAAAGATTCCAATGAGTTCACCTATTCACAGTTTACAAATTCCTTCATCCATACCTTGGTAAATTTTCTGAACAACAGTATAGAGCCCAAAATTAGCAATGAAATCAAGAAGGTTTTACAATTTTCTGAGCATAACAGGACAGGTGATTGGTACTTGTACAAAATCACACTGAAATAAGAGTTTATGGATCAAGTCTTATCCCTTATTAACCGCCCAAATACCTCCCTATGAGGTTATTTGCCCTTGAATACATAGGCAGATTCTAAATTTAGATGTTTTTAATTTCTTAATAGCATAGAATAAAACACAGTTCAAGTTGAAGAAACAGGTTGGCCCTTTTATCTGTAATAATAGAGAAGCAGGTCCAGAAGCAGAAAAATAGTTGCAGGAGTTCAAATTCAGTCCTAGTTTCCTTTGGTATTATGATCCCCTTGGTGTTATTAGTAAAATGAGAGTTAAATGCAAATTAACTCCATATGTACATGAAAAGAAGCAAAAGATTGAGAAATTTTCAAACAAATCTGAATGGTTAGAGAATACACTGGTAGAGATAGAGAATCAAAGTGATACTAGTCAAAATTTACAAACTCCAACCCAAGAATATAGAAATGTGAAGAGAAACAGGGAGGAAGGATCTTATATAGCTGAGACTACAACAGAGACAAAATTCAAATTAAGATATAGTAAAAATCCAAAGCTAAATCTTGCCAATAAAGAAAAGGAAACAGTAGAGGTGATTGATATAAAAATTACAGAAAAAGATAATGCACCTCCTACAATAATTGAAGAGGAACAACAACCCACTACTTCTAATACACAACTAATTCAGAAAAAAAACACAGTATAGAAGTTTCTTCATCCAAGAAAACAACAGAAAAGGACATGGATATAAAAGAAAAGATACAAATAAATCAAGGCAAAAAATGAAGAAATAAAAAATGAAATATATTCTCAGTATCTAAAGCAAACTCCTAGCATTCAGAATAGGATACTTTCAGCCTTTGACTACAAGAATAAAAATATGTTGATGAAAGTTCTTCAGCCCACAATTCAAACTCCTAAATCATCCTTTGATTACAAAAAGATAGATTTTGAAGTTCCAGTCCAGGATATTCATCCTCTGGATCAAATTGAATTTCATAAGCAGGCAGGACAGATGATTTATTCTACAATGACCACCAAGGCCATGAGTGCATAGAAACTTCAAAACACTCTGGTAAATGTAAGAGACCAGTTCAAATTGGAGAAAGCATCTTCATATGAAAAGGACACTAGAATCAAATCCTTGGAAGAGCTAGTGATTGAAGTAGGATATGATCCTCAAAATATAAAAGTTGCAGAGGAATTGATCAAAAAGAAAAATGTAGACATTGATGCACTTAAGAAATAACTAAATCTGTCCCCTACATGACATCCTCAAGCCAAGGAGGTCTTACAGAAAACCAATAAGAAAGATGAGATGATGAGTCTCATTTTACAGTTAACAGCTCAGATAAAGGAAATGGAAATTGAAATGGAAAAGTTGGTCCAGCAGAAAGAAGCCAAAAAAGGAGAGGAAATTTCTGCTACTATCATCCCTGTAGTTACAACAATTGTAACTTCTAATTTGGAAGAATCACTGGCTCCTAATGTTCCAATGGCCACAACACTTCCAGTTACTTCATCTACAACTTCAGCCACAAAATATTCAACAAAAACAAAACAACACTCACATTAAGCAAGAAAACTAGTAAAGTCCATGAAAGATATGTCTATTCAGACCAATGAGATAAATTGATTAAAATAACAACTCAAAAACCTTGAAGATGCTAAGAAACTTTCTCAAAGAAATGCCAAGAATGAAGAACAAAAAGCCAACAGATTGAATGAGCAACTGAAAAAATTGGAAAAAGAACTAATTCTGAAGGAACCAATGGCACATGTCAAGCAACAGTTATGGTCCAATATCATTGAAGCAGTCAATGATATTTTTCCATGCATACAGGTGATATATGAGAAGAAAGACTTAGTGAAATCAGCAAGAGAAGCAATCTAGAAGACAAAAGAAGAGCTTGGTAAGAAACCAAAAGAAGCTCTAGAAATCATCAAGTTTCTTAATTCCAAAAATAAACAAGAGCTAGAAGATATTGGAATTAATGATAGAACAGAGACCATCCTAGAAGTTAGGAAGGTAATCTCTAAAAAGAATCTGATGATACAATTAGAAGAGAAATGCCAGAACATAGAGATTGCAATCACAAGGTTCATGATCAAATTTGATGTTCTGAGGCAAAAAGGCCTTCCCAATCCTCTAGTGATTAATGAAAGATTAATGAAGTAGAATGATTATGATAAAAAGATAAGATAGTTTTCCAAAGAGCAAGTAAAAAATTCAGCCTTGCAGGGAATCCCAACAGGGAAGGTGCTCTACAAAAATGTTGAGATTTGTTTTAGTTACAGCGTGAAGTAAAACACTTATTTGTGAACAAACCAACATTATCAAAGTATACTTAAGCTGATGAAAACTTTAGAAGGATAATGAAGATAAAACTGCCAGAGGCAGAATTATGGAAAAAAATTAACTAATTTACTATGAAATCAAATTGTAGTAAAAGAGTATCAGTGAAAGGGTATCAGGATAAAGAAAATCAGATGAAAGTGTATCAGTTGAAAGGTTAAAGTCAAAATTAGAGCAAAAATGAATCTTTCAGCGTGAAAGGCACCTCATGGTCCAGCTGCAGTATTCATTGAACATCAAAGAGATAAATTAGTGACAAAATCAAGACAACAAACCATTTATTTCAATAAACAAGAGACATCTAGCATTAGTTAGAAAGTTGTCACTATCTTCTTGCATGAAGATATTTCTTTTCCATGAATAAATCGTACGTTTATTCTAGGATATTTTGTATGAATTTTTGTATAAATACTTCTCATTTGGAAGTATTGAGTGTGGATGAATTGCTGAACATTTTTGTAGTTGTACTATTCTGAACCTAAGGGTTTTTGTACCAATTTCAAGTCAGCAGAATGGATTAAATAAATAAAGCATCATATTACAGGACTAATGTGTTGGGCTACTACAGTGAAGTATTTTCACTTGTTACTTTGTCAATTTCTTATGTTTTCCATCAATACTTGAATGTGTTCTAAATCTAAATGATAAATTAGGAATTTATATTTTAGAATATGTTAAAGGCACTATGTTTTGACTGATTATCATTTATATGTTTTCCACTGATATCTAGATTAGGGAACCCTTAATTGCTCCCTGCTTTCGATTGAACTCTTCCTTTTCACTCATAATCCAGATTTAAGAACCCTTAATTTTTCTTTTATCCCGATCCAAACCACTTTCACCATCAGCCTTGACGATCTGAAGTGACTCAACTATCTTTCCCTCTAAACATTTTGTTTTAGAACTTGATCCTGATCTCATTGCTTGACACATTGACTCCATTTTCCCAATGGGATATAGATCTACATCTATCCATCTAAGTAAGTGATTTCACCACCAAATAAAATAAAATCAAAACCCAAAACCAATTTTCCCTACATAATTAGCCTAAAATCAAATATAATCAACAAAGTTAAATCATACAGAAAGAGCCCTCTCTGAGCATTAGGAAGGCTAGATCCTAAGGCTTAAAAGTAGGTTTGTGGTTACCTCTAATATTCTTTAAACACAAAATAAAAAATCTCACAACTATTTAAGAATTATTGGAGTGATAACATACTGGCGACTGTACTAGGGAACTAAACAATCCTCAATGTTTTAAATAGATCTTAAAGGAGATATTTTCAATTATCTTTTCACCTTAAGATTGTTTTAAGGAGTTGTGAGTATATTTTCATAAAAACTGTAAGTCTGGCTTCCAGAATAGTCTACTATACCAGGTCTAATCCGGATCCACAACCTAATTTCATAGTAGATAATCCTGATAGAATTGGAAAGAAAAAGAAAAGAGTAGAGAGTTTATGTAATAAGATTTCATTGGTCAAAGAAAATTTTCTTCCAAATAAACTATCAAGTTTACAAGATATAGAATTTAATCTAAATTTTGAACAATATTTAATCAGAACTAAATCAAAAAGTGACTTACATAATACTGTAATAGATCCTGATTTCATTTCATTTATTGAAACTAAGAAGGAAACTGTTTCAGTTGATTCTGATCAAAAGATTTTTGAAGTTTATGATAAACCTGATGCCATAACTAAACTTTGATTAAAGAAATTGATGAAGCTTATTTACAACATTCAGTTTAATTAACTGCTTTATCAGCCTATACCACTAAGCCTTCTACCAGCCATTTAGATACCAGTCTTGTAGAATCTGTAGGTTCATCCTTATTTACTACCACTTCATCCATTATTTCCAATACACTTCATTCCACATATTCATTCTTTCCTAAGCAACCATTTCAACCTAGAATTGTATTTCCATATTCCACCACCTCAAGTTCATCCCCTAGTATTTTTGTTGCATTTCCCAAAACATCATTCTCATTTCCAAACACCTCTTATAATATCCCAACTTCATATTCTACTATATCAACCACATTTTCAAGTACATATTCTTATATCCTAATCTCATCTGCAAGTGCCTTAACTAGATCAACAAGTACTTCTAGTTCTTCACCAAATACTTTAAACTTACCTCCTATCCAAGCTAGAATCCAAGCCATGGCTGCCAGATATGCTCCCTTGGTCCTACCAGCACAATTACATAACATGCCCCAGGATTATCAAAGAAAAATCCCTCAATTTGATGGAACCACTCATTACACTGCACAAAAACATGTTAATAAGATGAAAAACTATTTTTAATTTCATGAAATTGATGATGATGATGTCCAAATGAGACTTTTTGCTCAAACTTTAACTAGTGAGGTGAAAAAGTGGTTCAAAGGTTTGAATGCTGGTAGTATTGCTGATTTAGATGTTTTTCATAGAGTGTTTCTTAATATATGGGAGAAGAAGAAAAATCCACTACAAATTTTATCTGAATTTGAAAGCATAAAAGGAGCACCAAATGAAACATTCCAATATTATTGTACTAGATATAACAATATTTATAATACAATTCCTGCAAATCTTAAACCTCCTCCAGACTCTGTCCTTATCAAATTCCCTGATGGATTTGATACAGATATAACTTACCAAATGAGAGAGAGAAACCCAGAAACCTTAGAGAAGATGCAAAGTAATGTTGTTAGTGTAGAGGCAAACTTGTTAGCAAAGAAATCTAGATTAAGAAATGAAAGGAGAGTGACAATAAAAGAGGAAAAATCAACTTCAGATTTGAAAATAGATCACTTAGAAAAAAAATAGGTTAGATAATATGGAAAGGAAGCCAAAGTGGGATAATCAACAACAAGGACCTCAAATTAGAAATCCAAATTTCAGGAAAAACACCAACACTGGAATATCTAGAGAATCAACATCTGACCAAACAATAAGACCACCTTTCCAAGAGAACTGTGTTGAAAGTTCTCATCAAAATGAAAAAGATGAAGACACTCAAATTAATATAATGGGCATTAATGATGATAACACTATTTTTCTTACATAAGAAGAACATGAGTTATATGAATTACAAAAACTACAATTAGATTCGGGTGAGTCTTTTGATTACAAGAAAGGTTATGAGTTTGAAATTAATGAAGTTCATAAGAAATATAACCTTAGGAGAAAGAAAAATGTAGAGCCTTCTATTAATAAATCTACCCAAACTCAAACAAAGAAGACAATAGAGGCGCCTACCACTAAAGTTCTACAAATCCTCCCTAGGGAAACTCAATAAAACTCTAGTTCAAATCAAATAATTTCAAGTCTCAAAATTTCACCTAGTCCTAAAATTGTTGACATCACAGATACTGCTATCCAAACATCAAAATACCCTAAAAAATTTGTTGCTGCCAAGACAACAATTTCTACTAAAACAAAAATTTCAGATCCAAAATCATCTACTGTTGATCCAAAATCAGCTGATCCTAAAGCAGCCACTGCTAAAATAACTGTTAAAACATCAAAACCTACTAAAAATTCCACTGCATCTCAAAATGTCCCTGAAAAGAAAATTAAAAGCAGTAAAACAGTGGAAATACAAAATGAAAATGAAAATCCAACTGTAGAAAAAGAAGACAAACCCACCCAAAATACAGTTACAAAAGAAGAAATAATTCATCTAGGAAAATCATAAGCACCATTCAATATTCAAGCTGAAATTTCCAAATTAAAGATACTAATTCCTTTGACAGAGTTGGTAAAACATGACCTATACAAAACACCTATCAATGAGACTTTAAATATAAATGATGGAGAAGATTCTGTAAATTTAAGTGATGATCAACTAGAACTAGTCTTTGGTCTTGATGTTAACGAGAAACACCAAGATGGAGCAGTTCCTCCTTTCTACATTAGCTTAATTGTTCATGATCAGATTTTACATAATGCAATTATAGATTTAGGGGCTTCACACAATTTGATGCCAAAAGCAATAATGGAAACCTTGAATCTAGACATCACTAGACCTTATAAAGGTCTGTTCTTATTTGACTCCAGTAAAGTGAATTGTTTAGGCTTGATAAAAGATTTATGTGTTACTTTAGTTCAATACCCCGGAAAAAGCATAGTCATGGATATTGTAGTAGCTGACATTGCTCCTAAGTATGGAATGTTGTTATCTCGCTCATGGGGAGATAAACTGCAGGGATATCTACAACTAGATATGTCTTATGCAACAATATCAATTTTTGGCCAACCCAGGAAAATTTACAGAGAGACATTAATGAAGTACATGGTTAGTGGTGTAGAAATACCTTGAAACTATCCTATTTACTCTACACCTATTGATATGGACTCATTCATTTTATGTAATTATGAAAATGGCATTGAAAACAACACTGAACTAAAACATAAAAAGAAAGCACCAGACAGTGGCAACATTTTTCATGAATTAATGTGGCACCTAGATTTTGATGGATCAGTTAACAAATTAGGAGCAGGAGTAGGAGTTTGGATACATAACATGGAAAGAAATCATGTAGAAGGTCATGCATTTAGATTAAATTTCAAATGTACAAACAACATGGATGAATATGAAGCTCTTATTTAGGACTAGAGATTGTTATAAATTTAGGAGAAAAAAGGGTGTCAATCATGGGAGACTCTGAGTTAATTGTGAAACAGATAAGAGGATAATATTTTGTATATAATGCAAGATTAAGCCAATATAGAGAAATTTTTTTAGATCTGATTAATGAACTGCTTGAATGTGACTTTGCTGCAATTCCTAGAAAACAGAATATACAGGCACACAACTTAGCAACTTTTGCTAGCACCTGCAATATGCCCTTTCAACCAAATCATAAGTATACATCATAGGTTAAACACAGGCCTACAATACCAGATAATCGAAAATATTGGCAAATAATTTCACAGGATGAACAGATTTATCATTTCATGAATGCTGAAGGAGAGTTTCAGAATTGTAACATAGACATAGATTTTATAGTAGATCAAACCATAGATAGTGAGATTGATATAAATGTTGTAGATGTATTTAACTTAGATTTTACTAAACCCACTAAATTTAATCAAGTAGAAATAGATAATTTAGAGAAAGTAGAGATTGAAGAATTAGCAGATGATGATTCTGACATTTTAAACCTTAAGAATAACTTTTTACCTAAGGGATTAGCCCCTTTAGAAGTTCTTTTTTATTCTAATGATGTTCCAAGAAAACCTAATATGGAACCATTAAGATCTGATATTGAAGAATGAAATATAGGAACAAAATTAAAGCCTAAGATGATAAAACTTTCAAAATCCTTACCTCAAGAAGAAAAAGTGAAATACATAGCTCTATTTAAGGAATTTCAGGATGTATTTGCATGGAGTTATGAGGACTTAAAATATTATGACAGTAGCATAATACAACACAAAATACCCATAAAATAAGATCAAAAACCTTTCAAACAAAAGCTTAGAAGAATCAATCCAATTTTGATGCCTTTAATTTAGAAATAGGTTAAGAGAATGTATGAAGCTCAGATAATTGCACCAATTAGATATTCTAATTGGGTTTCAAAACTAGTTCCCACTAGGAAGAAGACATGGGAAATCAGACTGTGTTGATTTCCGAAATTTAAATAAAGTGCCCTTAAAAGACAACTACCCTCTCCCTAAAATGGATAAAATTTTACAGAGGGTGGTTGGTTCTTCCAAAATTTCATTACTTGATGGATTCTTTGGATATAACCAGATTTTAGTTCAACCAGAAGACCAACATAAAACTGCTTTTACTACTCCTTGGGGTACTTTCATGAATGTGAAAATTCCTTTTGGATTAATGAATGCATGAGCCACTTTTCAAAGAGATATGGATATAACTTTTTCTAAAGAGATTCATGATTACCTTGGGATATATATAGATGATATTACTGTATTTTCAAAGAATGAAAATGAACATCTAGATCACCTTAGACAAGTGTTTATCAAATGCAAGAAATTTGGCATTTCTTTAAATCCTAAAAAGACTCTATTTGGACTGGAAGAAGGTAAATTTTTAGGACATATCATATCTAAAGAGGGAATTAGGATAGACCCAACTAGAATAGAGGCTATTCTAAACATTAGTCATCCTAGGAATATTAAGGAATTGCAAGCTTTCTTAGGTAAAGTCAACTTTCTCAGAAGATTAATCTCAAACTTAGCTGAAATAATTAGAGAACTCAATAATATGTTGAAAAAAGACTCAGTACTTAAATGGACTGTAGAGGCCAAACAATCATTTGAATCAATCAAACAAGCCTTGACAAAAACACCAGTCCTTATAATTTCTGATTTCAAAAAATATTTCATTATTTTTTCCTTTGCTTCAGAACATACTATTGTTACAGTCTTACTGCAGAAAAATGATCAGGGCTATGAGCAGCCCATTGATTTTTTCAACAAATCACTTAGAGATGCCACTTTAAAGTATAATATAATGGAAAATCATGCACTAGCTTTAGTGAAGGCTATCAAAGACTTTAGAGTGTACATCCTGTATTCACATATCATTGCTTGTGTTCCAAATTCAGTTGTAAAGGACATTCTAACACAGAATGGGCCTAATGTTAAAAGAGGCAAATGGATTGCCACCATTTTGGAATATGACATATAAATTAAGTCCACCAAACTCATTAAAGTTCAAGGTTTAGCCAAACTCATAGCTGAATCAAATTTTCATGCTTTAGATATTAATTTTATTTCCCAAATAGATGATCAGGAAGAGATGAAAACTCCAAAGATCAGTGAAGCCTTTTTAGACTCACCATGGTATGCAGATATTATATTTTCGTTACTAAATTTACAAGCTCCTCCTGGATTGTCAATAACTAAAGCTAGATTTTTAAAGTTAAAGGCAATGAAATTTTGTATCATAGACAATTCACTATGTTGGAAATATCATGGTGGCATTTTATTGAATTGTTTTCTTAAAGACGAAGCTGATAAAGTTTTGGAATATTTTCATGCAGGTGATTGTGGAGGACATCTTTACTGGAAGACTACTAGAGATAAAATCTTGAGAGCTGGTTTTTACTAGCCTACATTTTTTGCAGATGTGAAAAAGTATGTGACCTCTTGTCACAAGTGCCAAATCATTGAAGGAAAGAAAAAGCTGCTACCTTTACCCCTGAAACCCATCTCCACATAAATTCCTTTTCAGCAATGGGGTCTTGACTTCATTGGTGAAATTCACCCTCCATCCTCAGCCCAACACAAGTGGATTCTAACAGCCATAGACTATTTCACTAAGTGGATAGAAGCCATACCTTCTAGGAAAACCACTGATACTATCATAATCTCATTTTTAGAAAACAACATACTCTCAAGATTTGGATGCCCCCAAAATATCATCACTGATAATGTAGCTGCATTCAAGGCCAAAAATATGATTAACTTCTGTAATAAATACCACATTACTCTTGGCCATTCTACTGCTTATTACCATCAAGGTAATGGTCTTGTTGAATTCTTCCATAAAAGCCTTGTGAACATCATCAAGAAACTACTAGAAGACAATAAGAAAACCTAGAACAAAATGTTAGTGAATTCCTTATGGTAAGATAGACTTACCACAAAGAAATCTATTGGTACATCCCCTTACCAACTTTTTTATGGGATGGCTGTTGTTTTTCCATCTTCTTTAGGAGTACCAGTAATGAAGATAATCCAAGAACTGCAAGTTGAAACCAATGATATCCAAAGAAGAATAAACCAAACCATACACTTGCAGCAAACCAGGGAAGAGGTCTATCTCAAGTCTCAAGTTGTTCAAGAAATGATTAAAAAGATATTTGATAAGAAGACTAAGGAAGATGATTTTTATATAGATGAAAAAGTTCTAAAGTGGGATTCTAGGAGAGAAGAGAAAGGTAAACATGGGAAATTTGATTTCTTATGGAAAGGCCCTGATGTCATTTATGGTTACAGAGGTAAAAATGCTTTCTTTTTGAAGGAGTTGGATGGATCAAATCTGCTAGGTTGACATATTAATGGTAGAATGCTGAAGCATTACTATTCCCCAGAATAACAATAGTTTACTTTGTTTACTTTACTCATTGTACATAACATTGCATATTTTAGATTGGATTGGATGTTTTTCTAGAAAATTTGAAGCCCAGAGAGAAGGCCCTAAGCTTTGAAGGATAAAATATCATAAGTATGAATAATGCAGAGTTCAGAAAACAGTTTCAAGGCCAGCGCAGTCAAAATTCAAAAGCTACTAGTCTCAAAGTTCTTGACATTTCACCGGGAAATTCCATCGCCATGTGCAGCCACTATTAGGGTCCTATAATTATAGGATTCATAATTTGTGAATTGAATTTGATTAGTCTTGTAAGTATGTACATACTTTTCTTTCTGCAAATTGTTTTCCCATATCAAAAAAATAAAAAAAATGTAAAGAGGGTAAAAGTACTAAAAGAAAGATCAAAGGACTTGAAAGAAAAAATATTAAAAAAGAATAGAAAAAATGGACCCCAATCAAAAAGAGATAAAAATGAAACATGAAATTGATGCAAATCCAAATGCCACTACTATTTACTTTTACTACAAAATAAACATTGTGTGCAGCTTGTTAAAATGCCACAATCCATGAAGGTTAAACATCTTAATCTTAACCTCTCATTCTTTAATTTCATGATGTTAAATAGAGAATAAAGATTTAGCCAAACAATTTAATCTTGGTATATCAGTAGTTAGGTAGAGAATAATAAGGAGCTCAACAGCTTAATCTGAGTCCTTGGAAGAAATAAGAATAGAATTAGTTCGTTCCTTGTTTTAAAAGAAAAATGAACAAGTGTTTGCAAGCTCAAATGCACCCATGAAAATGAAGTAAAAATGTTAGGGTAGCAGATGGGTAGGTACAAGCAGTTTTTACAATAATGGATAAGCATAAAATTGGTCATTTCAGTCACTAACTGTAGAAATTTTCTGAATAAAGAAGATTTATCCACCGAGATTATCCTGATCACATATCAATTCGAATTAATATGCAACACATAATCTCTTCCACTTAGATCATCACACATGCGGAAATAAAACAAGCGGTATGCGATCAAAAGATCATCAAAACATCACACACATTACACAGTATGTATGGGGAAAGCTTATAGCTGAAAAACCCACAGATATTGTGTATATTATAATGGAGAAAACATGTAACAAACTCAGTACAATACTCCTCACAAGTACTCAGTACTATCTCATGAAGTTACACACAAAACTAGCTTGGTTTTGAACAAGTCACAGGTTCAAAACACATCCACTAATTGCCTACCTCTATTGCGCAATCAAGGCTGGTCTAATGAGAGATCCAAGGTTCGAATCTCCTTGGCTTGACAACACAATCATCATGGGAAATTCCTCCAAGTGTGGTGCAAATCTCATGCACAACTGATGTCACAACTGATAGCTATCTCAACCCTTTCATCTACCTCTTCCACTGGTCTCCACTGAACTGTCCATGCACTTTAGTGAACTGATGTGTTCTTGAGTTGAATAATGAGTTAATAATTAGTGAATTAAATAATATTTAATTCACTCCACTCATTACTAGTTGATTAGCTAGTTAAACTAATCTCAACTAGTTCAACTAAGTTAAACCGAACACAACTCCACCAACTGTCTCATCAACTCCACCAAACTTATGCCACTGAAGTCCTAACTGAAGTCAACCATGCATGAGCTCACCAAACCCTTAGGAATAGCATAATTCCTCTGTCAGATGCATGAGCCACTTCTGTAGCTCGAACTGAAGTGCTCCAAGAGAGTAAACTGAAGTTTATAGTCCAAATATTATTAAGGGTAAATAATATTTGACTTTTCTATTTTTAGGATAGGCAGTCTAAAAATAGACTTCGACCTAAATGTATAAAAATAGAGGTCCATCTATTTTTACCAACATGACCAATACTCCAAGAATAACATACTGCAACCCCTGGACCATGCTCCATATGTCTAAAAATAGACATAGTCCAAAAATAGACTTTGCGCCAAAAATAGCCTGCGGGCCCACTTAGTGAAGGCGACTTCATTTCACTAAGCTCCATCATCTTGCTGCATTTTCAACACTCCCTCTTAGCAAGATATGGATTATCTGCAACCCCTATCCTGCCTCTGTGGAATTCGAACTTGCTCCTGGTGAGCGCCTTCATCAAGATGTCGGCATCCTGATCCTCCGTGGGAACATATGAAAGCATCATGATTCTCCGCTGAACACAATCTCTGATATGATGGTACCTGATGTTGATGTGTTTGGATCTATCATGAAATACTGGATTAGCCGAGAGTTTAATGCAACTCTGGTTATCACAGTAAATCACTGTAGGCTCTAAATGCAACCCGAACAATCCAACGAGGATCTTCCTCATCCAAATAGCCTCGCATGCAGCCAAGCTAGCTGCCATGTACTCGGCCTCTGCTGAACTGAGTGCCACGGATCTCTGCTTCCTGCTGTACCAGGAAACTGCTGTCGACCCAATGCTGAAAACTCCTCCGGATGTGCTCTTCCGGTCCGTTGGGCTCCCTGCCCAATCTGCATCAGTGAAGCCAGAAAGCTTCGCTCCATCCTCCTGTCTGTACCATAGACCATATCCCGATGTGCCACTAATATAATGCAATACATGCTTGCCTGCCTTCCAAAAGAGCTTGGTAGGCTTAACCATAGCTTGCGAAAGCTGGTTAACAGCATAGCATATATCGGGTCGTGTATTGACCAGATACATAAGCGACCCCACCAACTGTCGATAGACGGTGGCATCCACTACCTCTGCTGAAGTAGCATCCTCCTTCCTCCAACCACCAGGAAGAGGAGTGTCAACAGGCTTGCAGCCATGCATGTTGAACCTCTCCAGAATCTCCCGGGCATACTTGCCCTGAGAAACAAACAGTCCTCCACTGCGCTGCCAAATCTCCAATCCCAGGAAGTAATGAAGGAGGCCCAAGTCCTTCATCTCGAACTCTCTAGCAAGGTCCTCCTTGCATGAAAGTATCAACAGCTCATCACCCATCAAAATCAGATCATCTACATATAGTACAATGATCAGCAGCTTCCCCTCCACCACAATCTGGTACAGGTTAGGATCCACCTCACTCTTGGAAAATCCAAGCCCGGTGAAATAACTGTCAATCTGTGTGTACCAAGCACGAGGTGCTTGCTTCAGGCCGTACAGTGCTCTCTTGAGTCGGCACACGTGTGACTCACTGCTGAAGATCTCAAAACCTTCAGTTTGCTCTATGTACACCTCCTCCTCAATGATTTTGTTGAGGAACGCAGTCTTCACATCCATCTGATGGATGTGCCATCCCATCTGCGCTGAGAGAGAAAGGATCGTCCGTATGGAAGAGTACCTTGCGACAGGTGCAAAGGTCTCCTCATAATCGATCCCCTCGATCTGTGAGAAGCCACGGGCGACAAATCTCGCCTTGCACTTCTCCACACTCCCGTCAGCCGCCTGCTTCACTTTGTAGATCCATCGCGAACCCACCACTGATTTCCCCACCGGTCTTGGGACAATCTCCCATGCACTGTTCCTGACGATCGAATCATATTCTTCAATCATGGCATCAACCCATGCGGGTTCCTCCACAGCTTCCTCAAAAGAGGATGGCTCTGTCACAACACATTGACTCACAAGAGCCATGTATCCAGTGTACCGATCCGGTGACTGTCTCTGTCTGCGCTGTGCCGTAGGTGGTCCTACAACCTTCTCTGCATCCCGAGCCAGTCGCTCAGCTTCTGTAGTGCGCATGCGCCCTCTGATGGTTGGCGCTGCCTGGGTGGTTTCTTCCACCTCCTGAACCTCCTCTTGTGGCTGATCCACATCCGGAAGCTCCTCCTTAGGAACTAACAGCTCCTCATCTGCATGCAAGTGTAGCTCCTCTCAAGCGAACACTGCATGGCTTTCTCCTCCTGGAATTTTATATCCCGTCGCACAACAGTCTTGCGACTGTCTGGCACATACACCCGATAGTTGTGAGGTGTATCAGTGTACCCCACAAATATTCCAACTTCAGCAGTTGGATCCAGCTTCCTTCTCGCATCCTTCATCACATGCATGTAGACAGGAGATCCGAAAATCCGCAAATGGGAAATATCAGGCCTCTTGCCAGAATAAGCCTCCTCTGGTGTACTCATGCCAAGAACCTTGTGAGGACAACGGTTCTGCACATACACTGTTGTATTGCATGCCTCAGCCCACAAGTGAAGGGGTAGGCCCTAATCATGCAACATCGCCCGTGTAGCACCCACGATCGTTCTGTTCTTCCGCTCAGCCACCCCGTTCTGCTGTGGGTTATGGGGTGCGATGAGCTCTCTCCGAATCCCTTCTGCGCTGCAAAAGTCTTTGAATTTAGCCGAGATGAATTCACCACCATTGTCGCTCCTAAGAGCCTTCACATGCTTCCCCGATTCCTTCTCTACCAGCACCTTGAATTCACAGAACTTAGAAAATGTCTCGCTCTTCTTCTGCATGAAGAAGATCCAGCACTTCCGAGAGAAATCATCAACAAAGATCACGTAGTACTTGTGCTTTGCTGTCGAAGCTATAGAGAAAGGACCACACACGTCTGTGTGAACTTTCTCAAGGATCGTGGTGGCGCGACTATCCTTCTCGTGAAAGGTGGCTTTCACATACTTCCCCAAGGTACACCCCTTGCACTGATCTGACTGCGCAAGAGTTCCCTTAGGAAGCCCAGTAGAAATCTGCTGCAGTATCTTCAAAGCTCCGTGGTGAAGGTGGCCCAATCTCCTGTGCCACAGTTCGCCCTCATCATCCCGGCTCACCACTTCTCCCACCTTGCATGCCATTGCTGCGCAGCCATCTACTTGCAACTGATAAAGGTTCTTGGTTCGAACCCCTATCTTCCGGGTCTCTCCAGTAGTCTTACTGCGCAGGAAGGCTTTTCCTTCGCCGAAGACCACATCATACCCCTTATCCTCCAACATCGCCACAGAGATCAAGTTCTTCTTCAATCCAGGTACATGCATGACATCCTTCAATACAAAGGGTTTACCAGACTCCCTCTGAAAGGATATGGTACCGATACCAGTCGCACTGTATCTACCATCATCGCCCATCTCGATGTGCACGCCCATATCTTTGTCCTCCAGATCTGAGAACAAATCCCGATCTCCCGTCATATGAAATGACGCACCGCTGTCCAAGAACCACACCGATCCCATCACACTTGAAACCAAGCATGCGATCAGTGAAAATTCAAGCTCGAACTGTGAAGCCAAAGCTTCTCCATCTGCATATCTTCCCGCTTGCTTGTTCTTCTTCTTCTTTGGACAATTGGTAGCATAATGTCTGTGATCATGGCAGTGAAAACACTTCACTTTCGCCATATCCTGCTTCTTGCCCTTTGCACCAGAATGAGAAGTTTTCTTACCCTTCCCCTTCTTTGCTTTGGCAACCAAAGCGTAATTTTCTTCATCAGCTCCCTTTGATGAAGATCCATCCCGAGTAGTCCTCCTTATCTCCTCCTGCATGAGATTCGCCCAAAGGCGCTCCCATCCCGGCAGCTTCTCCCGACCATTGACACTATCTTGATATGAGTGCCAAGCTTTTGGAAGACCAAGGAGAGCTAGGTCGACCATGTCCTCATCTTCGACAGTCACCCCCACACTTCCCAGCTCATCTCTGCATTGAGTGAACTTCGTGAGGTATTTGGCGATACTGTCGCCTTTCTCCATCTTGATGTTCCTGAGCTTATCTTTGAGCGCCAGCTTCCTTTGGTCGCTCTTACTCTGGAATAGATCCGTCAAAGCTTTCCACATTAAATATGGAGAAGCTTTTCCATGCAGGCTGGATACAATATGATCCTTGACGCCCTCCAACAGAATCCTTCGATATTTTGCCATCTTCTTTTGCCAAGCTTCAACTTCAGCAGGATCAGTGGGATTTTGGACATCCATATCTACGAACTCCTTCAGTCCATTATCTTCTAATACTGCCTCCATGTGATCCTTCCATGCAACATAATTCGAACTGCCTTCAAGAGCATATTCGAGTCGCAAACCGTTGAAATACATTTTCAACTTCGGCACCAAGAAAACAAAACTGCTGCAAAATTTGAATTCCAAGCTCAAAGCTCAACTGCTCTTGATCTGTGAGAACAAATTATTTCTAGCATAGAGATCGACTTTGTGGGGAATTTATCGATGGTATCACCTTGGGTGAAAGGATGGATCCGCAGGCTACCTGCCTTCGTGCACTCGTCTCACCAAACAAGTTTAGATCATCGTGATGATCAATTGCCTAATAGCTCCGATACTATGTAGAAATTTTTCTTATAAAGAAGATTTATCCACGGATATTATCCCGTCACATATCAATTTGAATTCATATGCAACACATAATCTCTTCCACTCAGATCATCGCACATGCAGAAATAAAACAAGCGGTATGTGATCAAAAGATCATAAAAACATCACACACATTACACAGTATATATGGGGAAAGCTTATAGCTGAAAACCCCGCAGCTATTGTGTATATTATAATGGAGAAAACATGTAACAAACCTTGACAATACTCCCACAAAGTACTCAAGACTATCTCAAGAAGTTACACAATAAAACTAGTTTATTGAATGTCAAAGTCATGTTCAAAACTCATCCACTAATTGCCTGCCTCTATTGCGCAATCAAGGCTGGTCTAATGAGTGATCCAAGGTTCGAATCTCCTTGGCTTGACAGCGCAATCCTCATGGGAAATTCCTCCAAGTGTGGTGCAAATCTCATGCACAACCGATGTCACAACTGATAGCTATCTCAACCCTTTCATCTACCTCTTTCACTGGTCTCCACTGAACTGTCCATGCACTGTAGTGAACTGATGTGTTCTTGAGTTGAATAATGAGTTAACAATTAGTGAATTAAATAATATTTAATTCACTCCACTCATTACTAGTTGATTAGCTAGTTAAACTAATCTCAACTAGTTCAACTAAGTTAAACCGAACACAACTCCACCAACTGTCTCATCAACTCCACCAAACTTCTGCCACTGAAGTCCTAACTGAAGTCAACCATGCATGAGCTCAACAAACCCCTAGGAATAGCGTAATTCCTCTGTCAGATGCATGAGCCACTTCCAAGGCTCGAACTGAAGTGCTCCAAGAGAGTAAACTGAAGTTTATAGTCCAAATATTATTAAGGGTAAATAATATTTGACTTCCCTATTTTTAGGAAGGCAGTCTAAAAATAGACTTCGACATAACTGTCTAAAAATAGAGGTCCATCTATTTTTACCAACATTACCAATACTCCAAGAATAACATACTGCAACCCCTGGACCATGCTCCATATGTCTAAAAATAGACATAGTCTAAAAATAGACTTTGCGCCAAAATTTGCCTGCGGGCCCACTTAGTGAAGGCGACTTCATTTCACTAAGCTCCATCATCTTGCTGCATTTTCAACACTAACTTCCTTAAAAAAATTATCCCCTTGTAAAAATACTTCATCCCCTCCATTTTCATTCTTTCCTCTTCATTTTTCCCTTTTCCCATTATCATCCATCTTCCTTTGCAAAAATCCTCTTTTCCTAAGTTTAAAACACATTATACTTAAGAAAACTAAAACCCTTTAACTAACTCCCCTTTTGTTCAAAAACACCCAAAAACCCAAAAAATGTATAAATTATATAACTTATGTGTTATATGTCCAAGATTATCCTGATCTCACACTATTTTAACTTCATGCAAAATACAGAATCTATTCCACCATTGATCATCTGCAGAAATTAAATCAAGATTGCAATGCACACATGAAAAAATAAAAATTCACACACATTAACACAGTTGTTTAATGGGAAAGCATGAAGCTGAAAACCATAAATATTTGTATATAATATATGTCATAGAGATCATGTAACAATCCTCATACAAAGCTGATCATATTAAGCTCTCAGTACAATATAATCTCTACACACTACTCAGGCCCGATCTTGCAAATCCATGAACCGATCTTTGTCACCTGCTAGCCTTCCTCTACTGCACAATCCCTGCTGAAGAATGGCTCTGAATGAACTTGAATTCACTAAGCTTGCACTACGCAATCCTCATTGGCATCTCCACTGAGTGTTGGATGCAATCAATGCATCACTATAGTCACAACTGATAGTCACACTTGCTCTTTCACCTATCTCTCCACTGGTCTCCACTGAAACTACCATGCACTACAGTTAACTGATGTATTCTTCAGTTGATTAATGAGTTATTATTTAGTGAATTAGTTAATTAATTAATTCACACCACTCTCACTAGTGTATCAATCAGTTATACTAAATACAACTAGCTCAACTGAGTCTAACTGAGTTAAACTAAATACAACTCCATCAACTACTTCAATAACTCCACCAAACTCTGTTACATGAGTTATAATTGAAGTCCTCATGCATTAGCTCCAGTAAACCCTCAAGAATAGCGTAATTCCTTCCGTCAGCTATTGTGCCACATCTGTGCACTTAACTGAAGTGCTCCAAGAGAATAAGATAATGTTTAGAGTCCAAATATTATTAAGAGCTAATAATATTCGACATATTTATTTTTAGACTGGAAATCTAAAAATAGATTCCACCCAGTATGTCTAAAAATATAATTCCATCTATTTTTCCAACTTGACCAACCATCCACAAATAGAATCCTGCAACTCATTGAATATGATCGACATGTCTAAAAATAGACTTTGCGCCAAAAATAGCCTGCGGGCCCACTTAGTGAAGGCGACTCTTTTCACTAAGCACATCATCTTGTTGAATCTCAACACTCCCTCTCAACAAGATAGGGATTATCTGCCACCCCGATCCTGTCTCTATGGTATTCGAATTTTCTCCTGGTGAGTGCCTTCGTTAGAATATTTGCATCTTGATCCTCTGTAGGAATGTAAGAAAGCAACATGATCTTCCGTTGCACATAATCTATGATATGATGGTACCAGATGTCAATATGTTTAGATCTATCATGAAATACTAGATTAACCGAGAGTTTAATGCAACTCTGATTATCACAATATATCACAGTAGGATCTAAGTGTGAACCAAACAACCCGACTAGGATCTTCCTCATCCATATAGCCTCACATGCAGCCAAACTTACTGCCATGTACTCAGCCTCCGTTGAACTGAGTGCCACAGATCTTTGTTTCCTGCTGTACCAAGAAACTGCTGTAGATCCGATACTGAAAAATCCCTCCAGATGTGCTCTTTCTATCCGTTGGGCTTCCTTCCCAATCTGCATCCATGAAGCCATGCAGCTTCAACTCATCTGACTGTCTGTACCACAATCCATATCCCGATGTGCCCCTGAGATACCTCAAGACATGCTTGCCTGCCTTCCAAAAGACTTGGTAGGATTAACCATAGCTTGTGAAAGCTGGTTAATAGCATAGCATATGTCCGGTTGTGTATTGACCAAATACATGAGAGAACCAACCAACTGTCGATAAACACTGGCATCCACTACCCCTGCTGATGTAGCATCCTCTTTCCTCCAACCACCAGGAAGAGGAGTGTCGATAGGCTTGCAACTTTGCATGTGAAACTTCTCCAGTATCTCCTGGGCATATTTTCCTTCAGACACAAACAATCCACCCTTCCTCTGCCAAATTTCCAATCCCAGGAAATAATGAAGGAGGCCCAAGTCCTTCATCTCAAACTCCTTTGCAAGATATGCCTTGCTGAGTGTATCAAAAGTTCATCACCTGTTAGTATCAAATCATATACATAAAGTACAATGATCAAAAAATTACCCTCCACCTCAATCTGGTATAGGTTAAGATCCGCCTCACTCTTGGCGAAACCAAGTCCGGTGAAATAACTGTCTATCCATGTGTACCAAGCATGAGGTGCTTTTTTCAACCCATACAACACTCTTTTGAGCCTGCACACATGCGACTCGCTATTGAAGATTTCGAAACCTTCAGGTTGCTCAATGTACACCTCCTCCTCAATGACTCCGTTGAGGAACGTAGTCTTCACATCCATCTGATGAATGTGCCAACCCATCTGCGCTTAGAGAGCAAGGATGGTCTGTATGGAAGAATACCTTGCGATAGGTGCAAAGGTTTCTTCATAGTCTATCCCCTCAATCTGTGAGAAGCCCCGGGCAAAAAATCTTACCTTGTACTTCTCGACACTCTAGTCAGCATCTTGCTTCACTTTTTAGCTCCATCTCGAACCTACCACTGATTTCCCTTCTAGCCTTGGAACAATATCCCATGCACTTTTTCTGACAATCAAATCATACTCTTCCACCATGGCATCTACCCATGCGGGATCCTCCACAATTTCCTTGAAAGAGGATGGCTCCATCACGATACACTTGCTCATTAGAGCCATGTATCTAGTAAATCGGTCAGGTGACTGTCTCTGTCTACGTTGTGATGTAGGTGCTCCTACATTTTGCATTGCATCAAGATTCAGTCGCTCAGCTTCTGTAGTGCGCTTCTGCCCTCTGATGTTTGGGGCTGCATGAGTGGTTTCTTCCACTCCATGAACCTCCTCTTGTGGCTGATTCACATCCTGAGGCTCATCTTTAGGAACAAGTAGCTCCTCATCTGCATGCAAGTGTAGCTCCCTCTCAAGTGACAACTTCATGGTTTTCTCCTCATGAAATTTGATATCCCGTTGCACAACAGTCATCTGACTGTACACACGATAATTGTGGGGTGTTTCTGTGTACCCCAAAAATATCCCAACCTCTGCGGTCGGCTCTAGCTTCTTCTTGGCATCCTTCATCACATGAATGTAAATAGGTGAGCCAAAAATCTTCAAATGAGAAATATCAGGCTTCTTACCAGAAAACGCCTCTTTAGGTGTACTCATGCCAAGTACTCTATGAGGACAATGGTTTTGCACATAAACCGTAGTGTTGCATGCCTCAGCCCACAAGTGTATGGGAAGGCCCTAATAATGCAACATCACCCGTGCAACACCCACGATCGTTCTGTTCTTTCTCTATGTGACCCCATTTTGTTGTGGGTTATGAGGCACTATGAGTTCTCTTCGAATTCCTTTTGTGCTGCAAAAGTCTTTGAATTCGCCAGAGATGTATTCACCACCATTATCGCTCCTTAGAGATTTCACCTGCTTCCCCGACTCTTTCTCAACCAGCGCCTTGAACTCACAGAACTTTGAGTATGTCTCGCTCTTCTTCTGCATGAAGAAGATCCAACACTTACGAGAAAAGTCATCAACAAATATCACATAATACCTGTGCTTTGTTGTTGAAGCTACTGAGAAAGGTCCACACACGTCTGTGTAAATTCTCTCAAGGATCATCGTGGCATGACTATCCTTCTCATGAAAAGTGGTCTTCACAAATTTTCCCAAAGAACATCCCTTGCACTGATCTGACTGCGCAAGTGTATCCTTGGGAAGCTCGGTAGAAATATGCTGCAAATTTTTTAAAGCGCCATGGTGAAGATGGCCCAATCTCCTGTGCCACAATTCGCCCTCATCACGGCTCACCACTCCTTTTGCTTTTCCTGCCATTGCTACACAACCATCTACCTGCAATTGATAAAGGTTCTTAACTCGAACCCCTATCCTCCTGGTTTGACCTATTTTCTTACTGCGCAGGAAGGATTTTCCTTGGCTAAAAACAAAATCATAACCGTTGTCTTCCAACATCGCCACAGAGATCAAATTATTCTTCAATATTGGAACATACATGACATCCTTCAAGATGAAAGGTTTTCTAGACTCCCTCTCAAAGGAAATGGCTCTGATACCAGTCGCACTGTATCTACCATCATCACCATCTCGATATGCACTCCAAGATCCTTTTCATCCAGATCACTAAACAAATATTTGTCTTCGGTAATATGGAAAGATGCACCACTGTTAAGAAACCACACTGATCCCATCACACTTGAAACCAAGCATGCGGTCAGCAAAAAGTCCAGCTCAAACTACGAGGCTAAGGTCTCTCCAGCTGCAGATCCAACAACCTGCTTATTTTTCTTCTTTTGTGGACAATTAGTGGCGTAATGTCCGTGTTGGTGACAGTGAAAGCACTTCACCTTGGACAAGTCCTGCTTCTTGCATTTTGCACCAGATTGAGAAGGATTTTTCTTTCCCTTCCCTTTCCTTGCTTTGGTAGCCAAAGAAAAATTTTATTCATCTTCATTCTTCGATGAAGATCCATCCCTGGTACCCTGCCTTATCTCCTCCTGCACAAGATTTGACCAAAGTCGCTCCCATCCTGGCAGTTTCTCCTGTCCATTGATAGAGTCCTCGTAGCTATGCCAACTCTTCGGAAGCCCAAGGAGAGCCAAGCTCACCAAGTCCTCTTCATCTACAGTAACCCCCACACTTCCTAGCTCATCCTTGCAGTGGACGAACTTCGTGAGGTATTTTGGTATACTGTCGCCTTTCTGAATTTTTATTTTCCTGAGCTTGTCTTTAAGCACCAACTTCCTCTGGTTGCTTCTGCTTTGGAACAAGTCTATCAAAGCTTTCCACATCAATAATGGAGTATCTTTACCGTGAAGGCTGGACACTATGTGATCCTTCACACCTTCCAATAGAATTCTTCGACACTTCGCTACCTTCTTTTGCCATGCGTTAAGTGCGGCTGCATCGCTAGAACCAGGCTTTGGAATATTAGTATCTATGAACTCCTTCAACCCATTATCATCCAGCACCACCTCCATCCTATCCTTCCATGCAATATAATTCGAGCTGCCATCAAGGGAATACTCCAATCGCAATTCGTTGAAAGAGATTTTAATGAATGCTCAACTTCGACACCAAGAAAACACTGCAGCAAATTCGAATTCCACCAGCACAAAACTCAACTTCTTCAATAATTGAAATATTCTCTGGTCAATACTCCTCTAATACCATGTAGAAATTATATAACTTATGTGTTATATGTCCAAGATTCTCCTGATCTCACACTATTTTAACTTCATGCAAAATACAGAATCTATTCCACCATTGATCATCTATGGAAATTAGATCAAGATTGCAATGCACACATGAAACAATAAAAAATCACACACATTAACACAGTTGTTTAATAGGAAAGCCTGAAGCTGAAAACGTCAAATATATGTCATAGAGATCATGTAACAATCCTCATACAAAGCTGATAATATCAAGCTCTCAGTGCAATACAATCGCTACACACTAATCAAGCCCGATCTTGCAAATCCATGCATCGATCTTTGCCACCTGCTAGCCTGCCTCTACTGCGCAATCCCTACTGAAGAATGGATTTGAATGAACTCGAATTCACCAAGCTTGCACTACAAAATCCTCATTGGCATCTCCATTGAGTGTTGGATGCAATCAATACATCACTATAGTCACAACTAATAGTCACACTTTCTCTTTCACCTATCTCTCCACTAGTCTCCACTGAAACTACCATGCACTGTAGTTAACTGATGTATTCTTTAGTTTATTAATGAGTTATTATTTAGTGAATTAATTAACTAATGAATTCGCACCACTCTCACTAGTGTATCAATCAGTTAGACTAGATACAACTAGCTCAACTGAGTCTAACTAAACTAAACTAAATACAACTCCATCAACTACTTCGATAACTCCACCAAACTCTGTCACATGAGTTCTAACTGAAGTCCTCATGCATTAGCTCCAGTAAATCCTCAAGAATAACGTAATTCCTTCTGTCAACTATTGTGCCACATCTGTTCACTTAACTGAAGTGCTCCAAGAGAATAAGATAATGTTTGGAGTCCAAATATTATTAAGAGCTAATAATATTCGACATATCTATTTTTAGACTGGCAATCTAAAAATAGATTTTTCCCAATATGTCTAAAAATAGAAGTCCATATATTTTTCCAACTTGACCAACCATCCACGAATAGCATCCTGCAACTCATAGAATATGATCGACATGTCTAAAAATAGACTTTGCGCCAAAAATAGCCTGCAGGCCCACTTAGTGAAGGCGACTCTTTTCACTAAGCTCATCATCTTATTGAATCTCAACAAAAAAATAGTTTTTATCATAAGTATAAATGCTAAAATAAATTTTGGGACCCATTATGAACAAATCTAAATTCCAACATTAGATTTTTACACTATACTTAGTGTATTTTGACATTCCACAGTTGCATTATATTTTTAACACTAACCTAATTTATTAACTCCCTGTATATACCTTTAGCCTATATTAAATTAAATCCTTATAAAATATATCCCAACCCATATTTCTAGTTTAACCTATGTTTTATTTCCCCCACGTGATATATAATCCTGCTCATCCCATAGGTTAAATTATTAAATCATGTTATTAATCTTGGTCCATTATATATAATCGTCGCCAATGCTAATATTACACTTATATGCATTCTATTTGTTAATATATAAACATCTGCCTATCATATTACACTCCAGAATATGTATTAAACATCAGTTTTAAATACATATTTAACCTTCTGCTTCATTGAAATCCCGGGCCCCACGCCATCAAACCTTATAGCTTTATCATATCATCTCAATCGTCTGATCATCATCTCCAAGATCCAACGACAGTTATCCTTTATCACACTTTTAACTACGCGATAGTTAACCAACTCCAAAGCTTGCGATAAGCACAGTTTGCAGACTTTCTCTCCCCTCTACGTGGCAGATTTCCATTGGATCACATCGATCAAACTAATTCCACTTACCATCTTTGAACCCTGCGAAAACCGCTTGGTAGTTTTTCCCTCCCCCGCACCCAAACCACTTGCCTATTTGAAATGACCCCGCAATCAATGCATTCATTGTTGAATGAAAAACATTTATAAACTGCCCATATGCATTCTTTTCACTCTTCTGTTACCGTTTTGACGCAGAAGAAGCATTGCATTAAAAAAAAAAGACCACTGCCAACTTTGTTTTTAAGCCTAAAAGAAACATAATTCACCAATTTGACTGCTATAAATAGTGAAAAAGACCTCCGAGTGCCTATAAATACTAGCAAAAGCTTCTGAAAGCTTTCAACAACCCCAGAAACCCTCCTGCACAGCAAAATTTCAATTTTCCCAGGTATTCTTCATAAGAACAGAATTATTCATCGATCTAAAAGAGTAATGCAGTTAATCAGATCATTTAGGAGCCTCTGAAACTAAATAAAACCCCCTTTTCTTCCTAAATCGGTTATTCTGTAAACCCTGAGCAATCCTTTCACAGATTCTAGAAGTTTAAGCCATCTACAGACATGAGGAAGCCTTCTATAACCTTCAAACCCTTGCCTATAGTACTTAGGCATCCTTTTTGCATAAAATTGATGTCTTGAGATTCTTTTTATCTGAGAGAATGCATTATAAAGCCCTAGATACCTTTTGCAGAAACTTTAAAATCTTGCAGTTGCTCTTTTAATATAGATATTTCAGTTTAAGTCAATTTATCAAAATTATACTTTTGCAGACAAAAGATAGAGCCCCTGTCATATCCAAAATCCTTCTGCAGCTTTTTATAGTTACCAGAGGTGCTTCTACAGGCCTAAATCAGTGTTTTTAAGGTCAAAAGAGTATAAAATTGATAGATCAAGCAAATCAATGGCTTCCAAAAACATTCTAGCAGTGAATCCTCTACAACCCCCTATTGTATATGTAGAGCATATTCCCCTAGCTAATGTAGACTTCAAGATTACTGATACATTAACAGAGTTCAACCTTCTTGAGCTCCACTGTTGGAGCCAAGAAAAATCCCTAGATCAAGCTGATGAAGTGTTCATCTGGGAATCAAACTTTCCAAAATATTTTGTTCCTCATAATTACCAATGCCATAAGTAATCAGACGCTGTCATTCATGCTACTCTCCTTATCAAAGAGCCATAGTAAACCTTGAAAAAAAAGTCTTGTTTACTATTACAGCATATTCTATCAATCAAATGCTTCAGATATAGCCTGAACCAGATGAAGTTCCTTTGTTTATTGAAGCCCTCAATAAGTTATACTTGGATCTAGACTTCCCCAAGAGGTTCCAAATTTTTCAGACCTTCATGCCTTCTTATGTAGAAATTCCCAAGCTAAATCCTCCATACTCTTCTACTAAATTCTCTGAAAGGATAAGACATAGTATTTCCATGTTGTCTTTCATTCTTGGCTATTTTACAGATGAACATGTTGATGTTGCAGTGCTTGGTTTCTTGTCTAATTTTACACGTAGTTAGTCTCCTGCTACCATCTTTAACTTTTCCCAATATATTGCTGACAGTATCCATGAGAAATTAGTCAAAATTCCTTCTGAAGGTGTATTCAAATACTCTTCATTCCTATTTCACATGTTCTTATATTTCCAGTCCGAGAAGTTTAATATAAGCCTTCAGAAGCTTGATGTGGAGGGAAATCCAAAATCAGTCATATTTTGGACTTCCTTGATAAGGAAAGATTCCAATGAGTTCACCTATTCACAGTTTATAGATTCCTTCATCCATCCCTTGGTAAATTTGCTGAACAACAGTATACAACCCAAAATTAGCAATGAAATCAAGAAGGTTTTACAATTGTCTGAGAATAACAGGACAGGTGATTGGTACTTGTACCAAAATCACACTGAAATAAGAGTTTATGGATCAAGTCTTATGCCTTATTAACTACCCAAATACCTCCCTATGAGGTTATTTTTCCTGGAATACATAGGCATATTCTAAATTCAGATGTTGTTAATTTCTTAAGAGCAAAGAAGAAAAAATAGTTCAAGTTGAGGAACTAGGTTGTCCCTTTTATCTGCAATAATAGAGAAGCAAGTCCAACAGCATAAAAAACAGTTGCAGGAGTTCAAATTCAGTCCTAGTTTCCTTTGGTATTATGATCCCCTTGGTGTTATTAGTAAAATGAGAGTTAAATGCAAATTAACTCCATATGTAATTTAAAAGAAGTGAGAGATTGAGAAATTTTCAAACCAATCTGAATGGTTAGAGAATACACTGGTAGAGGCAGAGAAGCAAAGTGATACTAGTCAAACTTTGCAAACTCCAGCCTAAGAAGAGAGAAATGTGAAGAGAAACAGGGAGGAAGGATCTTATACAGCTGAGACTACAACAAAGACAAAATTCAAATTAAGATACAGTAAAAATCCAAAGCTAAATCCTGCCAATAAAGAAAAGGAAACAATAGAGGTGATTGATACAGAAATTGCAGAAAAAGATAATGAAAATCCTACAAGAATTGAATATGAACAACATCCCACTACTTCTAAGACACAACTAATTCAGAAACAACACAGCATAGAATTTTCTTCATCCAAGAAAACAATAGAAAAGGACATGGATATAAAGGAAAGATACAAAGAAATCAAGGCCAAAAATGAAGAAACCAAAAATGAAATATATTCTCAGTATCTAAAGCAAACTCCTAGCATTCAGAATAGGCTACTTTCAACTTTTGAATACAAGAATAAAGATGTGCTGATGACAATTCTTTAGCCCACAGTTCAAAGCCCTAAATCATCCTCTAATTACAAAAAGATAGATTTTGAAGTTCCAATCCAGGATATTCATCCTCTAGATCAAATTGAATTTCATAAGTAGGAAGGAGAGATGATTTATTCTACAATGACCACCAAGGCCATGAGTTCACATAAACTTAAAAACACTCTGGTAAATGTAAGATATCAGCTCAAATTGGAGAAAGCATCTTCATATGAAAAGGACACTAGAATCAAATCCTTGGAAGAGCTAGTGATTGAAGTAGGATATGATCCTCAGAATATAAAATCTATAGAGGAATTGATCAAAAATAAAAATGCAAACATTGCTGCACTTAATCAACAACTAAAGCTGCTCCCTACAGAACATCCTCAAGCCAAGGAGGTCTTATAGGAAACCAATTAGAAATATGAGATGATGAGCCTCATTTTACAGTTAAAAACTCAGATAAAGGAAATGAAAATTGGAATGGACAAGTTTGTTCAGGAGAAAGAAGCCAACAAAGAAGAGGAAATTATTGCCACTGTCATCCCTATAGTTACAATAGTTGTACCTTCTACTTTGGCAGAATCACTGGCTCCTAATTTTCCAATGGCCACAACACTTCCAGTTACTTCATATAGAACTTCAGCCACAAAATCTTCAACAACATCAGCACAACACTCAAATGAAGCAATAAAACTGGTAAAGGCCATGCAAGATATGTCTATTCAGACCAATGACATAAACATATTAAAATAATAGCTCAAAAACCTTGAAGATGCTAAGAAACTTGCTCAAATAAATTCCAAGAATGAAGAACAAAAAGCCAACAGATTGAATGAGCAACTGAAAAAATTGGAAAAAGAACTAACTTTGAAGGAACCAATGGCACATGTCAAGTAGCAGTTATTGTCCAATATCATTGAAGCAGTCAATGAAATTTGGCCATGCATACAGGTGATATATGAGCAGAAAGACTTAGTGAAATCAACAAGAGAAGCAATCTTGAAGACAAAAAAAGAGCTTGGTAAGAAACCAGAAGAAGCTCTAGAAATCATCAAGTTTATTAATTCCAAAAATAGACAAGAGCTGGAAGATATTAGAATTAATGATAGAACAGAGACCATCCTAGAAGTTAGGAAGGTAATCTCTAAAAAGAATCTGATGATACAATTAGAGGAGAAATGCCAAAACATGGAGATTGCAATCACAAGGTTCATGATCAAATTTTATGTTCTAAGGAAAAAAGGCCTTCTAAATCCTCTAGTGATTAATGATAGATTAATGAAGCAGGATGATTATGATAAAAAGATAAGAGAATTTTCCAAAGAGAAAGTAAACAATTTAGCCTTGTAGGGAATCCCAATAGGGAAGGTGCTCTACAAAAATGTTGAGAATTTGTTTTACTTACAGCATGAAGTAAAACACTTATTTGTGAAAAAACCAACATTCTCAAAGTATACTGAAGCTAATGAAAAATTCAGAAGGATGATGAAGATAAAATTGCGAGAGGTAGAATTCTGGGAAAAATTAATTGATTTACTCTGAAATTAGATTGCAATAAAAGAGTATCAGTGAAAGAGTATCAGGATAAAGAAAATAAGATGAAAGTGTATCGGTTGAAAGGTTAAAGTCAAAATCAGAGCAAAAATGTATCTGCCAGCGTGAAAGACACCTCATGGTCCAGTTGCAGTATTCGTTGAACAACAAAGAGATAAAGCAATGACAAAATCAAGATAGTAAACCATTTATTTCAGTAAAAAAGGGACATCTAGCATTAGTTAGAAAGCTGTCACTATCTTCTTGCATGAAGATATTTCTTTTCCATGAATAATTCCTAAGTTTATTCTAGGATATTTTGTATGAGTTTTTTTATAAATACTTCTCATTTGGAAGTATTGAGTGTGAATGAATTGCTGAACATTTATGTAGTTTTACTATTCTGAACCTAAGGGTTTTTGTACCAATTTCAAGTCAGCAGAATGGATTAAGAAAATAAAGCATCATATTACATGATTCATGTTTTGGGCTACTACAGTGAAGTATTTTCACTTGTTACTTTGTCAATTTCTTATGTTTTCCATCAATACTTGAATGTGTTCTAAATCTAAATGATAAATCAAGAATTTTTATTTCAGAATATGTTAAAAGCACTCTATTTTGATTGATTATCATTTATATGTTTTCTACTGGTATCTAGATTAGGGAACCCTTAATTTCTCCCTGCTTTCGATTTACCTCTACCTTTTCACTCATAATCTGGATTTAAGAACCCTTAATTTCTCTTTTATCCTGATCCAAACCATTTTCATCATCAGCCTTGAAGATCTGAAGTGACTCAGCTATCTTTCCCTCTAAACATTTCCTCTTAGAACTTGATCCTAAGCTTACTGCTTGACACATTGACTTCGTTTTCCCAATGGGATATAGGTCTACCTCTATCCATCTAAGTACTTGATTTCACCAACAAATAAAATAAAATCAAAACCCAAAACCGATTTTCCCTATATAACTAGCCTAAAATCAAATATAATCAACAAAGTTAAATCATACAAAGAGAGACCTCTCTGAACATTAGGAAGGCTAGATCCTAAGGCTTAAAAGTAGGTTTGTGGTTACCTCTAATATTCTTTAAACATAAAATAAAAAATCACACAACTATTTAAGAATTATTGGAGTGATAACACCTAGTTCCATTAACTTTCTCTTTCCCAACTAATTCCCAAGACCGTCAAAGAAAAAGGAAAAAAAACAAGAAAGCAAGAAGAAAATCATGAAAAACTAATAGCAATACGAAACCAAAAACAAAGTGGCATCATGCACCAGACATAAACAAAGCCACAATCAAGCACAATGAATCACAAAAGACAAAAATAAAAATACTAGAAACAAACACCAAGACTAAATCCCCATGGATTCCCAAGGAAATATCAACCCGAGCTTTCTTTGAGATTTCATGGCAGTCTCTTCCATATAATCCCTTGTATCATACTTCCATAAAAACGTAAGTGTGAGTGTATAAATAGATATAACAATATACCCGTTATCTTACCTTGTTGTTCCAAGCACATTGCCCTGTGACTGAACAGATCCATGACATCTCTCAAGGGAATCCAATTCCTTGACGAATCCAACTATAACTATAAATTATCCAATATACCTATAAAATATATGTTCATGAATATAACTTGTATCTACATAATTTTAGACATAATCAAGGTGAAGAATATGTCTTGTATTCATGCAAAACACTCATTCATTTAGAATTGCAGTTTCAAAATATAGCCAAAGGAATTCTCATCCAATTCCTTTCTTTTACCATTTTCCTTACTGCAATCGAGTCTTTCCATATGCTATCACATCAACCAACTATTATTTATATAAAAAAATCAACTATTACCTTGTCATGCTAATACCAAACATGTTTCCCTACAACTGTTCACACATGCCAGCCACATGTTCCTAAGATCAAGACATCATTTTGATTAATTTGAAATCATCCTTTACTAATATTAACAACCATGTCATAATCAACTCATGGTCATTATTCATAATACTAGCACTAGCACCCACTTACATTCAAGTTCATATAAGTTGTCTCAACACATATAATGTTAGTACAACCGTCTTAAAACAAGATCATTCCTTCATGCAATCTTATAGACACATACTCATATCATATAATTAATCAAACATTTAGACAGCAAATAAATGACATAATAGACACCAAAAACTCAAACACCAAATAGATGACATAATCGAACACTCAAACATCACTAGATGACATAATCAAACTCATACCTCAATGTATCTCAAGGGAGGCTATCACATCTACACAAGTCTATCCAAATTAATATGACACACTATCACAAATATATGTACTCATACTTGAATATCATAACCATAACAGTCTACTTAGGCCAATCCAGTTTAGCATGATACATATAACATCAAGATATTAAATGCAATAACCATAATCATAATGTGTATGACCACAATGCATATAACAAAAAGTTAAATACCATGCATGACGATCGACACATATGTGTTGGAAATACTTAGAGGGGGGGTGAATTAGTATTTGTTTCAATTAGATCATTAGTTAATCTTCAATTATTATTAGTGTTTGTACAATGATAGCAGCAAACAAGAGGAACACAAATGCACACAGTTTTTAAGGTGGAAACCCACTCCCGGACAAAAACCACCTAATGCTTTTCTAATAATTCTTTTCAACTCCAATTGAAAATAAAGCTCCAACTTCCTAGAATCTAGAAAATAATTCTTCTCCAGCTCCCACTAGATGGATGCTCCAACACCTGAGATTCTTCAGTAGTCAACTGAACGGATGCCCCAACACCCAATGAGCTACAACTCACCCTAGCACCACCCTACCACCCTGTAGAAGAATAAAAGAAGAATGGGCTCCCGTACCAGGGAAAATGGTCCACTTTACAATGATATAGAATGATGTAGAAGAAGAAGACACACTAGACCATAACCCCAACTATGACACAACCACCTAATGATGATCCTAGACCTCCCGACACCGCTCAACCCTTGCGTATAGACACTAGTACACTTGTACAATAATGTATTTACAATGACTAAGTACAATGATACCTTTACAATGATTGTATGCAAAGGTTGCCCACTTGAAGACTTCATGTGATGAACTTCTTGCTGCTGTTGTGCACCTTGATTGCTACTCTTGTCATTATACCCTCTGTTGCACCTTGCTTTGCTTTGCTGCCCTAGAAAGTCTTTCCTTTGCAGCCCTTGACAACACATGATCTAGCTTTTTATTGCCTTCTAGGAGCTTGATATTGAATTTGGTGTATATCTGTTATTACAGATCCCTAATATGTGATTTTCGGCCCTGCAGTAGTCCTATAATTCTTCTTTCCAATTTCATAGGTCTGACCCAATTTGTATTCTTCAAGAGAGAGTTATACCGAATTTCTCAAGACCGTCTCTACTATGGACTATTTCAAGAGAGTGCACTTGTACTTTTTAATGCCACGTGTCACTATTTCTTCATTTGCCTCCGAAATTGATATAGAAAAACCAAAGATCGTGCAATATCTACCAATTTTTACAGCATTCCAATCCAATACTCAGAGATAGAGTTATGACGATTTTACCAAGGTCACTTCTTTGAGATGAATTTCAGGAGCCTGCAAAAACCCTTACTTCCACAGATCATATCTCCAAAAATATTGCGCAAATTGATCTGAAATTTTTACTGCAGCTTCCTCAGGATTTTGGCTTCGCCTCATAAAAATTTTAGCTTCTGAGCCTTCGTATAAAAAAATTTAGAGCGAAAATTCCACGATGACCTATTTTATATGGCCAAATCCCATGCATAAGGAGGAAATGAAGATCACAGTTTATATGAATGCTTAAGTTGAAAGGGGCTTCAACAAGTGAACGTGGGAGGGATCTTAGGAGCTTAAAAAATATTAATTATGACTTTTCAATGACCCATGCCCCAACCCCATGGGGTTTTAGCCCACTAACTGGGGTACAAACTTCAAACATGAATATCTCTCAAACCGTGAAGAATTACATGGTGTGCCATATATCAATGGAAACATCTCAAAAAGTAGAAACCATAAAAAGCATTATTGACCCAAAATATATAAATTTGTTAGGTAAAAAATCCCATTCAATATTGGGTTAGCCCCTGGTGCTGCTTTGGTTGACATCAATGACAACCGCTGATCAACAATCTCCCCCTGTGGCATTGATGGCAACACAAGTACTCCCCCTGCGATCATGACACCTCTTCCTACAACATTCTCTCCACCTTTGACATCAATGGAAAAGGGTAACTCCCCCTGAAACAAAACCATCTTGCATACCTGTACACACTTCCACTCGCGCTAACACAACCGTCCTACGAACCTGTACACACTTCCACTCCCCCTTCATATTCTGAAAAAGGAAAATATAACGAGAACTTGGGAGAATCCCAAGCTTCTAGCAAAGATATTCCAATGCTGGCGAATATTTAATATGTGATTCTTTTGGTGCTGCTTGTAATATTGCTACTTATCCAACTGCTTGCATAACATTTGGTCGGGAGGCTATTACATATAGAAGACTACTAATCATAGATATGTACAACCTTTGATCCACATCCTTAGATGAGTCGTCAATGCTCAATTTGCAACCAAGTAAAGACATCTCTAAATCACTTTGCACCTTTGTAGCAAAATTCTTACTTAGTCGATCATCATTGCTACAAATTATTGTATCATCCTCTTTAGCTATTAGACATGCTTTAGTTGCTTCATCTAGAACATATATGTCGTTTGGAGCTTGACTTGCTGTAGCCACAATTTCACCATACACGCCTTTCCTGATTTCACATTTCGTGGAGTTGAATAGTATTGTGTATCCTTGATCACACATTTGTCCAACACTGAGCAGATTGTGATTCATGTTTTCAACCAATAGAACATTCTTGGCTAGAACATCTTTGCTTCCGAGAGTGACAGTACCTGATCCTATAACATTTAAAGATCCATCATTTCCAAAGGACACGGTTCCATCCTTCTTCTCTTTCAGAGATACAAATTTATTTATATCTCCAATCATATGCATTGAGCAACTGCTATCAACATACCACACATCTTTGTTCTTTTGAGCCTTGAGAGTGAGAACACAATTATCATTCTTCTTCTTCTTCCATGTTCGTTCATTCTGTGGCTTCGAAGATTCTTTTGGAGGATTTTCAAGCCTGCAGTCTTTGGCTATGTGTCCAAAGTTTCAACGTTTGTAACATTCAATATTATTTCTTAAATGTTCAAATCTATTGATATTTCGCTGAGCCCTGGGAGGTTCATATTTGACAGATCTCCTGGAATTGTATTCGTTCCTAGGGTACATGCGACATTCTACAGCTTTATGACCAAATTTTCCACATGAATAACAGTAGCCATAAAAAATATGTTGGTACCTAGATGGAAATTTTCGTCGAGGAATTGTCTTCCAAAGTTGTTCTTGCGAATCTTGTCCAATGAAGTCTACATGCATGTCAGATCTCATAGGTTCTTTGTATTTTGTTGTAGAAGGTCCTGCTTCTTCTTCTTTGTAACCAATGCCAGTTTTGTTGTTGTAAGATTGTTGATTGTTGATGAGTTCTTCCAATGCCCTTGAGCTGTTGGCATAGTTTTGGATAGTTTTTCCTTTCTTCACTTCCTCATGCAGCGAGACTACTTCGGCTTCTAATTCTTCCCTTTCTTGGTTGCTTTCTTCCAACTTCTTTTGAAGTAACTCTTCAATGCATTTGTGTTCTTCAACTTCAATTTTGAGACCTTGAACTTGTTCTTCAAGAGTTTTAGAACGGATCTTCTCTGCCTTGAGATCTTTTATAAGCTTGATTGCTTCCTCATAAAATTATTCTATGGTCCATCCTTCTTCTTCTTTGTTTGATACCTCTTTCTTATTGTGCTTGGGTTTATTGTGCTTGGCCATAAAAAAATAATCTCTCATTGGCTTCTTCTTCACTATCATTGTCTTCATCGGATGATGAGCTATCTTCTTTAGAGAGAAAGTTCCTTTTGGATCCTTGCTTGTTGAATTTCTTAAAGCCTTTCTTTCTTTTTGAGTTGCTATTACTTTTGTTTGGACATTTTGCTGCAAAATGCCCAATCTCATTACAGCTGAAACATATCAATGGAATTTTACCTTTGAATTGTCCCTTACCAATTTGTAGTTTTCTCGTGAAGTAAGCATATTCTTCATCTGAAAGACCTTCTTCATCATCTCCCTTTTCTTCACACTTGCAGGTGCATGTCTTTTCAATTGAAGGTTGTTTATCCTTATTTGTTTTCTTAGATGCAACGAACGTAGTTTCTAGATGCGAAGTACCCTATTCTTCATCAAGTCTCATTTCATATGCTATGAGAACTCCATGTAATTCCTCTTTGTTGAGTTTGTCCAGATTTGCACTGTATTCTAAGACCGACACCTTTGGGTTGAATCTCCCTGGAAACGTTCTAAGAATCTTCCGTATAATAGTCTTCTCGTCAATTGGGTCTCCCAATCCTTCCAGAGTATTGGTTATTTCATCAACGTATTGAAAGTATGCAAAAATGTTGCAATCTTCTTTCATTCTGAGTTCCTCAAATTTTGCTCTATAGATTTGAAGCTTTGCTTCTTTGACATTTGAGTCACCTGCACATATATTCTCAAGCTTCTCCCATACATTTTTGGTGGTTTTACAACCCAACACCTTATGATAAGAAGATTCAATAATTCCACTGATAATAATATTCTTTTCTTTTGCATCATTTACCAAATTCTTCTTACCTTGTTCATCTGCGGTTGATGTAAATCCATTTTGAATAGTGTCCCATACTTCGTAACCTTGTGCCAAGAGATAGACCTTCATTCTTCCTTTCCAAAGTGCATAATTATTTTCATTGATTAGAGGTACACCATTCTTGGTATGCTCCATGACCTCCTTCCATCTGTTAAACTGTTATTGAAGGAACCAAGCTCTGATACCAATTGTTGGAAATATTGAGAGGGGGGGTGAATCAATATTTCTTTCAATTAGAGCATTTTTTAATCTTCAATTATTATCACTGTTTGTACAATGATAGCAGCAAACAAGAGGAACACAAATGCACACATTTTTTAAGGTGGAAACCCACTCCGGGACAAAAACCACCTAATGCTTTTCTAATAATTATTTTCAACTCCAGTTGAAAATAAAGCTCCAACTTCCTAGAATATAGAAAAGCATTCTTCTCTAGCTCCCACTGGATGGACGCTCCAACGCCCAAGATTCTTCAGTAGTCACTGAATGGATGCCCCAACACCCAATGAGCTACAACTCACCCTAGCACTACCCTACCACCTTATAGAAGAATAAAAGAAGAATGGACTCCTGTACCAGGGAAAATGGTCCACTTTACAATGATATAGAATGATGTAGAAGAAGAAGATATACTATACCATAACCCCAAATTTGACACAACCACCTAATGATGATCCTAGACCTCCCAACACTGCCTCTTCAACCCTTGGCAGATAGACACTAGTACAATTCGTACAATAATGTATTTACAATGAATAAGTACAATGATACCTTTACAATGATTGTATGCAATGCTGCCGACTTGAAGACTTCACATGATGAAATTCTTGCTGCTGTTATGCACCTTGGTTGCTGCTCTTATCATGATACCCTCTGTTGCACCTTGTTTTGCTTTTCTGCAGTAGAAATTCTGGTCCTTTGCAATCCTTGACAACACATGATCTAGCTTTTTCTTGCCTTCTAGGAGCTCGATATTGAATCTGGTGTATCTCTATTATTTTAGATCCTCAATATTTGATTTTCTGTCTTGCAGTATTCCTATGAGTCTTCTTTCCAATGCCACAGGTCTGACCCAATTTGGATTCTTCAAGAGAGAGTTATACCCAATTTCTCACACTGCCCTAATTATGGACTGTTTCAGTAGAGCGCAATTGTACGGCATGCCACGCGTCACTGTTTCTTCATTTTCCTCTAAAATTTATAGAGAAAAAAATAAATACTGTGCACTATCTACCAATTTTTACGGAATTCCAATCCAATACTCAGAGAGAGATTTATGACGATTTTACCAAGGTCAATTCTTTGATATGAATTTCAGGAGCCTGCAAAAACCCTTACTTCCACATATCATATATCAAAAAATATTGTGCAGAATGACATGAAATTTTTACTGCAGCTCCCTTAGGATTTCAGCTTCACCTCATAAAAATTTCAGCTTCTGAGCCTTCGTACAAAAAAAGTTAGAGCGAAAATTCCACGATGACCTATTTCAGATGGTCAAATCCCTTGCCTAAGGAGGAAATGAAGATCCAAATATATATGAATGCTTAAGTTGAGAGGGGCTTTAACAAGTGAACGTGGGATGGATTTTAGGAGCTTAAAAAATATTAATTATGACTTTTCAATGACCCATGCCCCAACCCCATGGGGTTTTAGCCGACTAACTGGGGTACAAACTGCAAACATGAATATCTCTCAAACCGTGAAGAATTACATGGCGTGCCATATATCAACGGAAACATATCAACAAGTAGAAACCATCAAAATCATTATTGACCTAGAATATATAAATTTGGTAGGTCAAACTTCCCATTCAATATTGGGTTAGCCCCTGGTGCTGCTTGGGTTGACATCAATGACAACCGCTGATCAACAATATGCGTATAACCACATTTATTAACTAGTATCTATCATATATGTAACCAAAACAAAAAAAAATGATAGACATGTACATAGCCATAATGCATACAACAATCATTAACCAACATACTTGCATGCCGAACATACAAACTTGTATGATGATCTACTCATACCCCAAAGTCTAATGCTGCAACCTCGCTCTGATAATTTGCTTCTCTTTCTTTATCTCAGCCAAAATATCAACATCATAACATACCAACAACATCACGATGACACAAACTACATAATGGCCACCATGATCCGTGCATGGCCTACCATGCAAGCATAAAAAGAACATATACAACCTACATGCATGCATGACAACCACATTATGCCCATCCATTAAAATTGTTGAACCATGCTCTGATACCACCCTATGGTATTAGATATCACCCAAAGAGAGTGAAACTAGACATAACCCAAAGAGAATGGAATCTGATCTGATACCACTATGTGGTATCAGATATCACACAAAGAGAATCAAAGCCAGACACCACCCAAAGAGAATGAAACCATGATGTGATACCACCATGTAACGACCCTCCTACCACATTTACTCAAGCTAACCGGTCCACTGGGTAAACATGTGATGAGAGGCTACTATGATGTGATTCAACTTCCCATGTACAATTAAGGAAGTGGAACTGAAAAAAAAACCATTATGACCTACCTCAGGAGCTATAGATAAGGGGGAAACCAACCCTTTCAGGTGTTCAAACCATGAAAAAACTTGTTAGTTTGCTGATATGGACCTTCAGTCACTCCCATGACAAGCCATGCATGTGACTAAGGCCTTCTAGGCACTCCCACAATAAGGCATAGCTAGCAAACCTGTATTCTGAGCCACTATGAAATCAAGCTACTAACGCAAAATTCACTGGGTGAATTGATCGTAACTCTACTAGCCATGATGAATTTCACAACATTTCACTCAACGTGTACCCATGTGTCATAACAATAGATTTGAGCATAGGGGTCTCATACTAATCCTAGTTTTGCAAGCAATGATTCCTACCAGCAGAATATTTTACATTATCATCTACTTAGTCATATATTCATTTTTCATATTTGTTTCTTCAATCAAAGTAACATACATATAAATCAAGTTTGATACTATAAATCATGATCATTACCAACATATAAACCATGAAAACTTAGCCATGAATACCAACAACAATAGTCAATACATATATACATAAATCACAATAGAAAATAACTTTATTAACATATGAAAATTCCAACCAAGTCGTGGACTTCCACGTACCACTCCGACTCATAGATTGGGCTAGTTTCGGGCCATTTCTTTTCTAAATTAACTCCACCCTCATGCCATATTCCAAGTATGAATGTGGGATCTCATGGAATAAACCAAATAAACCAAAACAAAGCTTCCATAGGCCAAACCACCTTATCCCTCAACCAGTGATTCCACCTCATGGTCGGACATCACTAAACATCGCCAGATTGGTCTCTACCAAAATTTTCCAGCTCTCCAAAGCGTTTGTTCCAACCAGGGCTTCCAGGATTAGTAACTCAACCCACATCTATTGTTGGGATTTTAGAGAATTTTTCCAACCAGGGATTCTAGAACTAATAACTCAACCCACCAAGGGCTTCCAAAGAATTTTTCCAACAAAGGCTTCAAGGAATAGTAACTCAACCCAAGTTGTTATACAACTTCCAAAGCATTTTTCCAACCAAGGCTTCCATGAACTAGTAAGTCAACCCACAACCATAACAAACATGAGCACCAATCAGAAAACAAAAGGAAAGAACCCACAACACCATGGTTATCCAGGAAATGGCAAGGCTAGGCAAAATTACTGTCAATCCATGTAATACTCCATGCCAATGACATATCATAACCAAGAAACCACATGCATGTGTCATGCATGCCAAAACTAGCAAGTAAATCATACATAAAACTGAGTAATTGTAAGAAAAACCCATTATAACTGTTGATCCCGATGATCCCTTGTGCTTTCCTACTCTTCCTTTGCCTTCTTTCTTTAAATCCCAAGTATGCCACAGTCCACAAAGAGTGCTCCAAGAAAACTCTATGTCCAAGAGTATGCGACAAAAATCTAACACTGGTGAAATCCAAGCAAAAGCCACACTACAAGAAAAAAGGACATTGGTGAGGGGCAAAAAATGTCACCATAAGCTCATTGGTGATGGTCAAAAGAGTCTTTGTCACCAAAAACTGAACGTCGCCAAAGGTGGCGTCGCCGAAAGTGTAGGTGTTATGGTGACATTCAAGGTTCATCACCAATAATGATTTATAATGACGGATAGTGACCGTCACCATTTCATATGAGCAGTGGTGATGGAAAATAGCCTTGGTCACCAAAAAATGGAACGTCACCAAAGATAGCGTCGCTGAAAGTATGTGTTGTGGTGACATTCAAGGTCTGTCACGAATTTTGATTATAATGACGGATAGTGATCGCCACCATTTCACATGAACAACAACGATTTATTGTGATGGACCTTTCATGGCCGTCACTATTGGTGCATATATATGGCGACGTTCGTTGAACGTCACCATTTCAAATTTGGTGAGGGTCAAAAAATGTCATGATAAGCTCATTGGTGACTTCAAGGTCCATCATGAATAATGAATATAATGACAAACAGTGACCCTCACGATTTCATATCAACAACAACAATTTATGATGATGGACCTTTCATGATCATCACTATTGATGCATACATATGGTGGTGTTCATTGACCGTCAACATTTCATATTTTGGTGAGGGTCGAAAAATGTCACCATAAGCTCATTGGTGATGGTCGAAGAGCCTCCATCACCAAAAAATAATTGCGACCATTCCATATGAATATCAGAACATGATGGAATTGAACCACCAACCTCCTGATTGTAAAGTAGGTGCTCTTCCATTGAGCTAGCACCCTTTAAAGAATTAGACTTTTAAAAATTATATCTTGAAACTTTATAGATTGTAAATTCTACAATTGTCAATAAATTAAAGTCTCGACAATCTTTTACTAAACAATAAAAACATCGTCGAAGTTGCAGGTCCCTACATAATGGTTATGGAAGTTATGAAAAGTGGGTGGAGGAAAAAATAGTTACGTATAAGAGACTCAATATGTTCAGTTGAATACTCAATTAGAATTGAAACTCTGAAGACATTTATAGCCTACAAATGACCTATAACTCACAAATGCACCAAATATTGCAAAGGAATTGTCTAAGTGGATAGCATATGGAAGAAGAGAATTGATGAGGACATATGCAATATGTTACAGGTTGAATGAAAGAAAAATCTCAATGTTGTTGTTTTTGGGTGAATTTTTATAATTGGTACCTTTGTCTTTCCTTTATCACATAAATATTCAAATTAAAATTAGAAATTTAAGATATCTTAATGATATATAGAATTCTGTGCAAATGTAACACGGATCTCCAAGGAACCATAGGGAAAATTTTAATATATATATCTATATATATATATATATATATATATCCTTCACATAAAGCGACATGCAATTTGGAATTTCACAAGTCCACACTCAAAACATGTCAGCAACCAACAAATAAAAAAAATGAAACTTATCACACTAAGAGTATTTATTTTCAACAGTGGACACCAAACAATAACACAGTAATTAGTTCACCTTAAGACTACAAAACATTGGAAAAAAGCAGTGTTCAATTATCTGTCAGTACAAAATGGACTTAATTCTAATGAGGAAAAAGAGTTGATACTAAATCACAAATAGTTATGCATAAGATACTAAATATGTTTGGTTGAATACTCAATTAAAAGTGAAACTTTGAAGACAATTATAACCTATAAATAACCTACAATTGTAAAACCTAAAATATGCAATTACACTAAAGATTGATTTCTCACCTTGTGAATCATGTAAATATGTAGTGACAACATAAAAATCTACCTTTAAAAGGTTGATTTGCATGCCAAAAAGTGAAAAGAAATGAGTATATTTGACGTGGTTATGAATAATGGCAAAGATGAAGATCCCATTCATAGGATTCATAAAGATGTCTTATACTGTTTAGCTTTGAAATATCAGCAACAAGTCTTCCAACTTGCCCGTCACTAATGATGGCCTCTTACAACAAACCCTGTTTGAATTTGACAGATTGCATTAAAATAATTATTCTATGAAGATATTATTTCTAACTAAGAAATTTATATAAAAAAATATGGAAATATTCATTAATTAGAAAGATTATTATAGCATAATATCATGTTAGACAACCTAAAGTATACTAAACATCATTTATATACATCTATAATATCACATCAAATTCAACTATCTCTTTATGCAACATTCCTTCAAGCTCTGTAATTTTCCTCCTTGATTCGGTAGCTTTAATACTAGAATAAAAATATCCAGATGTGGCAATTTTTTGTCCTATCTGATAGAGAAAATTAAAAACCTCTCTAAACAACATTTCCACTTTATCTGCAACCTGTACATTTGCATCAAAATGAACATTAGTTTGGATCTGGGGGCTCCTATGCCATAGGTATGATAGGCATATAAATTAATTAGCAAACATCTACCCATATGTATAATCTGTATCATAAAGTACCTCTACAGCTTCCATTCTGAACCAATCTTGTTGATGTGGATCATGGAACTCTAATTAATTTGAAGGTGGCAAATGCAGAGACAAAACATTCATGGAGGAATATCAGAAACATGCAATCATATTTCCAAACCCCTCACATTGAATTTGGGAAGAACATAGGTCCAATATATTAGTATATAATATCCATTAACTGTCATACACAATTATGGGCACTCCATAAAAAACATGAGTTACATAGTTTATGTAAGATATCACAAGGTCAAAATAAAATAAAAAATATGAAAACTGCTTCCAAAATATAAAGCAGACGAATCCAGTGGCATAAGAAGAGAGAACATTATGGCAATAATTTTAAGTTTAGATTTAAAGTCTACTTCATGGTTTAGCATATTTCTTAAAGCATGGTGGTTGAAAGGGTTGGTGAAGGGTAAGTGGAGAGAAGAGTCAACACTGCATGGCATATTTAATGAAAGAAAGAAAGAAAAAAAACAATTTTTTTACAAGCTCACATAGGAACCTTTGAGACCATAAGAAGTTGTTGCTATCTTAGATGGAGAAGGTAGCATATAATTGTAAAGAGAGATCATTTTTGGTACATTTGGAGAGGGTACTGTGGATCTAGATGGAAGATACCACGACAAACCTAATGTAGAATGAGATCTAGACGCTTTTCTCAAGAAAAACAATCTCAAATCATACGTGGTGTGTTTCAGTGGTTCTCCCATTTATAACAATTACATTTATTATGATAAATAAGTTCATGGAAAAATAAAGCAAGCTAAAAATAAGGGTCGAGAATTATGGTGAATGGCCATGTCCTAGACATATTTTGGTAGAAATTCAGTTTGATCATTGAAAAATGAGTCACTGCCTTGTGTCCAGGTCCACATTCAAACACCACTCCAGCTTTAGGTTACTATTGTAAAGTTAAATAGTGAACTCAAAAATGAACAAGTGAATGTTAGAAAAAAGGGAGAATGGTCAGATAGAAACAATATAGTTGAATTTTTTGGCAGGACTGAAGCAAACTCTTGTGCTTAAATCATCTCTGAGGCAGGAGTAGACAAGAAATCCATTTTGAATTTCAATAAAGGTAGGGAGCTAAAAATGACACTAAATAATTGTTAAAATGTGGCAACTACGGTCGAATTCCACCTTTGGAAAACTCACCTGATGGAGATGATTGTAGCATTGGATTCCTCATCTCGCGAGGATCAAAATTGATATAAGATACGTCCAATTTGGTCAAGGGAAAGTGGACTTATGAATTTATGAAGGTTGTGTGAAGGTAGGATTGATTAAATTAAGTAAGCCGAGATGAAATGGTCATGTCGACCCACCGAAAGGACGTGACTCTTCGCTATGACAAACAACTATAAATACCCTAGCAATGCTCATACTTTTGGCATCATTATGTCCAAGGTTTTTGGTGAAGTCTGTGATTTTCGGATCTCGCTATTTTAGTGGTAAGTTATCACTATCTATGTTTAAGGGTGTCGCATATCTCTGTGGAAGAGTCTCGTTATACCTATCTCACATATCTTTGTGGAAGGGTATCTCTATACCTATCTCGCATATCTCTATGGAAGGGTCTCGCTATACATGTCTCTCATATCTCTGTGGAAGAGTCTCGCTATACCTATCTCGCATATCTCTGTGGAAGGGTCTTGCTATAACTATCTCACATATATCTATGGAAGGATCTCACTATACCTATCTCGCATATCTATGTGGAAGGGTCTTTCTATACCTATCTTTCATATATCTGTGGAAGGATACCTCGCTCTGTGGAAAGCCAGACCCTCGCACTGTGGACCAGACAGTATAGACAGATACCTTGTACTGTATGGACATAGTGGCAATATTGTACATTTGACAACCTATGTTCACATAATGGACAATATTCATGGCACCTGGACAGACTTCAGTAAACTGTATGGCTCATTTGATAGTGTACTCAATGAACTACAAAGTGGACCAAGCATCCTCGATGTACACAAAATCTCATGACCTCTACACAGTAGACACAGTAGTAATAAATACACAGTGATAGGTCTTTTTAGTATCTCAGAGGAATTTTAGTAAACATAGTGGCTAGTGCACACAGAGGTAGCTCACGCTGTGGAAAATATACACAAAGGTAAGCCTACACTCAGTGGTAGAGTATGATGGTATGATGGAGAAGCCAATTTGGCTCAAACACTGTGAAGACAATTCAATCATGGTTAGCAATCATGTATGGACAACCTTTGTGTTTGGTCTGGATATGTATTTCGATATCATTTTTTTACAAATGAAGTTGTAAACCTGTAGTAGAAGCTTGAAGAATTTTGACGATGTATGTACTTTTATTCTGAACATTTCGATGATGATATAATAGAAGAAGAAGATTTGAAAGGGTTTTCCCCCTTGTGGGGTTTTTCCTTGGTCCCTGGCTAATAATCTGTGCATGGTTTTCTTCCTATGTTATTTTATGTTTCGTTGTTATTGTTCTTTCTTAATAATTGCTAATGTTTTAATGAAGTTATGGGGTGAATGTTTTAAGGGAATAATGTCTACAATTATGTCTAAAGCAAAGAACAATATAGATTTATGAAAAATTAACATGGTATTAGAGTTGGGCTAGAAGAAAAGTATATGGATCACCCTGAAGGATGAAGACTGATGAATTAGATAGTAGAGACCTAAAAGAAGCCCTAGGAGAAGGTGTCATCTAAATCAAGGAACAAGATTGGGAACTCTCCAGAGGAACAATTGTCTTGCAGCAAAATCCATGGATACAAAGGAACCAGTCACTTTCCAATGTCTAGCTCGAAAATATGTGTATCTTCAAATAATTGCATTGATGCTCTTGAAAAAATTATTATTATTATTGGGTATTATTTGTAGAATGGTTAATTGGGTCACTAGTCTCTTCATTGAGCTTCAGACAAAGATCAAGATGCATGGTAGAGTATGCTTCAAGAAAGAAGCTGGTCTAGAAAGGAAAGGCATTAAGAGGGAGCTTATGTAGCCTGGTCAAAGGGATAAGTCGAAAACATCAAGGACTCTCTTGATGAGATGTAATGCAATGTGCCTCTTCCATGATGTTTCAGAAATGGTCACTTCAATGATGATTAGAAATCTTAAGGTCCCTGGCTTGTTCCACTCTACAGTTAGCCTCCATATCCTCTACGAGAGTGGGAGAACAAATTTGTCATTTGATCCTTATGATGACTATGTACCTAGCAGGTTGGAAGATGAGGACTACCTCATTAGACGATGATCTTAATCATGAGAAAGGGAACCAATTCTTGTTGACCACAATTTTAAGAATGAAGACAAGGTAGAGTTGGAATACTGGAATGATGTCAAATCAGCTTATGAAACTCTTGGAGGCATTTGAGAAAGAATTGAAATCATGTAAATTCAAGAAGAAAATAATGTCAGAAAATTGATTGAATGGTGATGATCTTAGATGTACAATATAATTGATGTTGTATATTTTAGTATGAGCCTAGATCTCATGATGAGCTAGCCATTCTTTGCAGCTATGACAGATTGATAAAGACCAGGGTATGGTCCATGGTCACTTTACCGGATGGTTGATGAGCTCTTTGATATTGATATAGACAAGGAGCACACTTGAGTGCAGCATATCTGCCACGTTTGACCAAGGATAGGAAAATTGATGCAGGAATGATTTACCTTGAGGTAGGACGATGCAGGTATGGTGATAACATACAAACAGGCACGTTAAGTTGGCAGTCTTATTGGTAAGTCATATGTTGGTATGAAGGTGGATATGACACAGGTATACATACAGGCAGACATTCTATGATGGCGCAAGAAGTTTGGAGGAAAGGTTGCTTCATATTGCCTCATGCCCACTTTCCGTTAGTAGCATGATGTTGCAACTAGTTCATGGTCACAAGTTTATATTGTGCACAAACACTATATGAAATGATAGTGCACAAAAACTATATGAAATGATAGCATATATTTTCTATAATCAGACAACACAAGAAAATTTGGGTTGCTCAGTGGCTTTGGAGAACACTGGAATAAGAACATTAGGTGTCTCTTTGATATCGTGATCTCAGACAACTTAGAAGCATCCAAGCTTTGGACAGAATTAGAAAGGTTATGATCAATTTGGGGTGAACCAAAAAAAATGATTATTGGATCAGTCCCAGCAAAATCTTTGGGGTCTATCACTAAAATAAATGGAAATATGACACCAAAAGTCCCCACAAGAGCATAGTCGCTCCTTTGAATGATGAAAATGATTGGCATCCCTTACAACCAATTTTTCTCCAACAATATTTGAGATGAACTTGATTGTGGAGTGGAGGCCACCACAAATGTGGGGGTTTTTGAAAATTTGGATAAACCCAATCGCTAGTTCCCACTTTCCCATGTCCCATAAGCTTGATGCGGCATTTCCAAATATAACATGATATATTTGGAACCATTACAGGACAACAATCAATAAAACATGGCTTTTGAATGAGAATGAATCTACTATGTATTACAAAGTTATATAGTTCCAAGCATGGATTCAAGTCCTTAAGATGATTTTGGATGGAAATGTGGAGTTTTAGTGAGACTAAACTCTTGAAAGTTACAACATTTTGTGAACAACTAAACTGCCAATCAAAGGTGATCAATATGAAAGTTGCACAATGTTTAACAATATTCAACCTAACACCCAGGAATTGGGATGAAAACTTGCTTTACATAGAATAAAATTACGTTAGGAAGAGTATGATGCTAATGGTTGTACACTAAAAGGCATGCAATCATAAAATAAGCACCGTTAGCTATTGTCTCAAGCCAAACTCGAGCATAGTGGGACTCTATGGTTCACTTAGATGTGAAGTTTGATGGGGTTGTGTGTTCCTTTAGATCATAGGTATCTTTTGAAGAGGCGGTTGTTCCAAAATATAATTCAAAGGTTACAAAATAATGAGGTCAAGTGTTGGAAAAAAGAGCTCGAAGAAGGATATATCCTCACCTTGTACTCCAACCCACAGGAAGCCAAAACATATTACTTGAATAATGTAAGATGCACAGAAGCTTGAAACAGCCTCCATGTTGAAAATTTTAACTAGGTTAGGTCTTCATAGTGACTTATAATTAAGATTTTATGTAAAAGACAAAGAATAAATATATATTTTCTTGCTTCATGGGTTTCATGAGAAAGAAGTTTTCATAGGTCAAAATACTTCTTCTTGATGTATTTAGGGTGTGTCATTAGGTCATAAAAATAATTGAGAAGTCGTGTATATGAAGTCATACTCCAAAGATATTGTCACTACTTCTTGATGTCGGCCTTAAATCAGATAATACACCTCCTTGAAGTCGGTTGCTCTATTGTCTCATGTTGGATTGAATAACAAGTGTAGTCATTATATATATAAAGGCACATGATTTGTTGAAGTGAAATCAGTTTGGACAAGTCTAAAGTATCACAGTGCGGATTACATAATGCGGATTATATAATGTGGATTACACATTGCGAAGTACAGATTTGAAGAGGCAAAGAATATATATAGAAAATATACTAATTGAAGGAAGTGCAAAAAGTATCACTATAATTTCCAGAGTCTGTTATTTGATTATATCCACGCAATCGTAGAATTCCAAAGACCGTTTTAGGAGTATTACTATTCGATGTTATTCTGTGTTAAGGGAGTAGAAAGAAGTGGTATAAAGGAATCTCTAGGAGAGCGAAATAAGAAATATGTTGGAGGCCAAACAGAGATTGAGTTTCCCTAAAGTGACAAGTGTTTAACAGTGAATAAGAGGAGGACCGAAAGGAGAAGGCTGAGGAGAACAAGAAATAGTGACAAGTGTGTTGGAGGAAAGCCTAAGTTAGGGGTCTTGGTCTTTGTCAATTGAAGTATCTATAAGAAGAGATTTGTGGGTTTTCCCCTCAAGAGGAGGGGTTTTGGCCCTAGCTTACAACCTACATATTGTGTCATTGTTCTTACTGATTTGATAGTTTTTTGATGTATTGCTTATCATAATAACGATAATCAAAGATAAAGAGGATAAATCATAACACAAGCAGTTATTAAGAAGATAATTTGAAATGAACATTGCATGTTGCTTCCATCTTCAATCTTTATTGATGTATATCCAATGACTCTACTGGGTAACTGTTGTTATCTCCAAGTTCTATAGAGTAGGTGGATTTTCCTTTTGTCAAGGTCTTCAATTTTTTTTAATTTCCCGTCATGTGCCTTGAAGCGCCATTATCAATTACCCAAGCATCTTCATCTTGAAAAGTTCCGGATAGAGCTGAGAAAATACCTTCACCTTTTTCTATGTTGGATATCTCCTTGGAAGAGAATAGGAGATTCCAAATATTCTTGAAAATTTCTTTTAGTTGACTTGCAATCTCCTTGATGAAATTCATGATTCCCTTGACTGACCTTAGCTGTGATACCATGTTAAGAATTTAGTAGGGATTTCATTCTATAAGAGTGAGGGATTAAAAGGGAGCCACTAGTTCCATACTATCCTGAACAAAATGGTGTTGCGGAAAGAAATAATAGATCCAGTGAAGAAATTTTAAAAGCAATGCTTCATGATCAGGATCTACCAAATTTCCTATGGGGAGAAGCAACTAAAACTGTAGTATATATTCAAAATATATGTCCTCATAGATCACTTGATAATAAAACTCCAGAAGAAGTATTTACTGGAAAGAAGCCATCTATAGATCATCTCTAAATATTTGTGTGTCCTGTATATGTCCATATACCAAATGACAAAAGAAAGAAGTTGGATCCCTCCGGAATGAAAAGAATTTTGTTGGATATAGAAACTCATCAAAAGCATATAGGATCTACATGAAGAATGGTAATCGCATAGAAGTTAGTCATGTTGTATTATCTGATGAAAGTATAAATTTTAAAAAATCAAGAGATCTCCCCATAGACTCTAATGATGAAGAACTTCTTATATTTGAGGAAGATGTAAACCAAGAAGAATCCAACCATGAAGAAGAATGTCCTAGAGATCCTTTTCAACCAATGATCATTCTTGAAACAAGAAAAGACCTAATTGGTTGAAATCCACATTACTTGATGCAGAAGGTCATGAAGCAACCAAAGGGACATTTAGAGAAAGTAAGAGACCCAAAATATATTCTAGGTACGCTGCATACATGACCAAACTAATAGAAGCAGAACCAACTACACTCAAAGAGGAGTATGGGAGATCGTAGCCAGACCCGAGGAAAAATCTATGGTTACTTCCAAGTGGATCTATAAGATCAAACATGCTATTGATGGAAGTATGGATAAACATAAATCAATATTTGTAGCTAGAAGTTTCTCTCAGCTTGAAGGCATTGATTATGAAGATACCTTTTCTCCTACGACAAGATACACAACAATTCGATCATTGGTTTCTCTGGCTGCATCAAAGGAATGGAACATCCATCAAATGGATGTCAAGACTGTGTTTCTGAATGGCACCATAGATGAAGAAATATACATAGAACAACCCTTGGGTTTTGAAGTCAAGGATAGGGAGACATATGTATGTAGATTAAGGAAAGAACTATATGGTCTCAAACAAGCTCCTAGGGCATGGTATGCTAGAATGGATGCATATCTTCAAAGACTAGGCTTCAAGAAAATTCTTGTTGATTCAAATCTATATATCAAGGAAGAAAAGGGTGAACTAGTGATCATTTTTCTATATGTATATGGTCTTCTCCTTACTGGTGTAGAAGGATGTATTGAAGAAAGCAAGAAACATCTAGCAGTTGAATTTGATATGAAGGATCTTAGACTGATGCATTACTATTTGGGACTAGAATTATGGCAAGGACCTAATGAAATTTATTTGGTTCAAGGGAAGTATGTGATCAAAATGTTGAAGAGGTTTGATATGATGGACTGCAAACCTATGTCCACCTGGATGATCACAAACCTAAAAAGAGTTAGGAGTTCTGAATCAAGTCCAGTGGATCCTTCCAGATATAGAAAATTAATTGGCTCACTCAAGTACTTGGTGAATACATGACCAGACATATGCTTTGCAATAAATTTTCTCAAACAATTCCAAGTGGAGCCAAGGCAAGATCGTTGGATAGCAGCAAAACACATTTTGAGATATCTTCAAGGGACCATCAACTTTTGCCTAAAATATGAGAGAAGGAATGATGTTCAATTGAGTGGATATATTGATTCCAACTGGGAAGGTAGTGAATAAGATGGAAGAAGAACTACCGATGGATGCTTTAGTTTGGGATCCTCTGTGATCTCATGGATAAGCAGAAAGCAAGACATTGTTGCTTTGAGTAGTTCTGAGGTTGAGTATGTTGCAGCCTGTGAAGTAAAAAAATGTTAATTTTGGGAAAATAGGTCCAAAATCCATGTTGCATTTCTCGTATGATGATGATGATATTTTTTTTAGATTCCTCTTTCAGACAGGTGCAAGATTGATCTAAAGATCATCTTGTTTGGATTAGAATAACTTATATTTTGAATTTATTTTCCACAAATGTGCAAATTCTCAAGGTCAGCCAGAAGTGTAATGTAGGCTCACAAGCCCCAAAAAATGTGTCACACACCCACAGTCATGGATATAAATTGGAGAGACATGATGCTCATTTCATCATTCAATCATTTCATCACACACATTCCTCATCATCTGATTGGTTCGTACAGCCTTTGGAGGCTTATCTCTCTCTCCCACGTGTGAAAACAGGAAGCTGAATTTCAGACTATTTTTAGGGCCTTTTCTAGAGTGTTGACCATGGGTCAAACCTTGGAGTTTGACTGCCATTTCCTCCCAGAAAATCCTATTTAGGCAGGCCGCATTAGAGGGCACATAAATCAAGGAAATCTATTGACTTTGACCATAGCACTTTGACCACAGCGTTGACAGTCTTTGACCATAGGAAATTGACTTGCGTTGACTGGTTTTGAGGGTTGTTTTGTGGGCTGTGTGTGACACTGAAGAAAGTTTGATTTTGACCGAGTTTGACTGAACCTTTTGGAGGTTGGAAGAGTTGGTTTGACCAGAAAAATTCTTTGCTAGCTAGGGCATCTTGTTGATTGTTGTAACAAACATTTCTCTCTATATTTTTTGGACAAGAAGAATTACAAAATATTATTTATTATATTGGCTTGTCTTCTGTCGATCTATTATTATGTTCTAGCAGCATTTACTTTCATGTTTATGTGATTGTTAATTTAAATTGGGCCTATAAGAAAGATTGAAGTAAATTTCATTAAGCATAGAACACACCATGGTTATCTAAAATTAACAACAAAGAAGCGGTTTGGTTGAGGAAGTTGTTATCCGACTTATTTGAAAGACCGATGGACCCTACTGTGATACTGTGTGATAACAAAAATTGTATACGTTTGTCTGAAGATCTTGTATTTCATGGAAAGACAAATCACATTAACAATAAGTATCACTATGTACGAGATCTAGTACAAAATGGAGTGCTACAGCTTCAGTCACTTCCATTGGTTTGGTGGATATGTCCTCCCTATGTGAGAGGGAGAGATAGACACTCATTATTGTCTTCACTAGGAGAAATAATGGAGGATTTGGTAACCATCTCACATCCGATACTCTTTAATAATGTGGTAGGGCATTCAAGATAAAAGTAGTTGTGGACCGATATTCTTTGAGGATTAGCTACCCAAGATAAGAATAGTCCAATGAGGTCATACTTGGTGAACACCCAGCTGGAGTATGTACCTTGGAGAGACAACGATGATGGTGTCTAATTCATTGGTCTTGCCAACATTGTAGCCCATTGTCTAGTTGAGAGATGGGGCTGTTAGTCAAGGCCTTACACTATGACACTTTTTGTTGATATTATGCTATAACAGATGGGTTACAAATTTGACTCTTCTTATGAGATCTCTTCATATTGAGAATGACCAAGTACCATTATGAATACCTCCCTAGTTTAGAGGGAGTGTTAAAATTTTGAAAAGTGTAACTAGGTTAGGTCTTCATAATGACTTGTAATTATGATTTTATGTAAAGGAAAAAGAATAAATATATATTTGCTTGCTTCATGGGTTTCATGAGCAAGAATTTTTCATAAGTCAAAATATTTCTTCTTGATGTCTTAGGGTGTGTAATTAGGTCATAAAAATAACTGAGAAGTCATGTATATGAAGTCATATTCCAAAGATATTGTCACTACTTCTTGATGTCAGCCTGAAATCAGATAATACACCTCCTTGAAGTTGATTGAATATCTACTGTCTCATGCCGGCTTGAATAAAAAGTGTAGTCAATGTAAATATAAAGGCACATGCTCTATTGAAGTGAAATCAAGTTTGGAAAAGTTTAAAGTATCATAGTGTGGATTACATAGTGCAAAGTACAGATTCAAAGAGACATATATATATATATATATCAAAGATACTAACTGAAGGAAGTGTGAAAAGTATCACTTAATTTCTAGAGTTTGTTTTGTGATTATATCCACGCAATCACAGCAGTCCGAAGACTGTTTCAGGAGTATTACTATTCAATGTTATTTTGTGTTAAGGCTGAAGAAAGAAGTGGTATAAAGGAATCCCTAGGAGAGCGAAATAAGAAGTTTGTTGGAGGAAAAACAGAGTCCGATTTTCTCTAAAGTGACAAGTGTTGAATAGTGAATAAGAGGAGGACCAAAAGGAGAAGGATGATGAGATCAAGAAATAGTGACAAGTGTCTTGGAGGAAGCCCTGAGTTAAGTGTCTTTGTCAGGGGTCTTGGTCTTCATCAATTGAAGTATCTATAAGAAGAGATTTGCGGGTTTTCCCTTCAAGAGGAGGGGTTTTCACCCTAGATTACAACCTACATATTGTGTCACTGTTCTTACTGATTTGATAGATGTTTGATGTATTTCTTATCATAATTACAATAATCAAAGATAAAGAGGCTAAAGCATAACACAAGCAGTTATTAAGAAGAGAATTTGAATTTAACATTGCCCTACTGAATTCTCAACATATCTTCAATAAGTATAACCCATAGGAGATATGCTAACCACATTGCATTGGCTACATCCATATGTTAGCCTTCTAGATTTTTTGAAGAGGCCTCTTGTGATGCCTTGATGATGGAGAATGATTTTTGGAGACAATCCCTTTCAAGGGGCCAATGGTTAATCTTAAGGCTGCAAAAAATTTAGATTTGATGGAAAGTTTGGTTGAAATGCAAAGGGAGAAGAGTAGTCTCTGAAATTAATAAAACCCTAGAAACATAGAATAACATCCATCAGTCCATTCTCAACAGTTTATCATTAGGTAGAGAGTAAAGAGATTAACTCACTGTCACAAGAATTAAAGGAGAATAATAGTTTATCACTAGGTAGAGAATAAAGAGAGTAAATCATTGTCACATGAATTAAAGGAGAATAACGTAGAAAATCTGTGGGTGGAAACGAACAAAAATCATTACCACCTTACATAGAGGACCTGGTGAATTGGAGAAAAACCTCCATAATCTCATAGGACCAGGATCAACATTGGAAAACCAATTCAACCTAACTCACTTATACTGAGCATAGGGATCATAACTGATATTAGAACCTATGATTGAATCCTTGTAATAGCCCATTCCTGAGGTGCTATAAAGAGGAGGATGGTTCATCTGAAAACTAACAGAAAAATTAGCTAGACCACTAATTTCCTTCTTTGAAAGCGGTTCACCCCTAAATGAGCCTCTGTGATCACCTTCGACATCTCTCTATTTTTGGAGGTAAATAGTCAAGAGCTCCACATAATCATCAAAACCCACCTTTCTCATATCCTCAAGAACATATTCAATAGTGAGAGTTTTTCTCTGCTATTTTTGGCAATGATCATTCACTTCACTGGTGATGAAGCTCATGTACTCAGATACACATTATTGAATGTTCTCCTTTGCATCATCGAAAATCTTTGCATGGGTGGGCAGAACTTTCCTCATTATCCTAATGACATTAGCAATGGGCATGAACTATATTTCTCTCTCACAGCACAGTTCTCCCTGTCGCCATCCTCAAAGTTGTGACTGCCCTGGCTTGTAGGGCTTACAACTTCGGACATCATACCCGATAGTGATAGAGGTAGAGATTATAATATCGATGAAGACCGAAGATCGAGCTCCATAAGAGAGAAAATAGCCAGCCAAAAAATCTTCGCATAGTGAGAAGAGATAAAAATGAGAAAGAGCATACCTATGGAGTTGGGGTTTGCATCTCTATTGTTGTCGTGATGGACTTGGGTTTTGTTCTTACAGGGATCAATTGCAGACCGCCTGCCACCACTTTTCAAAAAACTTATTTTTCTGTCTCTTTGCTCACGGCCTCTTCTATTGCCAAGATGCCCACAAATGTAGATAGATATATGTTTCCAAGATAGCCCCAAATGTAGATAGAAATCAGTAGCAACACTATAGATATCTATTTCCAGGACAACCCCAAATCTAGATAGATATCAGTAGCAACAGTAGGTGCTAGGGACATTTATAAAATCCCTCCCTCCTTCACATTTTTGTACTTTATTTTCATTTGAAAAATGAGTAAATATTAACCTGACCTTGAAACCCTACGATGCATCAACCCATTTTTTATTAGTGTTTTTTTATCGGTGTGGAGAGCGTTTGAAACTAAATATACTACAAACTAAAATAAGTTATTATTCACATTTATCCCTCCCTCCCTCGAATTCTTTAACTTTATTTTCATTTGAATTCTCCCTCCCTCACATTTTGTTTACTTTATTTCCATTTGAATTATCCCTCCCTCACATTTTTTTTTACTTTATTTTCATTTGAATGCTCAGTAAATATAAATCTAAAAAAGTATAATGCGTCAACCTTTTTTTATTTGTATTTTGTCATTGGAGTGGAAAGTGTTTGACTAGCACTTGTAGGGTATTTGTCTTTTTACATTTTAAATATTAAAAACTAAAATAAATTATAACTTGGTTGCATTGAGATCCACTTACTAAGTTCATTATCAACTTTAGTCTTGGAGTCAATGAAGTTATATTCACGTGGTTATTTTCCCAAGGCTTTGAGTCTACTCAATATCAAATTAGCCTTGAGTTTACTCAATATCAAACTTGGTCTAGGAGTGAATGAAGTTCTATTTACATGGCTCTTTTCCCAACGCCTTATTAACTAGTCATATATGTTAGCCCGAGACTAACTTAGTTGTTTATGTTAGTCATTTTTATATGTGTCACTTAATATTTCTCATTTTTGGTCTTATTTCACTTGCAAAAGTTGTGGTGACTAACTTTTTTAGCCACCTAGTCACTAATTTCTCATTTTCTACTAGTGTGGGGAGCTAAAAATGACATTGAATAAATTCAATAATTTATGTAACTCATGATTTTTCTGGAGAACCCATAATTAGTTTTCCTACACAATTATGGGTACTCTAGAAAAATCATGAGTTAAATAAATTATGTAAGATGTCACAAGGTCAAAATAAAAAATAATATGAAAATTGCTTCCAAAATATAAAGTTGATGAATTCAATGGCATAAGAATAGAGAACATTGTGGCAATGCTTTAGGTGTAGTTTTAAATTTTACTTCATGGTTTAGCATATTTCTTAAAGCATGGTGGTTGAAAGGGTTGGAAAAGGGTAAGTGGGGAGAGGAGTCAACACTGCATTGTACATTTGATGAAAGAAAGAAAAAAATCAAACTTTTTTACAAGCTCACGTAGGAAGCTTTGAGGCCATAATTTGAAGAAGTTGCTTCTACCCTAGATGGGGAAGACATCATATAATTGGAAAGAAACAACACTGCTAGTACATTTGGAGAGGGTACTACAGATCTAGAGGGAAGATACCACGACAGCCCTGATGTAGAATGAGATCTAGATGCTTTTCTCAAGAAAAACAGTATCAAATCATGTGTGATGTGTCTGAGTGGTTCTCCCATTTATAACACCTACAACTATTATGATACAGAAGTTCATGGAAAATAAAAGCAGGCTAAAAATGAGGGTCGAGAATTATGGTGAATTTCCTTGTCCTAGACATATTTTGGTAGAAATTCAGTTTGATCATTGAAAAATGAGTCACTGCCTTATGTCCAAGTCCACATTCAGACACCACTCCAGATTGAGGTTACTCTTGTAAAGTTAAATAGTGAACCCAGCAGTGAGCAAGTGAATGTTATAAAAAAGGGAGAATGGTCAGATAGAAACAATATAGTTGAATTTTCTAGCAAGACTGAAGAAAATTCTTGTGGTTAAATCATCTCAGCATCTCTGAGGGAGTAGTAGACAAGAAATTCGTTTTGAATTTCAATAAGAGTGAGGAGCTAAAAATGACACTCAATAATTTCAATAATTTATGTAACTCATGATTTTTCTGGAGTAGCCATAATTAGTTTTCAATTACAATTATGGGTACTCCAGAAAAAATCATGAGTTAAATAAATTATGTAAGAGTTCACATATTTGGAAGCACAATTGCACAAGTGGAAACATCTCACATTTGGGGCACTTGGCTAAAAATTTTAATACATGTTTTCTATTAAGGGTGTCTTTCACATTCCCTAAGGCATAAATAAAATAATAAGAGTGTGTGCCAAGGAGTGTCAGTGAATTCCAGGTGTCCCAAGGATGAAGTGTTTTAGGATAAGTTCAGAATAAGAGTGTGTGCCAAGGAGTGCCAGTGAATTCCATATGTCCCAAGGATGAAGTGTTTTAGGATAAGTTCAGAATAAGACTTGAAAGAGGGAATCTTATGGTTTTTATAAGGTGTGGACAAAGTAATTTCATAGAAAGGGAGACTTTGGGTTGGGCACAACATTGTTTTTCTAATGACTTGGTTGGGTTCCCAAGTTGCAAAAAAAGTAAGGCTATCTATGAGGGTATGACAGCTAGGGAGTTCCAAGGTGTTCCATGCAATTTAAGGTTCCCAAGTAAGGCTAGTTGTGAGGGCATGAGTGCCAAGGCGTGCTTGGGAATGCTAATATGTGATAGATAGTGCGAAGGCATGTCAAACATGCTAAGATGTTCCAAGTGTTAAGGCATGCCAAGATGTGCAAGGGTGTGACAATGTGTTTCAGGGAAAATCAAGGAAACAAATTAAACTACAAGGAGATGAACACATAAGAGGGTGAATAAGTCATCATTTTACCTTTTCCATAAGGGGCATGCTAGGCACACCGATAGTACATGTGAATAGGTTCCAAGTGCCAAGTGTTAGTGCATTCTACGTGCCAAATCCTCCTCTATTGCTTCTCATCTACTTTCCAATAATTGATCTCAAATAAATTTAATATTGAACCATGTCAAAGCATACCAGGTCATCTCAATGCATGTCAAACATGCTAAGACTTTCCAAGCGCTAACATGTGCCAAGTGCCAATGTGTGCTAGGGAGTGTTATGCATGCCATGAAGTGGCAGGGCATGTCAAAAAGTGCTAAGTAGAGAGGGAAAATGCATGATGAGGAGTGTTAGGGAGTATTAGGAAAACAGAAGGGAGCACTAGGTCAAAATGCATGCAAGTGAATGAATATGAGGGTGTGCCAGGGAGTGGCAATGAGTGCTAGTTTTCATACCAAGGGGGGAGTGAGAAGGTATTCTAAGCATTCCTACACCATATTGACCACTCACTTCTTACCATTCCCACACCCAAAAAAAACCCTAAAAATTTCATTCTTAAAAACTCTTATGTATTTTCCCAATGTCATTCAAGTAGAATCTCGTAATTACTTATGTCAGTAATGGTGTGATTATTTTTTTATTCTCTTAAAGGAACTCTTTTTAGACATGCACCCCATCAAACATAGATCATCAAGGGAAAATGAATGGAAATGAATGAATAAGAGGGCGTGTTTGGGAGTGTCAGTGAGTGTCAGGTGTGCCAAGGGGGGAGTGACAAGGCATGATAGGGAATGTTATGGCATTTCAATAAGTGCTAGGGTGTGATAACATGTGCCAGATAGTGCTAATGCATTCCATGCATGCCAAGACATGCCATGTGTTAAGGCATGATGAGATGTGCTAGGTGTTAGGGTATGCGAACGATGTCAAGGAGTGTCAAGCGACAAAATTGAACACCAAGTTAAAATGCAAATAAATGAACACGTATGGGGGATAATAATTCAAGACCTTACCTTTTCAAGAGGGGCATGCTAGGCATACCAACACTAGTGCCAATACATGCCAAGTGCCAAGTTTTAGCGTGTCGTAAGTGCCAAATAATCCTTTACTACTTCTCTCTTAATTGTGAATAATTGATCTCAAATAAATTTTATCTTAAACCATGCCAAGGAATTCCAGGGCATCCAAACACATGCCAAGAATTTTCAAGTGGCACTAAGTGCCAAGATCCAATATGTGCCAGGGATTTATAGAGCATGTTATGGAGTTCCAAGTGTGCTAAGGAGGGAGTGATAAGATATGCTAGATATTTCCAAGGCATGCTAGAGGGCTAGGGAAGCATACCAAGATGTGCCAAGTGCTAATGTGTGTTGAGTGTTAGCGAGTTCCAGGGAAACCGAAGGGAGCACTATGTAAAAGTGCATGGAAATGAATGAATAAGAGTGTGTGACAGGGAGTTCCAGCGAGTACCAGGTGTGCTAAGGAGGGAGTGACATGGTATGTTAGGTAGTGCTAAGTCACGCTAGTGTGCCAGAGTGGCATGTGGCCAAGATGTTCCAAACGCTGGGGTGTGCTAACACATGCTAGGAAGTGTTAGGGAGTCATAGGGACACACAAGGGAGCACTAGGTGAAAATAAAGCATGCAAATGAACAATTAAGAGATTGTGACAGGAAGTGTCAGCGATTTCCAGGCGTGCTAAGGAGGGATTGAAAAGGTATGCTAAGTAGTGCTAAGGTATGCTAGAGGTTAGGGAAACATGCCAAGATGTGCCAGGTGTTAGGATGTGTCAATGCATGTCAGGAAGTGTTATGGAGTGCTGGGTAAAAACAAGGGAGCAATAGTTTCAATTGCATGGAAATGAATTAATAAGAGTGTGTGACATGGATTGTTAGCAAATTATAGGTGTGTTAAGGAGGGAGTGACAATGTATGTTAGGTAGTGCCAAGGAATGCTAGAGTGTCAAGGCGATGTGCCAATATGTGCCAAGTTCTAGGGTGTGCCAATGTGCGTTAGGGAGTGTTAGGGAGTGCCATAGAAACATAAGGGATAACTAGTTCAAAATTCTTGGAAATGAACGAATATAGAGTGTGTGATAGGGAGTGTCAGTGAGTTCCAACTGTTCTAAAGAGGGAATGACAAGGTTATATGCTAGGGAGTGTCAGTGAGTTCCAACTGTTCTAAAGAGGCAATGCCAAGGCATGGTGTGTTAGGGAGTTCAAAAGCATGTCAAGGAATGCGGGGGATGCTAACATGTGCCACATAGTGCCAAGGGATTGTTATACATTCCAGATGTTATGCATGTCAAGCTGTAAACTATGTTTCTCAGTTGTTTTATGGCCATGAGTGGACCACAGGGGATTCACTGAGAGAGAAATACCACACCACGTGGGTTCATATTAGGGGATATTTATTGAGGAAAAAATGGCATAATATATTGTGGGATATATAGGGGCTAAAGGGTTTTTATATTGGCAGGTATAAAATATAGAGCTCAAAGTCAATGAAAAAATATAAAGGGGTATAAAAAATGTTAATGAAAAACGGATACCTACAATATCTAGTTCAAGTAGGTTTTTTAAAATTGGAAAGGTGTATTGGGTTCGTATTGGTAGGGGGTTAGATAATGTGATTTTTATGGCTATTTTCCAATATTTAGTCAAATTAAGGGTATTGTATAATATGCCATGAATGTATGTGATATATTAGAGGTTCATTGATTGAAACCCATGTGGATTGGACGTGAGCCTTGACTTGGTAATTTTTTAAGTGGGATGAATTAATATTAGCCATGATTAGCCTAATATTAGTTATATGAACAAGGCATATCCTAGTTGTAGTAAATGAAACTTGGTCAAGTTGTTGTAGTCGAGGTAGGACTTGGTTGGGTTCCCAAGTCTAAAAAAAGATAAGGGTAGTTATGAGGACATGACAGTTAAGGAGTGCCAAGGTGTCCCAATGAATTAAAAGTGCACTAACACATGCCAGTTAGTGTTAATGCATGACAAGGAGTGTTTTTGAGTGTGAGGGATCACAAGGGAGAACTAGTTCAAAGTGCATGGAAACGAATGAATAAGAGTGTTTGTCAAGGAGTGTCAGTGAATTCCCCCATGGATGAAGTGTGTTAGGAGAATTTCATAATAGGACTTGTAGGAGGAACTAGAAAATTTTACCCAATTTCCAATGGCCACTTCGTTGCTATTCTGACACACAGTCATCGCAAGAGTGACAGTTTGAGGTGGGAAAAAACGTGGTTAGCCATTACATCGCAATTCTGACACTTTTCCAAAGTGTCACAATACCGACACTTTTTTCGAGGTTTCCAAACAATCGTCGCTCTTCCGACGTTTTCAAAACCATCGCTCATCCGAAGTTTATAACTGTCGCAATTCCGACAACATGCGTTCTGACGTTTTGAACTTCGCTCTTCCGACGTTTCTAAACTATCGCTCTTCCGACGTCTAACCATGCTTTTAAAGCATCGCAAAAACGACGCTTTGAAGGTGTCACTCTACCGACACTTTTTAGGTTTCACTCTACCGACGGATTGAATGTGTCACTCTTCCGACGCTTTGAATGTGTCGCTCTACCGACGCTTTGTAGGTGTAGCTCTACAGATGCTTTGAAGGTGTCGCTCTTCCGATGCTTTGAAGGCGTCGGTCTTCCGACTCTTTGATAAAAAAATAAAAAAATAAATAAATAGCTACTGATTTATTTCCTACTTTTGTTTTACAGTGTGCCAAGCTGATTCCCCTGTAGGTAATGCAATATTCCAATTTTGAGATTTGTATACTGCAATTGCATTCTGTGCTAATTTTCTTTAACATAAATTTCACTGTCGATTACTTAGAGACAGTTAAATATGAGTAGCGTTTTTTTTTTTTTTAAATTCTCCAGTATTTGCAAGAAATGAAGCTAAAGTCATAAAAAATTGACTTGATAGTTGTGATGTCAGAAAGTTAGGCGATTTCCTACTGAAATTTCTAATGAAGAATACTGTTACTAAGGTTGACGACTGTTAGAGGCCCTTTGAGTACAATGAAACACTATCTGCAATCGGTATCATCTGTATATCACATTTCGTTAGTGTTTAAAATGGAAATATAGAATATAACTGATGGCGGGGTAAACCTACCGTCTCGGTTTTCTTATTATTTCAATCTCAACCTATTCTTATGTCGGGGACTGGAAAATTAAACAAATAATTCTGAGAGCTTTAATATCTCAAATCTCAGAGATTTGAGATATTAATTTCAAGGTTTATTATGTGCATGTAATATCTCATGCAATACCATCACATTCATTCTTCTTTCGAGGGAGCTCTACTCTCAACCTACTCTGCTTCCTTTTAACTGACAAATTAAATACACCCGTGTATATTAATATCTCAATCTGAGATTGAGTTATTAATTAAATATCCTCTTTTGGTTAAAACCCCGTATTTCATATAAACCCATCACCCTTGGCCGATACATACATACACTTGTTATGTTAATGGTTGGCTGGGATTGGAACACAGTCCTTATTACAATAGTGCTTGACCACAACAAACATATAACAAGGCGGACCACACTAGCCTTTAGTGATACCATTCATTTTATAACCAGGGGCTTTATATAATGTTCGAGCTACACATATATTATTAAACTTGTGTCAATGCGACCAACATGCCATACCGTGGTTAAAACCGTAAACTGTATTTAGGACAACGACAATCAACATATATATATAAGGCATCCTTCATGAACCCTCATCAATTCTCGTTGGTCTATTCACACGAGGTTAGAGCATATTTGGGATTCGATTGTCAACAAGTTCCGGGGTGTGGCTTCCATACAAAATAAAACATCGATTAATACAGGACTTCAACCTGTACTATCTATGCACACCCTCATGGAACTTACACACACAATTCATATATTAGTTTAACACAAGTTTATCACGCAGTTAAGCACCGAGACTCATAAAAAAATCAACACCTCATCAGATACCGAGTACCATTCAAGCCCTCTAGTTACACAAGACATCATTCAACTCAACTACAGAGATTATTCACACACAGATTCAAGGCATTCCACACAAAATTTAAATCAATCAATACACAAATACTCAAGGTATTCTCCCACAGAGTTAAACAATGAATGCACAGTTATACTGAGACAAATTCCTCATTTATAAAGTGACCAAACTTACAAGCTTTTAGCTATCCAGATCTTCAATTGATTGGCCCTTCTCTTCTACCCTGTCTCCTTTATAGTTCTATGCAGCCTATGCATTTCTCTATGAAGGTCTCCTGACTCTGTCACAGAGGTTTATTTTTATATCAATTACAATGAATCAATTTGAATTTCTCGATGACTCACAAACTCTTCAAATTCCTACAGTTCCAAATTAGACTAATGCTCTGATAGATAGAGATGGATTGCCTCTTCCTATGCCCACTAATCATTCAGGAAGTTACATTTTCCTTTAAAAATTAACTGAATTAGCTCAACTATGGATAATTTCATAGGGAAATAAAACATGAGACCCCCCTTTACATTTATTTATGTACAAAATTTGTCTTGGGTCTAATGCCTCTGCATCAATAACATTGTCATCCCTATTGTTTAAATTTCATACTTTATAATCTCCTGAAGCAAGCAACTGGACGCAAACCACATGTACAAAATATCAACCATGCAATGCACAACCATGATGGTATTTTTGATCAGCTGTAAACTTGATGACGTCTTTTTTGAGATTCCCTAGGTCATATTCATTGGCTAGTTGGAAGAGTGCTTTGTAATTTGTTTAATAATGGTTATGTTAGCTGGACTCTTTAATGAATTAGCTGATGAAAAGGTTTATAAATACTCTACTGTCATAGTTTTGGATATCCTCATATGTTATTTCAGAATCCATATTCACTCTCTGTTGAGCCCTAAATGTCCAACATCAGCTACACTGTATTTCTTTGTCGCAATCTGCAAAAAATAAATGGCTGATGTATGTGGATTCAGAAAATTTCGTTCTTAAGCTTCTGGATCATGTACACAGTGTTTTTGGACTGTAATGGCTGCCAAGAAATTAAAAAAAAAAATTAAACACGGGGTATCATCTGTATATCACATTTCGTTAGTGTTTAAAATGGATCTCGATAGAAAGTTAAATGTCTTCCAATTGTTGATTTCACTAGCAAATCCACATCCATTTCTGTTTAATCAACTTGAGAATTTGCACATGAAATTCAGTAATGAAAAAGGTAGAAAATGGCAGGTCAGAGAAAGAGAGAGCTTTCCACAGAAGATGGAAAAAATAATCTATTAATTTACAAGAATGGACTCCAGCAAAATGAAAAACCAAACTCAGAAAACTACCAAGTATCCATTCGGTTTATACACAATTATGATAACTAATCAGGTGATTGAGATGAAAACTAGCACCTTTACAAAGAGCTACACGTGGCTAAATTTTCATACCACCCATTGGTCGTTCCCATATCAGCCACAATTCCAGCCCTGGTAGTGGTGATTTATAAAAATGGTTCCCTTTGAACGCTTCTATCCATAGTAGAAACTCAAAACATATCATGTAGGATTGAAGCTAGCAAGTACCACTAAAAATACAATGCACAAACATACACTGTTCATGTTAGATCGAAAAAATAACACATAACAAACATTGTATAGTTAGCAGAACAGAAAACTTGAAAGTTCAAAACCAAATTTGAAAAGACTGAAAGAAATATACATTTGCAGGCTCTCTGAATCACTTACAAAATGGAAAGAGAATAATAATAAAGCCAATAGGGTAGAGGAAAAATGTTGTCTTATCCAAGAAGGGTAACACTATAGCACATGCATAGAAATATCTGAAGTATTAAAGATAAACGTATAGAAACAACTTAAAAAATGGAACCTTAATTCAGTTAAGATATAATAACTTTTATCAAAAGAACCTTACCATCATAGCCTAGAAAGTTCAGGTAATGGTAGTAAGAGAAGGCTATCATAAAGAGAAAATTTGACAGTAAAGCAGGAGCGAATCCTTGTGCAACCAACATCAATTTTAAGGCAGTTGTGGCACATATTGCATCAGAAAAATCAACAAAACATAACACTAGAGGTTCTCCACTAGGCTGCAAAGCTCACAAGATCGCCAACATTTCATTAGACCTCGTTAAAATAATTTGAGTTTCTATCTATCAATAAATAAACAAAATATACTCTGCTTCAATAGAAAACAAGCATTTATAAAAACTTGACACATAAATTAAGATCCAAGCTATCATTTTAAGCTTAATTTATCAATGAATACTCAAAATTTAGATTCTTCTTACACGTCTAGACTCCTTTTGTACCAGTCAAACTTCTTTGAAACCAATGAATGGACGGAAAATTTCTGTTGTCAGGTTAAGAAAAAACACTCTAAAGGACAAGCATACATGCATGACCAGATAAAATGTTGGGTGTGGAGCCTGATTATCTTGTATCATAGCATTGGACCCCTGTACCTTAAAAGGGGCGGCAACACCGCCCGTAATTAATCGCTGCCGTGGGGGGTCCAGGGGGGGGGGCAGCAGCGCTTTTCAGAGCCCCCCCCTGGCGGGGGTTTTCGGGGGCAGTGCCCTCGAAGCTAAAAACATATGTAAAATTGCCTTGTAAAAGTATAGTAATTTCTAGTCAATCTGGGCTGTTCATTAGGCAAATGATCTGACGGTAGAAGTTATGTTTAGATTATGGTTTTTTGCCCTAGAAGGCAACCCCTTGCTTTTATGAGGGCATTGTATTGCAGCTGTGCATTATATGTGTATTCTCAGAGCGAGAAACAGAGAGGGAGACTGTGAGAGAGAACAGAGGATATTACAGCGGATCTGCTGTAGGTTTTGTCTCTTCAATTTTGCTGGATAATAGAAAGGAAGGACTGGCTGTTCGGGGTGGACGTAGCCCAAAATGGGTGAACCACATATATCTGTGTCTCTCTGTTTTTATGTGTTTTGTGTGCTTTTATTTTCCGCATATTTTATGTGTTGCATTGCTCTGTAATATTTAATTTTCTAACAACTGGTATTAGAGCCGATGGTATATTTGGCTGATAAACTCGCAGGAAAGAAGGGTTCCTGGTTCGAGTGGGAGAAATGGCGGACAATGGTAAGTTTGGGGTCGAGAAATTTAACGACCAAAACTTCCCACTGTGGAAGATGCAGATGGAAGATTATCTGTATCAGAAAGATCTGTACCTACCATTGAGCAAAAAAACAAAGAAGTCGACAGCCATGACAGATGCGGAATGGAACATTCTCGATAGAAAGGCACTCGAAATAGTATGGTTGTGTCTTGTGGCGTCAGTCGCCTTCAATATTTCGAAGGAAACAACAATAGAGGGTTTGATGAAGATGTTGGCGAAACTATATGAAAAACCCTCGGCCTCAAACAAGGTATTTCTTATGAAACAACTATTTAATATGAAGATGTCGGAAGGTGGATCTGTTGCAGACCATTTAAATGAATTTAATACAGTTACCAGTTAGTTAAGTTCTGTAGGGGTAAACTTGATGATGAATTTAGAGCCCTGTTATTCTTGTGCTCATTGCTAGAGATTTGGAATGGTTTAGTAATGGCCATTAGTAACTTTGTCTCTGGATCTAGTACTTTAAAGTTTGATGATGTTGTTGGTGCTATCGTTAGCGAGGAAATGCGACAGAAAAGCTCTGGTGAGACATCATGTAATGCTTTGAGTGCAGAGTCTAGGGGAAGAAGAATGGAAAGAGGAAAGAGCTCAGGATATCGCAGTAAATCAAGGAAAGGCAGATCCAAGTCCAGATCGGGGATAGTGTGTTGGAATTGCAGAAAGAAAGGACACCTAAAAAAAGACTGTATATCTCGGAAGGGAAAAGGAGACGCACATCAAGAAAAAAATCATGAAGCAAATGTGACAGGTGATGTGTTACAAGATGCTTTGATTCTTTCTTTCGAAAATGTTATTGATTCTTGGGTTGTAGATTCAGGGGCTTCATTTCATGCCACACCTGATAAGAAATATTCTCATGACTATGTTCAAGGAGATTTTGGACAAGTTCGTTTGGGTGATGATAAACCCTGTAAAATTGTTGGAATGGGTAAAGTTATTGTAAAAAAATAGAATGTAAACCAATGGCTACTAAAGGAGGTAAGGCATGTTCTAGATCTGAAGAAAAATCTGATTTCAACAGGGCAGTTAGGAAATGAAGGTTGTGTGACAACTTTCACAGATAAAACTTGGAAGGTCACCAAAGGAGCGTTGGTAATAGAAAAAGGTGAAAATGTTGGTACATTGTATTTATGCAATGGTATTTCTAACTCTGTTAATGCTTTAACTTCCAAAGGAGCAGATGCAGCATTATGGCATCATAGGCTCAGACACATGAGTGAGAAGGGGATGAAAATTCTTCACTCAAGAAATTTGCTGCTAGGTTTGAAGAATGTTGATTTGGATTTCTGTGAGAATTGCATTTATGGAAAAAAAAAAAGTCATATTTCTCAGAGTTGGGAAAGAAAAGAAGAGCGAAAAGTTGGAGCTTGTGCATATAGATGTATGGGGACCTGCTCAGGTATCATCTCTCGGTGGCTCTCATTATTATGTTACTTTTATTGATGATGCAACTAGAAAAACATGGATTTATTGTATTCAGAATAAATCTGATGTATTTGATACTTTCAAGAAATGGAAAGCTTTGGTTGAGATTAAGACAGGAAAGAAGTTGAAGTGTCTCAGATCAGACAATGGAGGTGAGTATTGCAGCAAAGAGTTTGATAGGTACTGTTCAGAGCATGGAATTCGTAGAGAGAAGACAGTTCCAAGAACACCACAAGAAAATGGTGTGTCAGAAAGGATGAACAGAATAATCATGGAGCATGCAAGGTGCATGAGATTGCATGCAGGATTGCCTTTACAATTTTGGGCAGATGCTGTAGATACTGTTGTTTATCTAATAAACAGAGGGCCTTCAAGTTCCTTGGATGGTGGTATTCCAGAGGAAGCATGGACAGGTAAAAAGATAAACTACTCTTTTTTAAAGCCTTTTGGTTGTGAGGCCTTTGTCCATATTAATAAAGAAAACAGAACAAAGCTTGAGGCAAAATCAAAGAAATGTACCTTTATTGGATATGGTGCTAATGATTTTGGTTATCGCTTATATGATTATGAAAATCACAAAATCATTAGGAGCAGAGATGTAATATTCAATGAAAAGGTCTTGTATAAGAATCATTTGCAGGAAAAGAAACAGGAAAAAGAAAGCAATGAATACACGGTTCTTGATGAGATAACTGAAAAAGTAAAGGTGCCTGAAAATAATAATAATCAACAACCACAGCAGCAACAACCACCACAACAGCAACGGGCACCTCAAACACCTAAAAGTGGTGTTAGAAGATCTACCAGGATAAGTAGACCCCCTGAACGATACTCTCCCTCATTATATTATTTATTGTTGACTGATTTTGGTGAACCTGAATGTTATGAAGAAGCAATGCAGGTTGAAAGCAAGAAGAAGTGGGAGCTAACCATGGAAGAAGAGATGGACTCCTTAATGCATAACTAGACTTGGGACTTAGTCAAGTTTCTTGCAGGTAAAACTACATTGTAGAATAAATGGGTTTTCAGGTTGAAGGAAGAAGATGGAGGAAAAAAGAGGTACAAAGCTAGACTTGTGGTGAAGGGGTTTGCACAAAAGAAAGGTATTGATTTTGATGAAATATTTTCTCCTGTTGTTAAGATGAATTCAATCAGAACTATCTTAAGTCTTGTAGCAACGGAATATTTACATCTTGAACAGTTAGATGTAAAGACAACATTTCTCCATGGAGATTTGGAGGAAGAGATATACATGCAGCAACCAGAAGGATATGAGGTAAAAGGGAAAGAAAAATTGGTGTGCAAGTTAAAGAAGAGTTTGTATGGCTTAAAACAGGCTCCAAGGCAGTGGTATCTAAAATTTGACAAGTTTATGTCTGAACAAGGTTATACTAGATGTCACTCTGATCATTGTGTTTATCTGAAAAGGCAAAATGATGGTAGCTATATTATACTGTTATTGTATGTAGATGACATGCTTGTTGCAGGGTCTAACATGCAGGAAATAAATGTGCTCAAAAGAAAATTGGCAAATTCATTTGAAATGAAGGATTTGGGAGCTGCAAAACAAATCCTTGGTATGAGGATAACTAGAGACAGGAAATATCGCAAATTAACACTGTCTCAGAATGAGTACATAGAAAAGGTGTTGAAAAGATTTAATATGCAGAATGCAAAACCAGTTAGTACACCTTTTGCTAGCTATTTCAAACTTAGTAAGGAGATGTGCCCAAAGACCCAAGAAGACATGGATTATATGTCTAAAGTTCCATATGCATCAGCAGTTGGAAGCTTAATGTATGCAATGGTCTGCACAAGGCTTGATATTGCACATGCAGTGGGAGTTGTAAGCAGGTACATGAATAATCCAAGAAAAGAACATTGGATGGCAGTAAAATGGATTCTCAGATATTTGAGAGGTACCACAAATCAAGCATTATGCTTTGGTGGTTCAAACATTTCTCTACAAGGATATGTTGATGCAGATATGGCAGGTGACAGAGATAACAGGAGGAGCACTACAGGATATGTATTTACTATAGGTGGAACAACTGTCAGTTGGGTTTCAAAAATCCAAAGTGTTGTTGCACTTTCAACAACAGAAGCAGAGTATGTTGCTGCTATAGAGGCTAGTAAAGAAATGATTTGGCTACAAAGGTTTATGGATGAATTGGGTAAGAAGCATGATATGGGCACACTATACAGTGATAGCCAAAGTGCTATTCATCTTGCAAAGAACTCATCATTTCATTCCAGGACTAAACACATACATCTCAAGTACCATTTCATACGGTCAGTATTGGAAGATGGAGAGTTGAAGCTGGAAAAGATACACACTAGCCAGAATCCTGCAGATATGCTAACAAAAGTTGTAACCAGGGAGAAAATGAGAACATGCTTAGTTTCAATTGGTCTTGAAGGATGACGATGAAGATGAGGAATAGCCAGGTCCAAAGAGGAGTCATTGTCCAGCAAATGAAGCAGCGGTGGAGTTGCTACAATCAGTCTCCAAGTGGGAGATTGTTGGGTGTGGAGCCTGATTATCTCGTATCACAACAATGGACCCCTGTACCTTAAAAGGGGTGGCAACGCCGCCCATAATTAATCACTGTCGTGGGGGGTCCAGGGGGGGTGGCAGCGCTTTTTGGAGCCCCCCCCTGGCGGGGGTTTTCGGGGGTAGCGCCCCCGAAGCTAAAAACAGATGTAAAATTGCCTTGTAAAAGTATAGTAATTTCTAGTTAATCTGGGCCGTTCATTAGGAAAATGATCTGACGGTAGAAGTTATGTTTAGATTAGGGTTTTTTTCCCTAGAAGGAAACCCCTCGCTTTTATGAGGGAATTTTATTGCGGTTGTGCATTATATGTGTATTCTCAGAGCGAGAAACAGAGAGGGAGACTGTGAGAGAGAAAAGAGGATATTACAACGGATCTGTTGTAGGTTTTGTCTCTTCAATTTTGCTGGATAATAGAAAGGAAGGAATGGCTGTTCAGGGTGGACGTAGCCCAAACTGGGTGAACCACGTATATCTGTGTCTCTCTGTTTTTATGTGTTTTGTGTGCTTGTATTTTCCACATATTTTATGTGTTGCATTGCTCTATAATATTTAATTTTCTAACATAAAAATCAAGACACTCTACACAACTAAAATCCTACCTGAAAGTAATCAATCTTCATACCGAAGTAGCATATATTCAGTTTCACAATGACCTAATGTCATCATGTACTCAACAATTCAATTTTTGTAGTGTCATACAACCTCAAGCCTCAAACATCTTTACAAGTGAGCATTTCAGGTACGATTTAGAACAAACCTATTAGAGATTTGACTGAAATCAAGTTACATTCTAATGCTCATTTAATATAGAGATTGAGATTCTGAATCTATGATGTTACTATTGTTGCCAGTATTTTTATTGTACTTGTGCCATACCCACCTCCACTAATAGTAACAGCAATTTTGAATCCTGATCAGTCTCCATCCATGGGATTTTAATGGCCCTTAGATGTGAGATTCACATGCCAAATTGAATCATTTCATAGAATGACTCCACTGCATATTACTACCTTTCAACTATGGCTGAGTATCAATTTTACCAATTTGGCCAGCACTTGAATATAATCCTAATTACATCAAATTTCAAAATTTGAGTCTAACCCTAAGTGCATAAAATTCTGCAAAACCCACTTACACAACACAGTCTAGGAGGGGTTAACATTCCTATGAAGTATTTAAACATTGTTGAGGGCTAAGAATAGTTGGACTTTGCCAACTAACCAAACTCACTTTTGACCACTTCTAGTAACTTTACCCTGTAGATGCTCTCATAAAAATAAAGCAGGTGGTCCAATAAAAGTAAGGGGACTGGTTGCGTGTTTCATTCACTTTTTTTTGTTAGCTGAAAGCTTTCCAAGAAGAATAAATCTATTGAAGCATGAAACTAATTTTGTTGTTGCCCCAACTACCACTGATATACATCACCATGTGTCATAGTTTACTGTAAGCCTCTATTGAGAGTGGGCAGCACTAAATCCAAGTAATTCCCCTCATCCCTTAAAAGACACCTCTAAATATAACTAGAAATTTCAAATAGTTAGTAAAGGAAAAGTACAAAGATATAACAGATCTGTGTTGAGCCAAAAACCTGTGCATTCACAACAAAACTGGGATGGATAAAACTTAAAAACAATTATGGACTTTGACGAAAAATCATCTTATGCATACAAAATGAAAGAAGCATTGGCATACTACTATGTTTACAAATTTAAGGACAGGCAGAGTGAGTCTCCGGGCAACACAGTTTCATGTGAAGACCCTAGATCCTTGTACCCACAATATCTAGTGACTTATAAAATGATTGCCAAAACAATGCCTTTGCTATGCATGTAAGAACACCACCTGTATAATGAGGGAGATGTAATATTGTCTGAGAATCAGATTTATACAGAGTGGTCCAAGATTATGTATTTATGGAAGATACAACTGATTTTGGCATGAAACATGTATCAAAGATTTCAATGTGCCTTATTTCAGAGCCCATTGATGATTTACTATGAAACCTAAACTTTCAAAACAAACACATTGAAATCACAGGATCTCCATCATGAATATCATAAATATTAACTGTCTTTTGGGCACTGGAAGTAGATACCATAAGAGGCCCACATGGACTGTACCACCAATTTTGGGCACTGGTAGTAGATACCATATTAATATTCTTCTTTTGTATCTTCTTGATCTTCATCCAACTGATCGACATCTGTATCAACATCTGATTTAGAAACGGTGTTGAAATGATCGACCATGTCATCATCATCATCAATTATGTCATTTTCAATAATATCCTCATCGACATCATCATCAATAATTGTTTCCTCATCTCCTATGCCTGTTTCATCTTCTAAGATATCTTCTTCTTCTGTCAATGCATCTTCCTGCTCATCTGCCACTGCATCATCTCTTCTAGATCAATATCATCTTCTTCCTCTATAGTATACTCTACTAGCCTTCCTCTTGGATCATATCTAATAACAAATGACCATTCGTTCTCACCTAGAACCTTTCAGTAAAAGACTTGTTCGCATTGGCTTAGAAAAACATAGCGATCTTTTCTTGCTTCAAACTGTGATGTTTTAACCAATGGAAATCCATTGTCATGTTGAATAAGTGTTCTATCATCATCACGTACATTAATTCGTAGCCTATACCATTTGACGTCGAACAAAACTATTTTGAAGGAATTAAAGTTACACTCAACTATATCATCTAAGAACCCATAATATCTATTTTCAAATTCTCGAGGATGTCTGTCACTCCTGGAGGAAACATTAATGACCTGGAATAGTGTAGTTATCCCACTATCATAATTTTTCCTGTTATCATCCAACTGTTTAACGTGAAATTTACGACTATTGCACCACATAGCCTTGTGGTGTTTCAACTACAATATGCCAAACATGAAAAGGATGCATTCTCATTTAATAATTAATCATATAATTTACACAGCGTGAAAATTAACTGAAAAATCAAACTTGTTGTCACATTATAAATATAGTATAAAATAAGTAATGAATAAAATAGGTGAATTAATTGCTTACCTTTCTATCTTTCAAACCATATGCTAAATCGATTTCCCCGTCCGTAACATTTCCATCTCCACTACGATATGCTTTTCTAATCAATTCACACAGTAGTTTCCACGATAACCTACCGTTGTTACGTGCTTTACGTGTTTCAATCCATTCACTCATCCACTCAAGTTTGTTTGCAATGTATAAAAGTAGTGCCTCATAATCTTGAGCACCTGAATAAAAAAACAATAATTCACCAATATTAATAAATATTACTTATAACCATGGTAAATTTTATTAATTAATAAACTATGAAAGAATAAGACCTAAATGAATATAATGATCATATACATGATGTAAAAAAATGAAACATTATATGTATTATACATAATAAATCTTTTACCTCTCACTTTCTTCATTCTACCTTTTCCCAATAGGTGCTCCACTTCAAATTTTTTGATGGAGTTCACATCCCAAATGCAATCCACTGCCTTCATGGATGGTGCAGCTAATATAGGAAGATAATGACTAATATACACCATGGATTGATATACCACATATCTCTCCACCATAGAACCCTAAGGTCGTGCTCTTTGTCTAACCAAAGCCCTCAAGGATTTCAGGTGCCTCTCGACCATCCACATTGACCTTGTGTGTACTGGTCCACACATTTCAATCTCCTCAAATTGGTGTATCAAGAAGTGTTCTTGTGCATTGAAAAATTTTAGAGGTAGATACTTTTGCATTTCACACATTAGCCGAGGAATTTCTCTCTTCCAATACTTTATTTCATCTTGATGGATTTCTTTCAATGACAACCATCTGCAAATCATTACGCAAGGTTATTTCAATGAAACATAATATATATTTCATTACAAGTAAATTAATAAATCATTTCATTAAGTACGAAAATAAATTGTATCAATTAGATTTTGCGTATAAATCAAAACTACTTACCTCATGTATTTACTAAGACCATATATAACTTGTTTGACATTGTTGTCGAAGTCGTTTGGGAGAGATACAGGTAGAACATACTATAACAATAAAAAATGAATCATTATTTCTTTCCAAATTAAATAGAAAAAAGGAAAATTTAAAATATGTATTCAAGCAATAACATACAAAAACGTATACCAAAAAAATTACCTTAACAAAGGTATGCCAATCATGTGTTTTCACCCCATTGAAGTCACCTTTCTTCGTTAAGATATTATTTATGCTTGAAGAAAAACCTGTTGGAAATTTAATTCTTCTAACGACCTCTTTTACATCATTGCTTTGTTGTTCTGTTAATAACCATGGAATATTATTATAATTTTGACCTCCATTGTTATTTGATCTGTCGATCACACTGTTCATTGCATGATTCGATTTCTCAATGTTAGCACAAATTTTGTCAATTTTATCTCTATCATGTGCACCATCTATGGTTCACCATAATGTTTCTGTCACATTCTTCCTGACATACATTGTATCAAACAAATGAGCTATTTTTAGGTCCTCATAGTCGGGCAACCTCGCGAATTGAGAAGGATAACATTTCATTCCAGGTGGAAGTATAATATTAGTACCTTCACCGCGACGATGACCTTGATATCAAAGAATACAATAAATCAGAACAATATTAATTATAAAATACAATAAAATAAATTCATTAGTTAAAACAAAAATTCCAAACATTACATAAAAAAATAATATATATATATACACAAATTACGTACCAGCTACTTGACGATTATTAATTCTGTTATATTCCAACATCCACAACTGAGGTGTCATTCTTCGTGGTTTTAATCCAGTTTCTTCTTTATCATTGAAAAGATGTTTTTCAGTAGTATGATACTTATGGTTCCTAGAGAGGAAGTGCCTAAACTCATCAAACACCATCTTTCTTAAGTCTGGCGAATGACGATACTTCATCTTAGGGCCACAAACTGGAAATGCAAATCTACCCTTTGTTTGAAGACCTACAATAGATGGATCAATAACAATTAATATACTATGAGATCATTTTTAAAACATGCAATATGGTATATCTAATTTATATAATTATGTATTATATTAAAGTGCAATGAAATATTACATACCACAAACATGTGTTAGTCCTGGGGCATCATGAATTGTCCATACCAGCATTCCACGACATTGAAATCTCTTCTGCTTGATTGGTTTAGTGATGTCATACATAGTGATGCCATGCCATAACCGTATTAGCTCATCGATTTGAGGATCAATATATACATTCATATCTTTGACCTGGTACTTACCTAATTGTTCAAAATTACGGTACATAATAATTACTACCATGATATATGTATATATAAGTAAGTAAATAAATAAAATATATATTTATGCAAACAACGAGAGAAATGAAAATGTTACATTCAAAAAAATAATGTATCAAATACCTGGAATAATCATATTCAACATTATGTGCTCCCTCTTTATTGACATCCAAGGAGGAATGTTATTGTTGATAACGAAAATAGGCCACACTGAGTAAGTAGATCTAAGCTCTCCGAATGGATTAACACCATCAGCTGCCAATGAAAGCCTGACATTACGAGGTTCATTTTTAAAATATACATATTTTTCCTCGATTTCTCTAAATGCAGAACCATCTACAGGCATTCGAAGAACACCATCTCCACTTCTATTCTTTGAATGGTAATCCATAAACTGTGCTATGCTGTTACACCTGAACATTCGCTGCAAACGTGGAATTATGGGAATATGACGAAGAACCTTTTGAGGCAGCTTTTTGGTTAGTTGATCTGTTCGATATCTACTGGTACCACATTTCGGACATTCTGTTTTCAACACATGTTCTCTATAATATATAATATGATCTTTAGGACATGCATCTATAGTGTTATATTCCATTCCAAAGTGTTTCATAATAGCATGTAGATCTCGATATGTTCGAGGTAAAGTATTTGGCGATGGTAACAAATATTCACCCAACAATCTACAACATAAACAAAAACTAGTTAATGTAAAGATTATATATATATATATATATATATATATATATATATATCATAGTTATTAAAACTAGAACCGGTGACCGGACCGGTGGAGCTAATGAACCGGGTTTCGAACCAGAACCGGTCCAACTGGTAGCGGTCAGATCTCAATGAACTGGTTTTAAAAAAAATACATTAAATAATTATTTTTTAATTAAAAAAAACTATTTTTAAGATTTGCAACCATGATTCCAAGCCAATAGAGACAAAATATGAAAAATTTGCTCATTTATATACCATGCAAAGGTGAATATATCAAAATGGCACCAAGTGCAATACATATCATCGAAAAATACATAAGAAAACTTGTTGAAGTAATGTATCAGGTTTCTCTTATATTATTCACTGTGTTTTATTGCTGAGTTAATATTATAATATACAATCTGTCCCTGCTAAGATCTGTTGTCAATTCATTGTATCAGCCTTAAAGACAATTCTGGGTTCAGTATATATATATATATATATATATATATATATATCAGACCAACATTTTGAAGATCTTGTATTCTTCATTATCTATGTTTGCTTGGCAATAAATTTCTAGAAAAACATCTACAACACTTAGAGGTACTAAATTGGTTTATGAAACCCATTATTAGTGCTATTTGTAACAACTTGAGAGAGCATTACAACTTCAGCAGTCTGCTCACAATGTGTTTGATGAAATTTATCACTGAAAAGATTCATTAAAACCTAGAAAACTCAGTGCCCAGTTTAGTGCATTTCCAAGCGGGAATTTTCTAGTGGTCAATTTATTATTGCTAGAAACATTTTCATTAGGTTGTATGTTGTTTTCCCTTGAGTGGCGTTAGACCATTTTCATCAGTCTTGATGCCATGATCAAATTGCTTGTATGCTATGTGAAAGGTTTTGTATTTATATTGCTGCTATGTGTGAGCAGAGAGAGAGGGTTTGACAGTTCTTAGTTGAGTGTGAAATAAAGTTGCTGCTGATTGTTTTGAGAACATAAATTGCCATCAAGTACACTTGATGAGTTGCATGCTGCCAGGGATTTTACGCTAGCCAACCTTGTATTTTTCAGTCATCATGTGTATTGTTGCTGCTATAAGGTGTTGAGTATGAGTTATTAGACAAGTTTGTAGTTAGTATAATAGAGGAATTTGCAGCTCATGGAGGAGCACCTAACCGGCTGGTTAAGTACGGAACCGGTTGGTTTATGCATAAACCAGCCGGTTCCGTATTTAACCGACTGGTTAAGTCTGGTTAACCAGAAAAAACAGGTGAGAAGAGGCTATTGACCGGGTTGCAAGGCCGGTTCCAACCGGCAGCCCTCTTGACCAAGCCGTTTGGATATATATATATATATATATATATATATATATATATATATATATATATATATATATATATATATATATATATATAAGTTATTATTTTACACATTTATTACAACTAAAAAAAGGGAAAATAATCAAAATTTACATATATGTGATTATATATACATATTGCATACCTTAGGAGTTGTGTCATACATCTGTTCGACAGATTATTCATAACCTTTAAGTTCACCAGCAACAATGTAGTAGAGAGGAGTTGCATTTGATTGTTCAAAAATTCGTTCACTTGACCTTTCAATCAGAGGTACATCATAAATATCGTCACTGCTATCTCCACCATCATCATCCGACTCACCATACAAGTCTTGGAGCATTTGATTTGTCCCATCATTAATGTGAACTATCTCATTACTGTCATCATGATCTACCTCCATGGGATCATTAAAATTACCTTCATCATTCGCTTCATGTTCTTCACCTTGTACAACATCATTTCCAATACTAATATTTGCTGCAATATTCTCTTGTACTGGTGCAACATCATCTAATCTAATACTATTTAGCTGTGGAAGCTGGTTGATCATCTGCAAAAAGTTGGGGGGCAACTGTGCCTTTATGAAAATTACAAACATTAATAATTAAACATTAGTGCGCATATAAAAAATATTAAAATAATATATAATTTTACGATATAATCAAAATGAAGATAGATAATTAATTACCATGGGACGATAGTCATTCGATCCACCATCAATGTGCCCATATTTCTTACAATGCATTGTTGTTGTTTCTATTAAAACTCTAACATTATTTCTCATACAACATTTTTTGCAAGGGCAATAAACTCTACCATCACCCCTTTCACCCTTTTGAATTTTTTTTCCACCTCTAATGTTTTCTTCCATTGATGCAAATTATCCTATAAAGAAAATAATAAATCTCTCTCAATGGTGTAGAAAACCCAAGACTTGTTGAACTCAATGGGAGCTCAATATATAAGCAAAAAGAAAATAAAAGTGGGCTTTTTACAAATTGTGAGCTTTTTACAAAATGTGGGCTTTTTACAAAATTGTGGGTTTTTTACAAATTGTTTGTATTTTTAATAAAATGTGGGCTTTTTACAAAATAGTGGGCCTTTTACAAATTGTGGGCTTTTTACAAAATTGTGGGCTTTTTAAAAATTGTGGGCTTTTTTTATTCTTAATGCATTTTCTGTAGAATACTAAACAGATTTGTCCAAAATTTGAGATGCAAACTGTAGTCTCTATTATGTTTGGAAAATTCGAGGTTTATGAAAGATAAACTGCGAACAGAATTGTACCACTATGATAAGAAGTTGTCAGAAGCATTCCTTCTGCTTCACAAACGTGGAACTACCTTAAGAATGCTTATGGTTGATATAAATATTAGAGCATGGCAGTTAAATGTAGTAGTTAAATGCTAAAATACTGAATAACAACTTGAGAGTGCTCTTCAGATACTATACGAATGGACCAAATTAAAGTTGTACCATTACTAAAGATAAATGGCCAAAAATAGTCAATTTTGATATCGTGAAGTTATGTATTTCTCGGTAGAAAACTAGGGATAGGATGGAAAATATGAGAGAACTAAGTTCCAAGGACTAAAAAAACAAGGCCAACATAGTTCAGCCTTGAATCAGAGACAAAACAAAGCTGCCCAAAAAAGTGTTTGAGAGCACCCATTGAAGCTCCTATATATAGCAGAGTCAACATTTTCCTATTGAACAAGTTTGTATAGTCAAAGCCACAGCAAGATCAGATAGCCATGATCCTAAATGAGAACCAGAGCCAAAGCTAAGATAGATCGACTTTTAGCAGAACAAGACAACCATAGCAAAGGATTTGACCACAAAACCAGATCATGAGAGATAGAAAGATTCTTACTTCCACTATGGAAATGTATAAACTATACAAGGGCTTTGCTTCCAGCGGATTTCATTGTGACAATAATTGCTATGGTGTTGTAAGTGCTCATTAGTGGAATCTTAAAGCCATTCTGGAATTCTTTTAACCTGGAGAGGGTTTTCTCTGGTTATAAATCCTCATGTTCAAATTCCATTATGGATTGGTTATGTTTGATATTATGTTTTTACTGTCCGCGGTTGAATTTTCACACAGAAAATTATCATTCTAAAGAGGAGCATTTTTGTGATGTTTCTTTTGCTTCCTATTGTTAATTATTTCACTCAAAACTCTACTCTTTGTAACAGAGGTCTTGGGCATAGAACAAGGGACTTAAGTTTTTTGGAATCAAACTTCAGGTTAAGATGCCCATCTGAAGAATGGCACAGTGAGCCTTAGCATGGAGTTGGGAGTACCAATTTGAAGTTCAGGTAGGGCATTGTACAATAGACCAGTTAGATTTCTGGACCCTAATACAAAAGTTTCTAATTCTTTCAAAACGTGTTTCTCGTTTTCTATAACCAATGTGGGTCCTGTTCTTGTTTAAATTGGGGATGGATTAGCAATTGTTATTTCTCTAGATGATCACACTCTGGGTAGCCCTGGAGGATATTTGGGGGTGATGAGTCCAATAGGTCTCAATGAACTGTTGCCCTCACCGGGGAATACTATTGCAGTGGAATTTGATACTATTTTGGATGTTGAATTCCATGATCCTAATGGAAACCAGTACCTTCAGCTCTAGTACCTGTTCACAAAAGAGGGTTCCATATTCATTCATGCGTGCAGAGACGGTGAATTGCAGGCATTGCAATAGGAGGTGTTGTTGTTGTTGCATTGGTCACTAGACTGGTTCCGTTACAAGTGCAGAGTATTGAAAAGGACAGACAAATTTAGTTCAAATATTGTGAAATTGCCTCAGAAATTCACCTACAAAGAGCTCAGCAATTCTACGAAAGACTTTTTTTGAATGTGATTGATAATCGATAATTGCAAGCAAGGGTAATCCCCTTGTGAAACACAAATTTCTGAGCATTTTCTAAAACCTGATGACGGGGTCATTGTAATGAACAAGTGCCTAGGTCCATATTACGTCCCAATCTACCAAGCACCAAGATCTATAAAAAAAATCCACCGTATCTACGAACTAAGAAGAAGAGGTAGAAAATGTATTCTGCTTACTTGTTTGAATAGTGGTTGGGGTTTACCATGACAAAAATTTGACAGAGCCCATGTAGCATTTCTTATCATTGAAATTCTGGCAGTATCATTCAACTAGGCAAGCACCTGCCTCAGAGCTCCATGACTGAGGGCAAGATCCCTAAATGTTGCAGAGTCTCCAGCAATATTTCCCAAAGCCCAAACAACCTTACACGAACACTAGTTGAACTCAAAGTTAGGTACTAGTTTTTTAAATCAAATTCCAAAATTATAGACATATAAATATATTTGGGAAGAATAATTTTATGCCTCTAAAATAAACGTGCTACCTATTCTCGAACATTATCATTCCTAGAGGTAAGAAGTTCCACAAATATAGGCAGTGCCCCGTAATCAATCACAACCTTTGTATTCTCAGAGGTTCCAAAAAAACCCAAATAGGGTCAACCCTACTATAGGAGGAAGGGCCTGCAGTAAGAACTTACCATTTAAGAACTGAGGGAAAATGCTGAGGGCGAATGATGTTCTGCAAGCGCTGAGGGCGAATGCGTGCGTGATATCAAACGTTAATGTAGTTTTTAAAAAAATCATTTTTATGTAGCGTGCATTTGATTTTTTCATTTCAAATCATTTTGATTTACATTTGATTTTTTCATTTCTAATACAAGTGACAAACAAATTTCTACAAGAGGTTGAAATTTTTACTAGAATAGCCATGAAATACTAATTAAAATGGATTAAAATGCAAGTGGAACTTCAAAATAAATGTAATTGAAGGTTCTATCCACTAAATTTTTGCAAAAGTGCTTACATTATTTAAGTTATCTAGGATATTTTTTTGTATTACACAATATAAATTAAATAATTAAATAGTTGGGTAGTCTTATTGTTTCAAATTAGGACACAATTTTCAAATGGTGATGAAGTTTCATGTGATGATTAACTGACAATATTCTCCTTTCCTATCCTTGAAAAAATATACAAGGTTCCCTGCTGCCACATGAAACCCTAACTCATGTAGCAGCATAAGACCAGTACTCCATTTTGCCCATCATAAGGCATTTTGCACGTATTTGACGACTAGAATTTGTGGATTCCTGTTTTTCGTGACATGCTAGGAAGGATAGAAGAGTTAATTTTGACGTTTGAAATTTTTTCAAAAGCGTTCTTACGCCCTTTAATTTCAACTTACCAATAATTTTGAAACACTAGTCCTCTTCGCAATTGTAAGGCTGTACTCAAAAAGTAAGGAAAGTTACTTTTTTGGCTCACTCAAAATTAAAAATTTAATAAAGGAATTACCACTTATCATTATTGATATTTTAAAATTAGAATCAATTTATTTTTTCCCTTCCTATTACAGAAAGTTCACAAATCCTTTCTTTTACATAAAACACCAAAGAAAGAATAAAGCCCGTTGCCCTGCAAACTTCCAAGGTTGTGATTAGTGAAGTAGTGAAAAAGTAAGGTTATAGCACTAAAAAATTAGAATGCCAATCTGCCCCAACATGAAGCAGTGTTAATATAGCTGGTGGCTTGGCTTGATGGTCAAACAGTGAATTACACAAGCACAAAATAAAAGCTTTAGGCGTCTGGTTCCTTACACTCGCACTCTCAAGGCATTCAGACTTAGGCCAAGCTCAAGATTGGCTCCGAGGAAACTAGATTGGCTCATTAACCTGCCATATTTTAATTTCATAAGGTATGTTCGAAGTTTGAACTGCTAGGGTAATTTATTATTGTGAAATCATAGTTCTAAATTATCTCTTATTCGGTGAGCAATGTAATCTATTAATTGCAAGCAGATTCATTAAAAAAATTCAAACTGATTTTAGCATGAATGATGAAAATTTATATATTAATTGGTTTTTAAGAGTATTTTTATTATGTAGGAGCACTGGAAAGAAAAATCAAGACTTCATTTTCTGTTTTCCTTATTTTATTGGGCTGAACTGGAGAAAATTGAATATGAATAGTGAGTTAATTGTAAGATCAACGGGCCAAGGCCATACATCAACATTGACCACAGTGGGGAAGTATAGGCGACTACTTATTGTACTTCTTATTTATAAAGAACAATTGGTAGATAATTGTATTATTTGAAATCTATAACAAATCCAGGGAACAAAATTACAACAAATAAAAAATTATGCAAAAAATTCACCAGGGCACTAATGTGTGGATACCCTATCATTTATTCGATCCTCATAACTTACCAACACCTACTATATTGGTATACACATAATATGGCATTTACCTGAAGTATTTCATATGTATCTAGAAGTAAATAAGTTGTATGACAATTTATGGCAGATATAAGATGTGTATTATAGTTTATATTTCAATTTTTCTTAAGTAGCATGCATGTGCGGTTCATATAGTGACTACAATTACAAAATATATTTCAGTGAAGATGTGAAGATGATCTCTCATTAGGTCCTAATTACTTAAAGCATCATTAATTAGCTTTCCAAATGAATAAAATATGTTAACAAATTAGTAAAAACTAGGAAAACAAATCATGCTTTAAAAAAATATGGCACAATGAGTCACACTCTGAGATTTATTTAATTACTCATCAAGTGTCGCCACAACATATATATGATCACCATTACCATAGAAATGGGACATGTGACCATAATTTTGGTTTCACCAATGAAATTCCACATCATGAGCATTGTTTAGGGTTGATTGTGTTGATTTTTTTTAAACAAATCATTTATAGATTTTATGGAAATTATAGACACAATTTATAATCACATTACAAGATCATGATGTATGGATATTCCTTATCATTTCTTAGATACTCACAACTTACCAACACCTAATAGATTGATATACACATCATATGGAATTCACTCCTAGAATGCCACATGTATCCTAAAACAAATTAGTTGTATGGCAATTGTTATGGTGCATATATGATGTGTATTACAGTTTATCTTATAATTTTGTTGAAGTAGCATACAACAATTTACATAGTGATATGAGAACAACTCTCTAGAGTATACATCGATTTTGTACACATGGCTTTTCAGTTACTTTTTAAGATATATCATTGGTGATGATCACATGATTATATAATGAACCATTAAGTTGAACTATGAAATTATTCCTCACAACACACACACACATATTGATGAATTAATAATTTTTCTCATATAATTTTTTTAATCTATTTTGAAAAGAAAAAAAATATTATATATAATTATTTCTAAGAAGAACAAGAGAGAATTCCTTACCATATCTTCGTAAAACATATAATAGCAAGAAAATTAATCTATTGAAATTTCATTTCCAAACATATTCATGGAGTAAAATGAAGATTAAAAGGAGATATTCATGGATTTACCTATAACATCACCTCATAATTAAGAATGTAAATATACAATATTGATGATACATAGGTTAGGAGAAAATTAATCTATTGAAATTTCATTTCCAAACATATTCATGGAGTAAAATGAGGATTAAAAAGAGATATTTGTGAATTTACTTATAACATCACCTCATAAAAGTGTAAATGTACAATATTGATAAAATTTATTTATATATGATAAATAATAAACCTTTATCTCGCATGTATCATATAATATTATAAACAAACACATTCTATAATATGAAATAAAAGTGAAATTACAAAATCCACATGGAAATAAGACTTAGTTCAAGCAAAAGAAAATAAAAAATAAACCATAAGTGACACAGATTTTGCAAATGCATATAAGTGTCATTATACCGACGACGGCCAAAGCATCGCTATTGTAACGGATGCCTCCAAATGTCGCAATTGTGACACTTAGACATTGTGTTGCAATTGTGACGTTTGGAGGCAGCCGTCGCAATAGCGACGCTTTGGGGCATAGTGTCGCAATTGCGATGTCTTCCTCCAAACGTTACAATTGTGACACTTTGTCTAAGTGTCGGTATTGCGACACTTTTCTCTAAACATCGGTATAGCGATGGTTTCAGGCGGGATTGAAAAAATTTGGGGAAATTTCCGACATTTGGTCAAAAGTGTCGGAACCAAGTGTCAGAATTTCCCCCAAATGTACTAGTGAGGAAAGCCTCAAATTGCGATAAGGGAATGGAAGAAGTAGTTTCAGACAAAGGAAGACTTTGTGCTAGACACAACACTATTTTTTCAATAACTTGGTTGGGTTCCCAAGTCGCAAAAAAAAAAAGGTTATCTATGAGGGCATGACAACTAGGGAGTTCCAAGGTGTGCAAGGAATCCCAGGAAGTGTTAACACATGCTAGAAAGTTCCAAGGCATTTTATTCATTCCAATATGTGTTAGGTGCTAGGTTTGGTGCAAACACATGCTAGGGAGTGCTTGGGAAACAAAATGGTGTACTAGTTTCAATTACATGGAAATTAATGAATAAGAGTGTCTGATAGGGAGTGCTAGAAAGTTCTAGGTGTGCTAAGGATGGAGTGACAAGGTATGCTAGGAAATTCCAAGGCATGGTAAAGTTCTAGGAAATCATGCCAAGATGTGCCAAGTTCCAAGGTGTGCCAATGTGTGCCCAAGAGTGTTAGGGAGTGCTAGAGAAACACAAGGGAGCACTATGTAATAATGCATGGAAATGAATGAATAAGAGTGTGTGACAAGGCGTTTCAATGAGTTCAAAGTGTGCTAAGGAGGAGTTAAAAGGCTTGCTTGGTAGTGCTAAGTAATGTTAGAGTGCTAGGATGACATGCGGCCAAGATGTGCCAATGCGTGGAAGGAAGTGTGAACTAGGAGTGCTAGGGAAACAGAAGGGAGCACTACGTCAAAATGCATGGAAATGAACAAATAATATTTTGTGACTGGAAATGTTAGTGAGTTCCAGGTGTGCTAAGGAGGGAGTGACAAGGTATTCTAGGAAATGTTAAGGCATGCTAGAGGCCAGGGAGACATGCCAATATGTCCTATGTGCTAGGGTGTACCAACACGTGCCAATGAGTGTTAAGGAATGTTATGGAAACACAAGGGAGCACTACATAAAAATTCATGGAAATAAACGAATAAGAGTTTGTGACTGAGATTTTCAATGAGCTCTAGGTGTGCTAAGGAGAGAGTGCCAAAGAATGCTAGAGTGCTAGGGCAACATGCCAATATGTGCCAGGTGTTAGGGTGTGCCAATGCGTGTTAGGGAGTGTTAGGTAAACAAAAGGAAGCACTAGATAAAAATTCATGGAAATGAACGAACAAGAGTGTGTGATAGGGAGTGTCAATGATTGCTAAGTGTGTTAAGGAGGGAGTGACAAGGTTATATGCTAGGCAATGCTAAGGTATGTTAAACTACCAAGGCATGTCAGTAGTTGCTAGGGTGTCTTAGGGAGTGTAAAATCATGTAAAGGAATGTAGGGGATGCTAACACATACCACATAATGCCAAGGAATTTAAGACATGTAAGGTGTTATGGCATGTCAAGATGTAAATTGTGTTGCTTATTTGTTTTACGGAAACATTTGGATGTGATGAGCCTTGTCTTGGTAACTTGTTAAGTGGGATCAATTGAGATTAGACATGAGTAGTCTAAGATTAGTTACATGTAGTTCTTAGGTGAACAAGGCATATGTTGAATTTCCATGACACATGCAAATATGGGTTTGGTCTTAGAATATTTGATGCAAACACACTCAAGTGCCACAACACATCTACTTTTCACAACAAAATCTACACACATCAGGGAATCAACTAGTGCACATGAAAAATTTTAAATTTTTCAAATCTTTCTTCGTTAAATTACAAACTATAATAGAATAGGCTAGAGATCTCATACCAAGGATCATGGCCTTTTACAATCACACTAATACAAGGAATACAACTAGGGCTTGGTGTTAGTCCTTTGACAACCAATCTACCTTGAACAAGACAACACTTGACCCACTTTTTGATGGTGGCCACACATAGCCCTTTCAATCCACATGTCTTGAACACATCTTGTAGGTCCTCTTGCCTCCCATTATGCAACTCCTCAATCTGCGTCTATCAATTAACTCAAATCCTTTAGGTTACTAAACTCGGCTCAAAAAACTTTTCCCTCTATCTACCTCTTTTTTCGTTTACGATCTGCAACACTTATGGTTTTATATCAGTTGTTCACAACTCCGTTGTGAACAACTCTTTGTTATGCCCACTTTTTCCATATTGCTGCTCCAATATGACAAGTCTATGGATATGGAGGTTTCCCTTCTTCTCAATGACACAATCCTCTACAATACAACGAACTAGGGCTATTTGTCTAGCCCACTTGACTGCTACTTTAGTCCTTCAAAATTTGTACATCCTTAGGCCCAATACACCTACCCTTCTACCAGTGTTATTTTCCTTCACAAGTACATGACTTAGAGCTATTCTTGGACAGTCACCTAACAACCCTCTAATTGTAATTGGTCTCCCATCAATTTTCCCAACCACCATCAATTTTTTTACTGATCTAGTGCGCACAACATTGCCCTCATCTAGGGCTCTTCAAATATGCCACCTTATAGTGATTTGAGTCCTCTCAAAATCACTATTCTCATGTACCAATTTATTTGTTTTCCAATCTATGAACAAATCTAAACTACTCATCTCATCATCCTTCTAGCAATTTGTCGATGATTGAATTAGGGTCACAAATCATCCATTAACAGTCCATTGACTAAATTTTTATAGGCTGCTTCAGATCTTTGTCCAAAACTCTATGGACACTCCACCAAAATCAACTCCTCTTCATGTCAATCCATTCCTCATATGGAACATTTCTTCTACTCCACCTTCTACTCAGGTTCCACCTTCCTTTGGATTTTTTATCTCCGCACATACTTCTACAAACCATCTTTAAAATTTGTGGTATATATTGTAGAGATAAACCTCTCTCTAAGGGTCACAACCCCTCTTCTTCTATGATGATTTGTCACAGTCTTAATGGCATACCTTATGGATTGAACATGCTAGGAAACCTCCCTAAATAGGGAATTATACTTCTATTCTAATTTTCTTACAACAAACCCTATCCACCCATAGAAAAAACAAAAACTCTTTCCTTGATAAGAGACTCGGCCTTGCTCATATGGATCCATAGATTCTGGGAATTTCTTTGACTGAATCTTGACCTGAACTTTAGATCTATATGACCCTCAAAATATGGTTACCTCAGTTAATATTACACCTGTGACTACTTCTGTTCTGGCCCTAAATTCTAGTGAAAACCCTCCTCTGTTTGTGTTGGTATTTATCATAGACCTTGTAACCTAATAACCACCACAAGGTAGGGTCTCAACCATCTCTACTATTTAAAAATTTGATGTGGCCTTCACACAAAAACACCACTGAAATCACATGACCAAATTCTCATGAGTCACTTATCTTGGAGCTTGATCTGCCATAAGAGACCAAAAATATTCCATCCTACTTCCTATCTCGAACCCATTAAAGTATGTGACATTATTGTGAACCCTCACATGATGATATTACTCTTGGTGGATGATCATGGCCTCCTTTCAGAAACTGTTACTCAACCCTCTAACTCAACCTACTTTAGGACTACATCTCTCATGACCTCCTTGATCAAATGAGATCCTTCTCACTTGATGTTCTTGCCTTCATACTAAGGCCTCATTAAATATCTTTTCCTAGCTAGGCCTCTTAAGAATGCTCTAGAACTTACGAACTTTATCCACTTAGACCTTAGGAAATATTAATTTTTATTTTTAATTTTATTTTAGATTTTAAACCCCATCTCCAGTCCAAAGCCCCTTTTCTTGGGTTATTTTCCCACAAATCCTTTTGTGGCCAAACTCACACAAACCCATCTCACTAGGCTTGTGTAGTACCTCCAAAGCTACATAATTAAACAACCTAGTCTAGTTGTATTAATCGTAACTTGGTCAAGATCCTATAGTCAAGCAAGGACTTATTTGGGTTCCCAAGTTGAAAATCAAGTAAGGGTAGTTGTGAGGGCATGATAACTAGGGAGGGTTAGGGCATGCCAAGGAATTAAAAGGCATGCTAACACATGTTGGACAATTTCAATGCATGTTGAGGAGTGTTAAGGAGTTTCGAGGCATCACAAGGGAGAAATATGTCAGAATGCATGGAATTGAAAAAATAAGAGTGTGTGTCAGGCAATGTCAGTGAATTCGAGTGTGCCAAGGATGAAGTGTGTTAGAAGAAGTTCATAATAGGATTTTCAAGAGGTAGGCCTATGATTGCGATAAGGGTCTCAACAAAGAAGTTTTAGACAAAGGGAGACTTTGTGTTGGGCACAATACTATTTTTCCTTTACCTATTATTTTTATATGAAATGTGGTTGAATGCTCATGTTTTAAATTATTTTAGACAATTGCATATTGTACATTGTTGTGTATAAGTTTTGGGGCACTTGGCTTGTGCTGAATTATATCTTGTGTATCTTTTGGTTCTTGCAAACTCTCAGTTAATGCTCTACTTTTTATATGAACTGGACATAAATGTGAAATATTTCCTATGTAAGCTATGTTACTTAGTTGTTTTATGACCATGGCTAGATGTGATCCTTGTCTTGGTAAGTTCTTAAGTGGGTAAAGTTAAGCTTGGAAACGAGTGGCCTAAGATGAGGTATAGGAAGTTCTTAGGTGAAAAAGGCACAATCTACTTGTAGTAGGTGCAATTGATCAATTTGTTACGGCTGAAGCAAACCAATGCCACATGAACTGCAGTAGCTAAGGAGTTGATTGGATTCCTAAAGTCGTGAAAAAATGTAAGGCTAGTTGTGAGGGCATGAGTGCCAAGGCATGCAAGGGAATGCTAACATGTGCCATATTGTTCGAAGGCATGTCAAATATGCTAAGATGTGTCAAGTGCTAAGGCATGCCAAGATATGCAAGGGTGTGACAATACGTGCTAGGGACTATCAAGGAAAAAAAAGGAGAAACAAGTTAAAATACAAGGAAATGAACACATCATAGGGTTAATAAGTCATCAATTTACATTTTCCAGGAGGGGCATGCTATGCACACCAACACTAGGTGGAAATAAGTGTCAAGTGCCAAGTGTTAGTGCATTATAAGTGCCAAAGCATACCGAGGAATCTCAATGAATGCTAGACATGTTAATGATCATGGCCTCTTTAGGACTACATCTGTCTTCACCCCCTTGATCAAATGGGCTCCTTCTCACTTGATGTTCTTTCATTCATCCTAAGGCCTCCTTAAATATTTTTCTTAGACCTCTTAGGAACCCTCTAGAACTTACAGGTTTTATCCACTTGACTTTAGGAAATATTAATTTCCCTCTTTAATTTTCTTTTATATTCTAAACCCCATATTGGGTCCAAAATCCATTTTCTTGGCTTCTTTTACCACAAAGCCTTTTGTGACCAAACTCTCACAAACCCATATCACTAGGCTTGTGGAGTACCTCCCAAGCTACATAATTTAATAACATAGTATAGTTGTATTAACTGTAACTTGGTCAAGCTCTTGTGGTCAAACGAGGGCTTGGTTGGGTTCCCAAGTGGCAAATTAAGTAAGGGTAGTTGTGAGGGCATGATATCTAGGGAGGGTTAGGGCATGAAAAGGAATGAAAAGGCATGCTAACACATGTTAGATGATATCAATGCATTCTAAACTAGAGTTTTAGGGAGTGTCGAGGCATATCAAGGGATAACTAGGTCAAAATGCATGGAAAGGAACGAATAAGAGTGTGTGTTAGGGAGTGTCAGTGAATTCAAGTGTGCTAAGAAAGAAGTGTTTTAGGAGAAGCTCAGAATAGGATTTATAGGAGGAAAGCCTATGGTTGTTATATGGGGCTCGACATAACAGTTTTAGACAAAGGGAGATCAATTTGTGCTAGGAATGACATTGTTTTGCCTTTAACTATTTTTTTAAATGAGATGTGGCACACTTTGGCTACATGCTCATGTTTTAAACTATTCTAGATAATTGCATATTGTACGTTGTTGTGTATAATTTTTGGGGCACTCGACTTGTGTTAGCTTATATCTTGTGTGCCTTGTGCATCTTGTGGTTCTTGCAAACTCTCAGTTAATGTTCTACTGTTTATATGAACTAAACATACATGTGAAATATTGCCTGTGTAAGCTATGTTGCTTAGTTGTTTTATGGCCATGGATAGATCATGTGATCCTTTTCCTGGTAAATAGTTAAGTGGGATAAGTTGAGCTTGGACATGAGTGGCATAAGGTGAGTTATAGGTAGTTCTTAGGTGAATAAGGCACAATCTACTTGTAGTAGGTGCAATTATTCAAGTTGTTGCAGTTGAAGCAAGCCAATATTGTCATATGAACTGCAGTAGCCAAGGACTTGATTGGGTTCCCAAGTTGTGAAAAAATGTAAATGATAACTGTGAGGACATGAGTGTCAAGGCGTGCTAGGGAATGCTAAGATGTGCCACATATTTCAAAGTCATGTCAAACATGCTAAGATGTGCCAAGTGATAAGGCATGCCAAGATATGCAAGGGTGTGTCGATGTGTGTTAGGGACTGTCAAGGCAAAAAAATGTAGAAACGAGTTAAAATACAAGGAATGAACACATAAGAGGGTTAATAAGTCATCAATTTACCTTTTCCAAGAGGGGCATGCTAGGAACACCAACACTAGGCACTAATAGGTGCCAAGTGCAAAGTCTTAGTGCATTCTAAGTGCCAAGTATTCCTTTGTTGCTTCTCATCTAATTTCCAACATTTGATCTAAAATAAATTTAATATTAAACCATACCAATCATACCAAGGCATCTCAATGTATTCCATACATGCTAAGAGTTTCCAAGCGCCAACACGTTCCAAGCGCCAATATGTGTTAGGAAGTGTTCTGCATGCTATGAAGTGGAAGGGCATGTTGAAGAGTGATAAGGTGTGCTAGAGAGTGCTAATGCATGTTGAGGAGTGTTAAGGATTAATAGGACAAAACATTAAGGGAGCACTAGGTTAAAATTCATGGAATTTATTGATATGAGGAACATGTACCAGGGAATAGTGTTAATGAGGTCTAGCTGTCATGCCAAGGAGGGAGTCACAAGGTTTGCTAAGCATTGGTAAGGCATGCTAGGGAATATCAAGGCATGTAAAGAAGTGCCAAAGTGTGATAGGGAGTTCCAGGGTGTGCTAATTATATGTGCCAAATAGTGCCAAGATATGCGAATACATGTCAGGTGCTAAGGATGTGTAGGGTGTTGGGGTATTTCAATATGTGTCCAGAAGTGTTAAGGAAAAAGAATGAAGAGCCAAGCTAAAATGCAAGGAAATGAACACATAAGAGGGTTAATAAGTCAGGACTTTATCTTTTTCAAAAGGGGCATACTAGGCACACTAATAATAGGTCCCAATACATGGCAAGTGGCATTGTGTGCCAATTGCTAATGTATGTCAATGCATGCAACCAAGGTGTTCCAGGGCATGTTAGGGACTACATGCATGCCAACACATGATAGGAGAGTTCTATGTTGTGCTAGCGCATGCCACCATGTGCTTGGGCGTCAGTGTCATGACAAGATGTTCAAGTTACAAATATGTTCCAAGACATGCGAGGTGCTAAGAAATGTTATTGTGTGCCAAAGCATTAATTTAAGGTGTGCCCAGATTTTTGAGGAGTGTTAGGTCTTTCTCATTAATAAAATTGATAGAGTTTGATTAAGTATTAAATGATATATTTCCTACATACACTAGTGGAACTTTATCTAAAGGGAATTTGCTAGATAATAAACTTAATAGATATGAATCATGTGTTGACTTATAGGAAAACTCTATTCGACTAGTCATTACTTGAGGGAAATGATACACACTAATTACTTCTTAAAAAATTGACTGACTCTAACCACGATTGCATTGGACATATTATAAAAAATACTCCACAATAATGCTCTTAAATCATTATCTTTTGACAAAAAATATATTAACAGGCACTTAGCATCATCAAAAACTCATTGGAATGATCAATGATGATGAACATTTTTTAACAGACACCAAAAGTAACAAAAAGAGCATTGGTGAGGGTCATTAAAAGTTTGTCACTAGAAGTGTCACCAAAGAGAGAATTAGTGATGGGCCTTTGATGAACCTCACCAAAAGTGTCATTGAAAATGGCTTTGGTGACGAACCTTAAAGGACCATCACTATATACACTTACAACGATGCTTTTTTAATGACCGTCACCATATGTGACATTGGCGACAAACCTTAAAGGTCCATCACAAGCTTGACCCTCACCAATGTCCTTTTTTCTTGTAGTGCCATGAACTGATCCTCAAAATCCTTTTTATCACCGAGGCCTCTAATTTCTTCAATTTTCCATTATTTTTCCTTTAGTTTCCTTATGCAAATATGTGACCTTTCACCTTCCTTTTCTCCTAATTTCCATTGTTTTCATAAATAAAATGCCAATAAATGCCTCTTGCCTTTTTAATACCTTTTCCACTGACTTTTCCAATTTCCTTAGCCATAATAAAAAAAATAAACACCCACACTAGGATTTTTTCTCTCTACTTGGAATATGTGTCCCATGCCCATGGTCTTATTTTTCCTTTATTAACTTTATTTGCATGATTTTTTTACCAAGGTTGTTACATCCAGTTCATGTGTTGCATAATTTTTCTCATGGTATTTAATTTTTTGACATTCATAGCTTACCACATGACCTTCTTGCATTAATAACCCCAAAAATCTTCTTTACATGAATCAATACAAACTACAAAGTCTTTGTTGGGGTGAGCTATCTTTAAATTTTGGGTAGTAGTCAATAATTTCTTCATCTTTTTGAAAAATGTCCTGACATTTCTGATTCCAGTCAAATTTAATTCCCTTCTTCTTTAAGGAAGTGATTTGGTAGGATAATTTAGAGAACCCCTCTGTGGACCTCATATAATAACCTGTGATCCCCATGAAGGATCTAATGTCAACCATATAATCCTTAGGTTATGGCCATTCCATAATGGCCTTTATCTTCTCTAGATATATTCCAATTCCCTCTTCAGATATAACATAACCCAAATAATGAATTTGTGTTTGATAAAACTCACATTTACTAAAATTGGCCCTAAAATTCATTTTCCGTGAGTGTTTTGAGAAACGTTTGCAAATGTTGATCATGTTCCTCTTTTTTCTTTGAATAAACTAAGATGTCAACGATAAACACAATGATAAATTTGTATAAATATGGGTTGAGTACACTATTATACATACACATTAAAGTGGTTGGTGCATTCACAAGTCTAAAAGGAAGTACAATGAACTCATAATGCCCATATTGTGTCCTAAAAGTTGTCTTATGAATATCTTCATCTTTGATTATGATTTGATGATAACCATATCTTAAGGAAATATTTGAAAAGATAGTGACTCCCTTGACTTGATTAAACATATCTTCAATCCTAGGTAATGGATACTTATTCTCGATTTTCATCTTGTAAGTTTTTGGTAGTCTATGTAGAGTCTAAAGGTTCCATCCTTCTTCTTCACAAATATGACTGGTGCACCCCAAGGTGACACACTTGGTCTAATATATTTTTTGTCTAACAACTCTTGTAGTTGCATTTTCAGTTCCATCAACTATGGAACACTCATTTTATATGGATCTTTAGAGGCTAGGATTGCCCCAGGGATACGGCATATAGTGAAATTTATGTCCCTTCGTGAAGGTAGTCCTAGGATTTCATCACGAAAAACATCTTTATACTTTTCTAACATGGGGTAATCTTCTATGGAAGGTTTCTGATTACCTTTAGAGTCATCTTCAATCTAAATTGAAAAAAATTTACATCCCTTTCAAGCACATTTATTTAACTATAAGGAAGATATTTAATTTACTGAAATGACCCTTGGTATCCCTTTTATTTTATATGTTACCCTTTCATCATTTGCGCATGTAAAATATTTTTTGAAATAGTTCAAGACTACCCTATGATGCTCTATCCAACGCATGCCAATAAGGATATCATGCGATCCTAAAGGAAAAATATTCAAGTTTAGCTTAGTGTTCAATCAATTTAAGTCCATTGAGTAATCTTTGCTAATCTAAATAACCTTTATTTTGGTTCCTATAGGTAATTACAGTAACCAAGGTTCGGTTTGCTTTTCTTTATTAAGACCACATTTTTCAATCACAGAAGGAGAAATACAACTCAAACTATAGCCATGATCCATTAACATAGATACATTTCTTCTAAATATTTTACCTTGAATTCACACCATGGTGGATTGATGGTCAGCTTGTATATCATTTAGAACTACATTAATATTTAGGATGTTACAAGAAAAATAATTTACTGTAGAGGCCCTTTGTATATTATTCAATGTTTTGTTTTTATTCAAATGATTTTTTGGATAGTTCCTCTACAAATTATTTTCATTACAACCCCAACATTTGATTGGCGGCCTTGTACATTCATAAGTTTTTTAGTTCCCTGTTCCTATTACCAGTCCACTTCCTCAATTCATATTTATTTATTGATTCACATTCCTATTGAAATTCCCCCCCATGAACACTTTTGGAAGTATTGAAAATTGCAGGTTTCTTAAATCCTTTCCTTTTAGCGTTAAATTTTTCATTCTTCTTTGCCAACCAATTGTTAGAGTTGTCTATTTTCTACTTATTCTAGGTGTAGCATAGTTTTTATTTTCTTATTGCTTCATCCATTATTTTAGATTATCAAATTACATTCTCTCTTTGTAGGAAAAGGGTAAACAACTGATAAACCTTTGAATTTTTTCCTTCTCTTCCTTGGGATATGACACATACTGCAACAAGGTCATAAATTTATTCACAAATTCATCCATTATTAATAGACCCAATATTAACTCATGGAATTCCCTATCTTTCTCATCGTAATACCTCTCTGTTAAGTACTTTTTCTTGAATTCCTTCTTGAATAGTTTCCAAGTCATGTTTTTTCCTCTAATTTTGTTTATTGCTTTGTTTTCTGCCCACCACAAATTTACTTTGCTAATCAACCGATATGTAGCTAGTATGGATTTTAGGTTACTAGGGTAATTGTAAACTTCAAAATATTTTGACATGTTTAGAAGCCAAGCTTGTGCCCCTTCCTTAGATTCTCTATTGAAATTTCGAGTTTTGATCTTTTTAAATTCACCATGTAATTAGGATTCAATTATGTTTTTCTTAGACACAAAAGTGTTTCTCCTTGACTTTTGTTTTTCCAAGTCATGTTTAAAATTGAATGTTTGAATCTCACTAGAAGTTAACGATTTTGTTCTCTTTGGAGACTCATTCCTAAACCTTTACTTATGAGTTCTTTCAGATTTCATACTGCCTTTTTTTTCATCTAACCTCTTAATTATATACCCATTTATGTCTCTTATTCGTCCTTTTCCTTGAAAATTTCTCCTAATTAGCTTTAACACTATCTAAGTCTGCTTTAGTAGACTATGAACCACTTGAAAAATTTCAGATTCATGATTATTTTGGTTTTCAGTTTCTCCCCTCATCATTCCCTACTTAGAATCGTACTATCTACCCCTCTTTAGTGAACCTACATAAGTATGTTTATCAATATCTTCAACCATTCCTCAGTTTTCTTTCTGGCATCAATTTTCCTTTTTGTATGATACACAAAAAAATAACACTTCCAGTTAGGACCCATAAAGGCCAGATGTTGTAACCAAAAACTCTAATACCACATGTAATGAACCTCAAAACACACTCTGTTTTTTTTTCTTGCTAACTTAATTACAGTACTCAATTGGTACTACACAAAGTTATGAATTAATACTATGATACAAGTTTGATCATTGACAATATTTTCCTTTATAATACTTGGATACAGGTTAATTTTTTTAAGATTTAACAAAATATTTTCTCACCTTATAACATATACATTTTAAGTTGTCGTAACCTTTCCCGTGACACTATTCAGTCTATGGTTTGGGCTGAAGGCTTATTAGATTACACTGGTATTAAATTTACTATAATCTTCAACTTAACTATAATCTTATACATGATATGTAATTAGCCCTATAATTTCTTTATACCCCTTATTGAATATATACAAGGTTTGTCACAAGAATTTTTTTGTAAATATGTTATGCAAACATACTATGGGGTTTCGCCCCTCCTCCTTTGTTCCCTTATGACTAGGTTTTTAGCTCACCTTAATTTATAGATAATATTCATGGCATATGGTATTTGGTTGATGCGCTCTATGGTTTAATTCTCATATAAGATATGGTTTGATATTATGTATAAGGGTTTCCTCCACACTTGAAGTGGCGTATGATTTTTAAGGTTGGGACCATACTTGGTTACTTGGATCAATTTTATTGATCGATGAAGGGTCTCTGATGCAAGATAATCGACAAACTTTTACAAACATTATTAAATATTATTATTTTTTGAGGAAATTGGATTCCTCATGCAATGATTTTAATTTTGTAATAATTAGTTGGGCTCTAGAAATATTATCATCCAATATTACCGATTAGGTTAGCAACAAAAAGTAGTTGTAGTTTTTATTTTTCCAATTTGGATACTAAAATAATGGGTCTTATCCACTTATTATGGATCTTTATCCTATTTTATATTTAAAATGATTTTATAAATTAGTAAGTATGCGGAGAACTAGAGAAGGATTGTAAGTATGAGTATAAGAGGAGGAGAAATCCAATTCGTTCCATTATGAATCCTCTCTTGATTCATTGAATGAAAAAACTATCCTTCTATAATAAATTTTTTAAGATATGATATTATTTTGGTTTTTGGTGGAGTATAGTAAATGAATGTACACGAAGCATACTAACTCGCTAATTTGATGCATATTCCAAGAAACCATTTTGTTTCTCTTTCCAATAGTTCTTTCCAATGGATTTATAACAGAATGAAAGGTTGTTATGTCCACAATTAAATTTTTTTATATTAGTCGTTTGAACTGATATGATCCAACCTTTGATTGATTACTCTGTAAAAATTGTGTGTGAGTGATAATATTGTTGTTGTCAGGATCCATGCATAGAAGAAATTCAATAATTTCCAACATGGTTAATTTATAATTATTAATTTAGTATTACATCATGGATAATTAAACATTGGAACATAGAATGGTGGATGATTTCAGCTAGTTGTAAGTGTTTGACATGGTATTGTTAAAATCAAATCTTAGCAAGAAATTGAGAAAATAAAATGGATATGAAGGGGTTTATTTTGTCTTCAAATCATATTGCAATCCCATTGGATGATTGTGTAAACTTTGGTATTTAACAAAAATATGTTTTCTGAAGAAATAATTTGGTAGAAGCTTGGCATTAGTCTCCCCACCTAGCCTCACAAGGCTATGCATGGTAATTTCGAATCCACAAACCCGATTGAGTTTAGACAAATCGACGACATCCAACACTATGGTTTCTTTTTGGGAGTAATGACCTTCCATCCAGTGATTTGTCTCGTCATTTTCACTTGGGTTACAGGTAGAGTGTCACTCTTCTCTATGATAAAGTTTCGATCTGCCACACATTGCTGAAGATAACAACCATAACTTCATCCTCTTTCAAGTCTTTAATTATTATCTTTCAACGGAAACACATTTCGGCTCCATATGACTGAATTAGTATGATATAAAGCATAAATTCAATTTAAGGTTTAAATATATATTGCTACATTTTCCTCTTTTTAATTTGCTTATATCTTTACTTTACCTAGTTGTTCTTCTTGGCATCGCAGGTTTCATAGGGAGTATTTCCATAATGACGTTGAGACACTCTCAGTCTCTCTATCACTGGCAAGAAGTTTCCATTAGTTGGCTCTTGTTTTGGTTAAATTTGTTGCAAGTGTTTTTTCTTTGTTCCCCTTTCTCTCTAGGTAGATTTTGCTTTTCGTTTCCTTGTATACGACATATTTAGGTTTGATAAAAAAGCCAAGGTTTTGTATTAACCCGTTTCCTTTTGTATGTGGGTTCAATACATAGATATATAGTTACTTCTGACCTCCTCTAGGCAGGTTTTCACTCTCAACAGGTAATACTATATTTTTATATTCTTTAAAAGGGAAAAACCCTTGTGTATTTCTCACACTCCTTATTTATTTCCTAGTTCGTTATGAATTAGGGTTTAAATACTAAAATACTAGCACACCATGAGTTCTGTATGGCCTCATTTAATTCTTGGTGTAAGTTTTTAGCCATGGTCACATATGTAAATGTTGTGTCATGGCTGAACTTTCTTAGGCAGAATTTATTTAATGTACATGGTTTTAACCCTGCCCGAGTTTGTTGACTTTGTATCCTTTTTTTGACTGTTTTGATAGAGATGTGTCTGTTACAGGTAGATAATATGGGGTTTAAAACATGGAATTATCCTTAGGTAAAATATTCTTCCAATTGTTCATTTGTTACATTTTTGTCAATAATTTATTTTGTTAAACCATAACTCACATTTTGTACTGTCATGGTTTTATAGTTACATTAACCCTTAGTGTATTGGATGCATTTTTATTCAATTCAAAACCCTTCCAACCCCTTAATGTAGTCAACTTCCTCTCTTAAAGGTCAAATGTGCTTGTACTCTTTGGTCACTTCTGTATAAAACTTATTATATATATATATATTTCTCTTGTTAGGGAATGAGACACTGGAGCTTATACTCTAAATTAAGTATTATGGGAGTTTTCCAATTTTTACCTTGAGGGGAATTTTAATGTTAATAGCATTTAGGTCTTGTTTGTATTATTAAAAACAACGAAGGCTCAAAGGCTTCAATCAATGTGTACTGTTTCATTTTACTTATATAATAAATCCAATTCGACCTTCTAGTTAAGATCGGATTCCTTATGGTTAACATTATATACTGGGTTTTTGTTTGATAACTCGAAAGGATTATTCCCTTAACTTATCTGAACTATAATTTTAATTCCTCTGCTATATGATAAATTACCAGTATATTTTCCTGATATCTTTCAATGTTTGCATGCATTGATGTAATTTTGATATAATTGTTATAATACAATTCTACCCATTGGTGGATTCCTTTCTCTTCCATGTAAAACTGTATAAGTTGGCTATTGCCCCTCAATTTATATCCAAAAAATATATTTTCCATTCCTTTTGAAAATGATAACGAATATCCTAATTCCTTACTGTCTTGAATTCTTGCATGCTTGTTCTATTTGCACTTAAATTTAGGCTTAACTAAATGGTTTTAGTTCTAGTTAATTTATTTTTTCCTTATGCTTATTGATATACTAGAATTGTGATAGATAAACATTATCAATGTATTAGAAAAAAAATTATCTATCATAGATTTCTCAAAGTAATATGTATGCAATTAACATAAACACATTCTTTTCAGTATTTGCAGGATAATCTTTTCTACTTTATGAACACACTAAATACTGGTACAATTTTCTGAAAACACTTACAACATAAATCTATGGTTTCCCTTATCAGTCATATGTAAAAACATTCAAAATTGAAGTAGTTACTTTTATAATGCATTTTCAATTTTTATCATAGTTATTACTATACATATCACAACAACAAGTTCCACGTAAAACATACAATATGAAACAACTTGTAAAATATCTAGAAATACTAAATTGTCAAATTTCCTGGAAAATACTATTAGAGTTGAAACGCTCCTTCGAACCTTGACTCTTTCTCATGTATGAGTCCCCCCAAGCTTTAATGGATTGTAAGAAAAATTATTTGTTCTCTTTTTATTTTTGACTCTTTTACCTCCTCACCCTCAATACCATTGTCCTTATGAGTCTAATGCAACACCATAAAAAAAACCCATTTTCAAGATTCTGTTAACAATTAGTAACTATCTCTTCTCTTATCCATAATGTGAAGTTAGTTAATTTTCTCATTAATTAGCTCCACTCTCCCTATCACCTAAGGCAACATCATGTCTATCTGAAACACCCTCTTCCCACATCCACCCAAGTAACCGACCAACTTGGGTAAATATGTGAGAAGAGGATAAATGATCATATTCAACCTCCTAGGTGACCTAAAGGAAGTGGAACCAGTGGAAACACATCATACATACTTTCCCCATCAGCAAAAATACTCCCAAGAACCATCCTAACCACTCAGGTAACTCGCTCCTGGTTCCCAATTAGGTTTTAGGCCTTCAAACCCCCAGACGGTCCCATAATATAGGCATGGGTGCATCTGGGAGGCTATGCCATGCTCCCACTGAGTATGAAAGCATGTGTTCAGGGAATTTTCCCCACAAGCTTGTGTTAGTGCCCCCGTAGGTCACTGCTCAGAATGCAATGAGAAGCTTAGACATGAAATATAACAACGAAACAATTGTGCAAAAGCAAATACTAGAGTAAGGACTTGATTGGACCCCTACTAGCCATGACAGGAATTTCGTCAAACATGTCGCAAATATGTAATCTACAAGTTTAAATACCAGATATGAACATAAGGGTATCATACTTATCTGAGGATCACTAAGAAGAATTGTTTCCTTTTGTCATTAGTTGCAGTATCATCTATTAGGTCATAGATACATTTTTATTCATTTAGAAATAAAAAAATGAGGAGAGGCATACATCATCATTTTCAAAATACATGCTCATAACCAAAAAAATAACAACAGAAATATCAAGGATACATCATCCATAGGATCCACATATAAATCGATACATTTACACATCGAATTCCAAGTAAATGAAATTCTCATTAATTAATGTAAAAACCAACTGGGGATGGGACTACCATGTTCCACCTGACCATAGATTGGTTGAGCCAAATCTCTCTTCAGCCAATCACCCCCATGCCATATTCCAAGCATGAATGTGGGACTCATAACCATATTTCTCCACCTACACCATGAGGAATTTTATTGCCTCCTAGTCTCTCAGGCTTTACTGTAACCCACAGTCTGATCCAGGGATAACTAGGCCCTACACTGAGACCCACTCTTCAGGATTTACCGTACATCCCATCCGGGACTACTAGGCCCAATGAAAATAAATCCACCTCTTGGATTTACCGTATTTCCCTCCATTCACTGGAAAGGATTCCTAGGCCCATCGAGGCACATAATCTTGGCTTTACCACAACCCACAATCTAGTTCAGGGGCCACTAGTCCAGTGGCTTTACGGTAATCCAAAGTCTGGTTCAGGGATCACTAGGCCATATGTTTTTCCTTTCAGATATCCACCTCATTCATCTTCGAATCCAACCGACAGTCCATCTCAACCAATGCATAAGAACTCATCACATCAAGGCAATCCGTAAATGGAAAGGCTAGGCTGAAAACACCATCACACCTATAAAAACCCATGCCATTATATAAAATAACCACATGCAATACCATGCATGCCAAATATAGCAAGGAAAACACACATGCAAATCAATACATGCAAAGAATCATGTTGTAGTTGCTTGATACTTCTCTCCCTTGCTTTCTCCTTCTGTCCTCTTTCCTGCTTTTCCTTTCTTGATCCAATGAAAAAGTGCACCAAGAGAACTCTATGTGTCCAAGAGAGAGAGAGAGAGAGAGAATAATGAGAGAAATTCAAAACTTAACTGAAAAAAGGTACCAACTGATCCTCATAAGACTTTTTATTGATGAGGCCTCTATTTACTTTATTTTCCATTATTTTCCTTCATTTTCCTCCTCACATGCAACCTGTGACCTTTCACCTCCATTTTCTCCTAATTTCTATTATTTTCATAAATAAATGTGCTAAAAATTCTATCTTGCATTTCCAAATCCTTTGCCTTTTCCTTTGCCTTTTCCAATTTCCTTAGCCATGATAAACCAAATGAACACCTACTAGGATGTTTCTTCCCAACAGTCAGCTTGGATTAAGCGTACCATCAGCTGTGGTTATTATTTTTTCCTTTATTAACTTTTATTAAATGGAATTTTCACCAGGCTTGTTACAAAACCCTCCCATTAGGGGCCCCATTGGGGGACACCGTCCTCGGTGTTCAATCACACATATAACTCAAAAAAACCATTGGAAAGAAAACATACTACCCATGGAGATTTATAACATAGCTCGATGCAATATATACAATGATCACCCTACTAAAAAGAAAACCAACATGATTAAATAACAACATGAAAACTATAATGACATGACACCCATATCACTTATTGTAGATTTTTAACATATCTCATTGAGGTATTTACATCCATATACATATGTACATATAACAAAACATCACACCAAAACATATGCCAAAACATTTACCAAACATCATACCAAAACTGCTTTGCGTCAACCGAAAAACAAGGAAGGACATATAGCCCGCATCTGATCTGCCATCTCCCATGTAGATCATCAGGCCCAAAGTACTTCCATTGCAATTTGACTTGCTCTGTTGCTCGATTAAAAATCATTAGAACCTTTTTCTACAATATACACTGAGGCTTTGGCTGGAATTATCCATCTAGCTCCACTTGCAATATAGACCAGTCAATCACATGATCAACATATTTAACACACTTCTTAAGAAATGATATATGAAAATAATCATGTAATTTCATTGTGGAAGGTAGTGCAAGTCGATAGGCCACTGATCTGATCCTCTCAATAATCTTGAAAGATCCACAAAAATGGGGTGCCATCTTGGCAAATGCTCCAATCTGCAAGGAGATCTTCTTGGGATTGATGCGCAAGTACACTTGTTACCCAACCTAAAACTCCTTAAAAAAAAATTTCTGATCTACATATATCTTCTGCATATCATGTGCTACCTTTATATTCTTCTTGATTACTTGTATTTCCTCTTCCATCTTTGTCAACATGTCTGGTCCAATCAATACCTTGTTAACCGAATCACTCCAACTGATGGGGGTATTGCAACTATGCCCATATAATGCCTCAAATATAATCATCCTCAATGATTAGTAGTACCCATTGTTGATGCATCACATACATCCTCAACATGTCCTCCAATATCTTGTTGAACCTCTCAGTCTATCCATCTGTCCGCAGATGATAAGCTGTGCTAAAGGCCAACTTGGTGCCCAAACCTACAAACAAATCCTTCCAAAAATTGGAAGTGAAATTTTCATCTCGGTATGAAAAAATCTTCTTTGGAACACTGTGTAATCTGACCACATCATTGATGGACACCTGTGCCGCATCGCTATTTGAGTATGTAGTCTTCACTAGAATGAAGTGTTCAACCTTGTCAACATATCCACAACAACCATGATGGAGACATGTTGTTTAGCTGTCTTGGGAAAACCTATGATAAATCCATGGAAATGACCTCCCATTTCCACTCTAGAATCATAATCAGTTGTAGTAGTCCACCCGGATGCCTACACTCTTCCATAACCATTTGATAATCCAAACACCTATCCACAAACTATGTTACATATCTCTTCAAATTCGACCAATAATAGAACCTCTTTACTGCAGTCAGTGTCTTCTGATATCATGGGTGACTTGAATATGGTTTCACATGAAAATACTTCAAGATCACCTTCTTGAGCTCATTTTTGTCTGACACATATATCATATCTCTAAACTTCACCAAGCCATCTGTTGTGAGACAGTAATCCCCATACTGTACACTTTCACCTATGCATGTACATGTACCTATACTCTGCTGCAACCTATGCACAATATCCATATACCTATCATTATGTTCACCTTCCTACAAGATCCTATCCTATAAATTTGTCCCATAAGAGCTCATAGCTTCTATGTGATTTACATGTATCTTCCTGCTAAGAACATCTACAACCCTGTTCTCCTTTCCCTTGATGTACTTGATATTGAAGTCAAACTCACTGATCATGGCCAACCATCTAGATTTCATGGCATTCATATTTAGCTGGTAAAACAAGTATCTCAACCCAATGTGATCACTCATCAGTACAAACCTCCTGCCAAGAATATAGTTCCACCACATCTTCAATGCATGTATGATCGCTCCTAGCTCAAGATCATGCGTCAGATATTTCTATTCATGCTCATTCAATTTTCGTGACTCATATCATACCACATGTACTTCCTTCATAAGGACTCCACAAATTTCTCTCTTGCATGCATCTGTACATACTATAAACTCCTTGTCTAGATATACTATCTTTAACATTGGAGCATGTGTCAACAACTGCTTAAGCTACTCAACTTTGGGCTCACACTCCTCTTTCCATTCATACTTATTAACTTTCCTTTGCAATGATGTAATAAGATAAGAAATATGTGAGAAGTTTCTGATGAACCTCCTGTAATAACCTACCAACCCCATGAAGGATCTCACCTCATCTACATTTCTAGGAGTTGGCCACACCAAGATGAAACTAATATTTTCTGGATCTACTGCAATGCCCTCCTTGGAGACAATATGTCCCAAGTAATGTACCTCAGTATAGAAGAAATTTCATTTGTTGAGCTTAGAATACAATTGATGCTCTCTCAACAATCTCAACACTGTTTCCAAATGCTCGACATGCTCTTCCTCATTTTTAGAATATACCAATATGTCATCAATGAACACGATAACAAAATTTTCCAAATAAGGATGCAACACATTTTTCATCAAACACATAAATGTAGCTATATCATTAGTCAAACCAAATGAAACTACACCAAACTCGTAATTCCCATACCTAGTCCCGAATGAAATCTTGTAGATGTCCTCTTCTTTGATGTGTACCTGATGGTATCTTGATATCAAGTCAATCCCAAAGAAAACCACTGCTCCCTTCAACTGATCAAAAAAGTCATCAATCCTCGACAACGGATACCTATTCTTGATGGTCACTTTGTTCAACTGTCTGTAGTCAATGCACAGTATGAGAATGCCATCCTTCTTCTTCACAAACAATACCGATTCACACCATGGTAATACACTTGGCCTAATGTATCCTTTGTCAAGCATATCTTACAGCTACAAATTTAATTATACCAATTCAGGTGTGCTCATCCTATAAGGTACTTTTGATGTTGGAGTTTCCGTGTTACCAACTCAATAGAAAATTCTACCTCCCTATGAGGAGGAAAATCCGAGATATCTACAGGAAATACGTCTTGAAATTGTTGTAGAACTGGGTACTGTTGAAGCCCCAAAATTTCATTGCAACAACATGGGGGATAACCACTCGGTCTGGACCTTAAAAGCATCTCTTTTCCCGTTTGGTATAGTGGCTCTGACTAGGGATAATGGGACCAGTTTCCCAGCAAATAATTGATATGATGATGATGGGTTTGATATAAGGTGAAATGGAAAATGATATTAAAATAATGGAAATAATATATTTAAGTAACAAATACATGCATCTATTTAATATAATATTTAACTTAATCTATACTTGGGAATAATTTAACTTATGCGATCTACAAAGATATCTTTAAGCAAAAGATAATAAAAATCATTCAATTACTAAAAGAGATGAAATTGTTTAAAGATAAAAAATTTTACTAAATAGTTAGGCAAAATAATTGTAAAAATATATCACATATATCGATTGATTATATACTCAACAAGGAATTACAGCTGAAACATCATGCAATAGTGCATTAATGAAAAATTATAATCCATATCTCATACATAATACAATATAAAGAAATTTACTGCTAAATCATAAGTAGAACTCAATCGTAAATATAATAATACCAGATATGAGAGGTTATATTCATGATATCAGCAACGTTGACTTTCCCTTATTTTCAACCAAATACACTCTAAGAGTACAAAAATGAAAATTTAGTAGAGTATGCTTCGATATTCAAGAAAATCAAGATATTGTTCCATGTATTTCATCAAAAGAATCACAAAAGTACAGAAATGCAAGATTTTGCAAAGTGTTTTTGATAAAATCCTGGACCCCTCTCTAAATGCATGAGAAGGGTTTAAATAATATTACATATGTATCAAAAATATAATATTACATAAAAAGCTGAGGAGGTTTCAAACAACCTTCCTCAGAATACTGAAAATAAAAGATAAAAACTAAAAGAAAATTAATGATGTGCTTGATCAGGTTGAACAGCCCTTCCTTTCCATTGAGCTTTTCAATTCGTAGATATCTAACATTGGCTTCACCTAGGATGGTTGGCCGACTTTGAATCTTAGTTGTCCAGTGAATACAACATCGGAGAGAGGTGACACCATCTTTTGAGTGGAATTCAGTCGACAACGTAAAGCTATATGTTGACTGTATGGTTTTACTAGAAACTACCAATAAGATTCATGATCAAGATTTGATAGCTTCTTAACTGCTTCAATTTTATTTTTGGCGGTTTCCCTCCACTATCCCTCTGTTATTTGATATATGGGAAAACTCCATATTTTCATTCTTTAATCAGATTAATATTATAAAGGTTTTCATTCACAACTTCAATTACATTAGTTTCTATATAATCTGCTCTAGTTGTTGCCCTTTCTGCTTGCTTTAATTGCATATCCCAATCTGTAAATAGAATATCTTTGTGGGATTCTTCAATCTTCTACAAATAAAATTTTCTTCCTTCCTCAAATTCTTGCCAGGAGATAAACTCTAAGATATTCTTATCAACTTCTTCATATTCTAATCTCTGATCAACCATTTGATGGACTAATGTATCACTTGTTTCACAATATGGTTTAATCATTGAGATTCTTTGAAATAATATTTCTTGTTGTTTTGGAAATTGAGTATTTATATCAAGTGTTTCTTTGATGAATTATTCTATCTGATGCTGATTTCTGAGTTTATCTACTTCATTTTGTACTAGATGAATCTGTGTATATTTTTATATAATGCTTTCCTGGTGCTGTAACTTCATTTGCTCAAAATATTTCTGAAATTATATCATCTGCAACTTTGTTTTCTTATTGACATTCTGTCTTTCTAGTTCAATTTGTTGCTATAACAGCTGAATTCTTTCATCTTTATATTTAAGAAGAAGACTAACCTTTGTTTCCTTATCAATTGTAGTTGTAGCATAAGCACCTACGAATTGTGACAATCTTGTCAATTTTTTTGATGGATCAATGGGGTTGTCTTTCCAAACAACCTCCATTGATTCATTCTCTGGATTTGCTACTGATAAATCAAGATTTATTTTCTTTATTTATCTTATTACCATTGCTTTGTGTGTTGGAATATAAAATACATCTAAAGGGGGTATCTCTTCAATTCTCAAAATAATTTGTGACGTTGGTTAGGCCAGGATGATTTCAACATATTCTTCTGAATTTACAACTTGTAAGGTCTGTTTAGGAGTTTGAAAATTAGAAGTTACTTCAATTCCTGTGTCTGTTTGTGCTAGCTAGAGCTTTTCTTTGAACTGCTCCCATTCTTTATCCATGTCATCTATTATGATTATATGTGTCTAATCCTGTGTAGAATTAATGTCCAATTGTTCTTCAACCAAGGTTTCTTTGGTTGTTTCTCCATTATTTCTCTCTGTGGTCTCTTCAAAACTTTACTTAGGGTTTTCTTCTTGATTTTGAGATTGATGTTCAAAAATTTCTGAACCTTGACTTGATTTCCCTAGTGATTCTGGATCAGAATTGTGATCAAAATTTTGTTCTAAACTTATACTGGGAGTAGGCTCTCTTGTTTCCTCAATCTGCAATATGTCTAACAAAACCCTTGTCAATATTTTGTTTCTGTAAATATGAAAACGATTGAGGTTGGTTGGAGTCAATTTGATTGACGCAAAATGTAAGACTTGTGAGAGAGTCTTAACCTTTTCAAATAGGTCATCAAATTCATCTTTCTCATGCATGGACTGTCTAATTTTAACCAAAGCAGTAAAGTCTTGAGCGACTTGGTTGGGATCATATTGTCTCCCTAGCATCATATCCATATTCAAGCATGTAATAGTCTGCACCTCTTTGACCACGTGTCCAAAATCAAACAAGGCAAAAGAACCACATTTTACCGAAAAATATGGTGAGATAGATTTATTCGCGTCTTTTAGGGTTTTGGTAAGACCTTATCCTAGTGTTTGGTATGCAATTTCTCTCACCAATAATTTATCTAGAACATAAAAAAGAAGAACACGGGGAGCAACAATAATCCCAAAAACTCTGATATAAGTAATCTTTTCTTCACCAAAACATCCTGCCACTGACAAAATATCTATCTTTGATTCTTTTGAAAGCCTAGGGGCTTTTGTATCAAAAATATTTTGATATATGGGCAGCATAATACTTTGACAAATCTTATAAAAATGGGGACAAAACTGATATTCCCATAAAATATTATGATACACATGGATAGGATTAAGGTCTTTGATAGTCAAATTCTAACCCATATTAGGAAGTTTTGTACAGAAAAATATGGCATCCATCACATAAGCACTCATAAAAAATGGAGGGATGACCCAAGTAGAGACAACTCTATACTGTCTATACTATTTGATAGCCATAGCCAAATTTTCAAATAAAATGTTACCCCAATTCATAATCATGGAGTTGACAGCTGCATCATTTAATGGAATCTGTTCCATAGAAAACTTGGTACTATCAGCTTTCCCAAAGAGCCTACACATCATAGTAGCTACATAACTATGTTGAGCCAACAGAGGTGCAATTGGGCACATACCAGTTTTCTCTCGTTTGAATTTGCTGGAGCCAGACCTCCAAGTCTACATGGCATCTATTGGGTCTTCATTCTCTTTTGTGAATTGCTCAATGAAAGCTTTATCATAGGCCTTTTGAGGTTTTGGAAGGTGATACATTCTGCGCAAATTGTCTGCAGAAAATGACCCCATGACCTCTTGTCTTGAATTCTTGAATGTCCTGTCCGAGATATCTACATTGTCGAGAATCCAATTCACCATATCTATATATGGCAAGATTTTAGGTCATGCATCTATTGTGTGTAAGAAATAATAGGCTACTTCAAAATAGGAAGCTTCAGACGAGACTTTAGCATCGGTTGTTGCTCTGATTACCAACACCTTTGGATTTTCGTCCTCTAACAGATTATACATGGCTTCCCATGACATAGCTCCACTATCTTTGTTGCATGTAGTATCACTAAAGAGAGGCTGCATGTTTGAATCCTTGGATGTAGAAGGCTCTTCTGTCTTTTTTCCTCTCTTCATCATCTCTGAGCTTTATTCCCTGAGATTGAACGATAGAGAAATCAAAATTAATGTAAAGCAGAGATAATAACAGAGATTTAATTAAAATAGTAAATTAGATAAGGATGAGAATTTTATTGCAAGCACAGGTAAATATATACAAATATCCTTGAGCCTTTAAAAGAATAAATGTAGTTGATTCCTTATAATTATGCATTATAGTCTTCGTGTGATTCTTTTTGGGTCTTGTCAAAACATCGCATCACAAACCCGGATGATATTTTGAAATGATAAGATTTAAGTGTAATGCTGATTTTGCGATTGCGATAAATCGTAATATCGCAAAATCAAAACATCACAAAATCACAATATCATAGAGTCGTAATGGTAATATATCGCAACATTGTGATATCGTGTTATCCCAAGATTGCAGGATCGCAAGATTCACCATATCGCAGTATCGCAAGATTGCAAGATTTTCCATGTTGCAATATCGCAAGATCGCAATATTAGAGTTATGGTATTTCAAAAGTTATTTCTGTCTTTGCGATTTGCGACGCTTGATGTATTCATTGAGAAATTTTTTTAATTATACAGAGTATACTTTAAGCACTTAATGAATTTTTAGAAATATTTCTAGGCCTTTATAAAGAGAAAAACATAACATTTAATCTTAAAAAGGGTTTTATTGATCGCTTTATCGCAAATTCCGACTAATGATTATTTGTGTTACCTTTTTCTTATGTGATCTATGATAAAGTGAAAAGAACTTAGTCTTAAGTGACTTAGCTTTAACGCTTTTTAAATGGAAAAACTCTTACTTGCTAGCTTTTTTCTTGAAAAATTTAAAAGGGTCCCCATTTATTATTACAATATTGATTATTATAAAAATGAAATGGGGGGGTTGTTGAATAGTACAACAGGTACCTTTTAAAAACATCTGCATCCTCAACTTACTTACCTTTGTCCTGCCCTGTCCATCCTTGTTGAGATTCACTCTTACACTTTGATTGCTCATGGAAATGCTTCAATTTTTTTATGATTTCCTCAAGTGACTGACGCTCATCATACTAAATTTGATCTCTAAAGGCTAATGGAAAACCACTGAAAAATCATTGAACTTTAGCCTTCTCATTGTTAAGATATGGTACATACCTCAATAGCTCCAAGAACTTAGTCGGGTACTCTTCATCTATCATTGACCCGATATTTAGCTCATAAAATTCTTTGGCCTTACTATTGTAGTACCTTTCTAACAAGTACTTCTTCCTGAAAATCCTCTTGAACTCATGCCAACTCAAGTTCTATGTCCTGATGTCTCTGATCCACTTCACATATTCCCGCCAGATGTCTGCTTTACCTTTAAGGCTGAAGATGGAAATTATGGCCTTGATATTATCTGTGTACTCATGCAACTCAAATAATTTTTTCATCCCAAGTATCCAAGCCTCTCCATATTTTGGTTTCTTCAAGTCTCCATCAAAATTAGGTGGATTTTATTTCTTAAATTCATTTTGCAAGTATCCCCTGTCAAGCATCTTGTAAGGATGAAAACGATGGTGGTCATAATGTATATCTAAACCATAACTGTAGTATAACTTGTATTCATCGCCCCTCCTATCTAGAGTATCCAATAGCCTGCCATCTCTCACTGTGTCTACTCTATCGGACTTGTGTCTACTAGGAGACCTACTTCCATATGCCCCATTAGTTATGTCCTCTTGTCCATGGATGATTTGAAGTGGCCCTTACTAGTGAAATTCTAACAAGCTTTGAAGAAGTATTGCATTAAACTATGCTTGTTTCTCTTGTGTCTGTATGATCCTGTCATTGTATGCCTTAAAACTCCTTATTTCTTCCTTCAATATTCTTAATGTGTCTACCAAATCAGAAGAGTGCCCACCACGCTGCTCATCTGATTCATAGGGAGAGTCTTTTTATTCTACCATATTTCTATTCATTTTGATCTCTTTCCTCCAAGGCATAATATGTCAGCTAAACCAAATCATAATAAACTAGTGTACCTTAGTATAATTCGAGGAGGATACCTCATCTACAAGATCATCCAAATCAATGTAATAAATGTACAAACATAATCATGACAACATATAGACATATAACAAGTAAGTGTACCGACGCATAAACATCATTCTAGCTAGAGTACAGTCATCAATGCATGACCATATCACTACACATACTATGAACTCATTCATGAAAACATCAGCCATACCAATGTATGTGGAAAATACACAATCATTAACATAGATAGTACACAAGCATACACGTAGACACTAGAAAATAATAAACATGGACAATAGATGAGCATAAACATGAATGATACACATGCATAAATACATGTCACCAAGCATAAACAAACAATACTTGTAACAACATGTAACAACGTGTAACCAAGCATACAAGGAAGATACAAGTAAGCACTTTACATGTATAAACAACACGTAGAAAATCATACACTCATGACGACACAATTCAAAACAACACCATCAACCAACACATGGTGACATGACTGCAACCATGACCAAAACTGTGCAAATACAACAAGCACATACACCACAAGTATGAGAAACACATATGAAACCAACAGAAATGCATAAAAAACACACCACCCATCCAGTCAAAGGGATGAACCATGCTCTGAGACTGCTCTGTAACACCCTCATACTACATCTACCCAAGTAACCAACCAACCAGGGTAAATATGCAACGGGAGGCTACTATGATCAGATTCAACCTCCTAGGTGACCTTAAGGAAGTGGAACTGACGGAAACACATCATACAAACCTTCCCCATCAGCAAAAAGACTCCCAAGAACCATCCCAACCACTCAGATGACTACACCCTGGGTCCCACTAAGGTTTTAGGATTTCAAACCCCTGGATGCTCCCACAGTATAGGCATGGGTGCGTCTGGGAGGCTCTATATTCTCCCACAGAGTATGCAAGCATCCATCTAGGGACCTTTTTCCACAAACCTATGCCAACATCCCTAGGTTTTGAACCACTCTTTCAAGCCCAGAGCCCAGCTCACTTCCCAAAATGAAATAACAAGCTCAAACATGAAATATAACAATGAAACAATGGTGCAAAATAAAATACTAGAATAAGGACTTGATTGGACCCCTACTAGCCATGACAGGAATTTCGTTAAACTTGTTACAAAAATGTAAGCTAAAGGCTTAAATAACATATCTGAACATAGGGGTCTCATACTTATTTGAGGATTTCTAAGAATCATTTTTCTCTTACATCATTAGTTGTAGTATCATCAATTAGGTCATAGATACATTGTTTATTCATTTACAAATAAAAACATGAGAAGAGCCATACATCATCATTGTCAGAATACATGCTCATAACCCACAAAATAACAACAGAAATATCAAGGATACATTAGCCATAGTATCCACATATAAACCAATACATTTACACATCAAATTCCAAGTAAATTAACTTCTCATTAATGAATGTAAAAACCAACCAGGGATGGGACTACCATGTTCCACTCGGCCATTTTTTGGATGATCCAAATGTCTCTTTAGCCAATCACCCCTATGTCATATTCTGATCATGAATGTGGAACTCATAACCAACAAAAAATAACCAAACAAGCATGGATGCTACTAGAGTTCTCCACCTACACCGTGAGTAATTTTACTTCGTCCTAGTCTCTAAGGCTTTACCGTAATCCACAATTTGATCTAGGGATCACTAGGCCCTACACTGAGACACACTCTCCAGGATTTACTGTACTTCCCATCCAGGAATACTAGGCCCAATGGAGAGAAATCCACCTCCCGTCACTCATTGACAAGTATTCCTAGGCCCACCTAGGCACACAATCCCTAATTTATCGCAATCCACAGTCTGATTCAGGGGCCACTAGGCTAGTGGCTTTACCGTAATCCACAGTCCATTTCATGGATCACTAGGCCATGTGTTTTTCCTTTTAGAGATCCACCTCACTCAGCTTCGAATCCATCTGGCATTCCAACTCAACCGATGCATGAGAACCCACCACATCAAGGCTATCCATAAATGAAAAGGTTAGGATGAAAACACTGTCACACCTGGAAAAACTCATGCCATGATAGAAAATAACCAAATTCAATACCATGCATACCAAATCTAGCAAGGAAATCACACATGTAAATCAATACCTGCAAAGAATCGTATTGTAGTTGTTTGATCCTACTCTTCCTTGCTTGCTCCTTCCTTCCTCTTGTCTTCTTTTCCTTTCTTGATCCAATACAAAAGTGCACCAAGAAAAATCTTAAGTGTCCAAGAGAGAGAGAGAGAAAGGGAGAGAGAGAGATATGTTAAATTTAAGAAACTTCAGTCAAATTCCACCTTGGAAAACTCAAATGACAAAGGTGATGATTGCATTCCTCTTTTCGAGAGGACAAAAATCGACCTAAAGATCAACTTGTTCGAATAAGCAGAAGTTGGTTTTTGAATTTATGTACCCACCCATGTATATTTGGTTAGGTTGGACCTATGCACATAAAAATGGAAAGGTCAGCCTCAACATCAAGTGGAACCTCATGGAAGCCTATAAATAGAAGATACCTCAAGATTATTTAGACACATTGATTAAGCTCTCTTCTTCTCTTGCATTTTGTCTTGAATCACACAGGTTTGACGGAAGGAGTTCATGTAGGGTCTGTAATCACGGGTGGGAGGCTCACTCTAATTTATGTTTTTCTGGATATTAGTTGCAGGCTTGATATAGAGATAATTTGGCCATAGCCGCAGGCACAGAGCATTATGGTAACAGCTAGGGACCCATAGTCACAAACATAGAGTGTTATGGTAGCGACTAGGGCCTTAGAAGGCAGATCAGGTTGTGCTCTCCCATAGTCTTAGGCACTAAGTGTTATGGTAGTATCTAGGGACCCATAGTCACTGTCACAAAGTGTTATGGAAGCAGATAGGGCCTTAGAAGGAAGATCGAGCTGCAATCACCCATAGTCGTAGGAGCAAAGTGTTATGGTAGCGACTAGGGACCCATAGCCATAGGCACAAAGTGTTATGGTAGCGGTTAGGGCCTTAGAAATGAATCTAAAATACTCCAAAGTTTCTGATCAGTGACAACAATGTTCAACAGTATGCTACAGGAAGTGACAATGTATCAGAATCAGAGTTTTTATGTTTAGATGTGTTTCATGGATATTGTAGTTGTTGTGAAGATATGGATCATTGTACTCTCTTTTGCTGAATCATTTGATGACAATCTACTAGAAGAAGAATTTGAAAGGGTTTTCCCCATAGTGGGTTTTACTCTAGTCTCCAACCAATCATGGTGTCTCTATGTGTGCATTATTTTTTTCCTATATTCCTTTATGTTCTGCTGCATTGATGATGATTTTATTATTCTTTCGACATAGTTGCATATGTCGATGAATAATGATGTACAAATTAATAATGTTATGATGCTATGGGATGAAATTAATGTGTTGATGAAGAAATGCAATTATCAAAGAAAATAAAAATATATCCCTATGAAAAATTTAACATGGAATCAGAGATGGGTTGAAGAAAAGCCATGGAGATCACCCCATGGAGACACTTTTGATGGAAGCAAGAAGAGGATGGTGGAGACCTAAAATAATTCTAGGGTATGAAGAAAACCCTAGGTAGTGAGTGCATAAGGATTTGATGGTTAGGTTTTGAGAGAAACCTTGGTTAATGGAAAATACTTGAGATTTGATGTATGAAACCCTAGCATGGTCTATGTGAATATGCTCAAACACTTGGGATTGATTTTATGAAGCCCTATATGACTTGGTTGTTAATAAAGTTGATTGAAGGCAACATTATTATGTGGACTATGGATAGTGATGGCTCTTGAAGACTAGTTCAAGAGGGAGAGGATTACCTCTCATTGAAGATAAGTACTCCTTGACTATTGATGTTTCTTTGCTTCCTCACTCTTGTTTATAATTATGGATATGATTATTATAATTATTGTTTTGATTAGTGCTTATACTTCTTTCATGTATATTTCAAGTATATGGATGTATCTAACCTCCTTGATGATATGTGATAAGTGGATCTTTCTTGAGGATCATTTGAGACGCGGGAAATAAAAGCCATATTTGGAAAAGGTAAAGAGGCACTTGATGAAAAGGTGACAAACACTACAATTTTCCTATGTGAAGGTGCACATTTATTTGAAATATACTACAAGGTATGCATGGTATATAATTTTAATGGTATGTTTCAACTATAACATTGGATGGTTAGGTAAGCCCTATGGTATGTTGAGAATGTCTCCTTCGTAAATGGCTCATGCATATGAAAGTGATTTGCATTTATGTTTCCTATGATGAAATGGTGCTTCTGGTATTGAATATTTTGATGATGATCTTCTTGATTACGTGAGGCTACTTATTTTTTATCTTGGATATAGTGGCATAGCTTGATGTTTGGCTAACATCTATTGTTTCTGGAAATCCTGATTCTGTGAAGAAGATTAACACCTTGACTCTAGTAAATGATACTCTTGAAACTTGACATGCATAAGACATGATGGATCTATTATAGAAGGTTACCTCATTGATATGGTATTGATAATGCTTGTGATAAGTATGATGAAAGTATATTGACACTCTTGTTGTTTTGGTAATTTTTTATGGAATGACCTGACTTGATCCTATTGATCATGACAAGCATGGTAACCATGATAGAACAATGAGATTGATACTTTAGATCTCTTATTAACCGTGGTTATGTTTTTATGTGATTAGTTAAATTGAATGCCCTGACTTGATGACAAAAGTTTTATTGTGTTCATGGTCCTTGAAGTGTGATGTATCACCTATTTGTTGCCCCTATCATGAGAATCTAACCCTTGATGAAAGTTTGATGTGATCATGTGATGATGTAGTAGTTTACCATGATGGATCTATGTTTGATTTAATGATCTAACAAAACTGATATTGCATGACTCTAGTAAAGACAGGATGATGACATGAATGAAGATGAAATTATATGTTCTATTGAAGTATTATTTATGGGTATCTAACATTATTGATATACACCATATTTTTTAGCCTGACTCATACAAAGGAAGGCCCATAGGTGTTACCATGCCTGATAGACACAAAAATGAAGTTTTGTGCATAAAAATAGATGTTCACCTGGAGGATGTCAGTTCTATAGATATATAGCTGGAAGATTTAAGAACATGTAAGTTTTAATGTTTGTTATAATATGAACATGAAGATTGAACTATTGTTTGCATGTGACCATGACATACATATAGATATGTAATTATGTTTACAGGAATTTGACATGATTTGACTGAGTGATATAGATGAACTATATGATGTCTGATGATGACTTAGACCTTTGACTTAATGGTTGAGATATGTCTAGATCTTACCATGATAGAAAATTTGGATTTGACATGATGTATAATGATTTGACTTGACGACAATGATATATGAGCAGTGTGACTTGTATTATGATCATGGGAATGACTTGATGAAGTTTTGGATTGATATTAAGTGGTTGATGACAACCTGTTGGCATGATAATAGATGATGTCATGACTTGATGAAAGCTTTACCTATCACCTGGTCCAATGAACTGACACTGAGATATTTATATATTTTGATATTAGTATTGATCTGTCTTCTAAAATTTGATGAGTTGATTTAGTTGATTTGATTGCATAATAATGATTTATGTAAGGCTAAGCTTGATGGTTTGGTAAAGTGTTATGGTTGGAGTGAGCATTGCATGAAGAAATCTCCCTCGATCTAGATATGTCTGCATTGACATTTTTCTCATGAAGTCGGGATGCTATATTGATCCAAGCCTTTTTCTTCAGAATTGTTCCAAGGTATAAATTTGATTTTGATTTTGGTTTTTATATACTGACGATCTACTATTTTCAGGTAAAGAGCCCCTGATGATATAAGTTAGAGGGAGATGGCTTCTCAAGATTGAAATGATGTATCAAAGCATGATTAAACAATTTTTGAAGTTGGGAAAAGATAATCTATTTTTTGAAGCTATTAAAGAAGTATTGGAAGATAGAAATACAAATCCTTGGACACTCTAATTTGAAGTTCAAGATGTTGTTGAATATGACATGGAAATCGAGTATTGATTGAAGCATTGGTGTTCTGTTTATAACATCCATCCATATATATACAATGATGTGCATAGAAACTGAGTAGATTCATGATTGAGTTGCTTCATTCACATTGAGTTTCCACCAAGAATCCTTCGAGGTGTTTGCAGGAGATGATTTATTCTTGGTCTGAAATATTCCTCCTATGATATATGACTATATGAATATGCTAATGTTGATTGGGATAATTATTGATGAGATGAGAGCATATGAGTGTTGCCTTAGTATTATATCTTGGATGAGAGGTCCATATCACGACCGAGATTAAGTATGATGTTGCTAACATGGCTAGCTATGAAGCATGATGATGAAGAAGATAATATCATATATATATATATATATATATATATATATATATATATATATATATAGTTGGGACCGAGATACTCTCATATATTGAGAGACAAGATGAGGCTTGTGGTTGGCATCTCCTTGAGAGGGAGGATGATTCCATTTATGTTTTATATGATTATTTATGTTCTAACATGATATTTGAGTTGATGTCCTATATTGAACAGGAGAAAAATACTACTGATACATGATTATTAACTGATACAAGTACGATGATGTAATTATGACGAGAGAAACGTTGATCGAGGAGACTGAGCCATACTCTTCTCCCCTATTTTAGCTCCTAGGGTGAGGAATTGAGAAAAAGGGATCAAGGGGTTGAGGGGCATTATCCCTATCTGTTACCCATAGGGTTGGATTAGTATCTCACCCTGTCTTGGTGTTGTAAAATATACCCTAGCTGGCATCATACACACAAGATTGGGCTTGTTGGAATTATCCCTCTCTGTCTAGACAATAAATGAGGAGGCTTGGAGGCGTGTGATCCTTACCTCTTGGTAAGTCGAGTATCTCGTTCAAGCTATATTATGATGCATGTTTTCTACCACATGACTATTCAAGGTCATTGCTAGGAAGATCAGTAGGCAATAGGATGGGTTGAGTAGTATCTCCCCTATGTCACCTATTGCTCGATATGGGGTCGTAGTAGTAGCTCTCCATGAGATTCTGGGATGAGTAGTAGCTCCCTGATGTGATTTCAGGTTGAGTTATGGTCCCTAATGATATTATATTTGATGATTATGCGGGTCGTATATTTGACTCCTCCCACCAATATTTTTGGGTAGTAACCCGATGATGTTTCTAGGTAGTATCTTGATGAAATATTTCTGGGTAGTAGCTCATTGACAGATATTTCGGGTAGTAGCCCATCGACTGATATTTCAGGTAGTAGAATGCTAACATATATTCTGGGTAGTAGCCCACTAAAAAATATTCTGGGTAGTAGCCCGTTGACATAAATTTCGGGTAGTAGCCTACTGGAAAAGGTTTCGGGTTATAGCCCAATGAATAGAGGGTGGTAGCTTAAGCTCCCCTCTGGTAACAAATTATTCTTCATCTATATTGAATAATATTCAACATATGAGCAGGGTCAATCAAGCAAGCAAAAATAGATGTACAATGATGATTCAGGATGATGAGATACTTGAGATGGGAAGTATGTCATATTGATCGATGGTCAGATATTGGCAAGTGTAATTCTCTCTAGTTGAGAGGGAGTGTTAAATTTAAGAAATTGCAGTCGAATTCCACCTTGAAAATATCAGATGAAAAATATGATCATTTCATTGAATTCCTCTTTTTGAGAGGACCAAAATCGACCTAAAGATCACCTCTTTCGAATAATGAGAAGTTGGTTTTTGAATTTATGTACCCACCCATGTACATTGGATTAGGTCGACCCTATGCACATATACCAATGGACAGGCATGCCTCAACATCAAGTGGACCCTCATGGAAGCCTATAAATAGAAGAGACCTAAAGCTCACTTGGACACATTGATTAATCCCTCTTCTTCTCTTGTATTTTTTCTTCGCTCGCATAGGTTTGATGGAAGGAGTTTGCAGAGGGTCTGTAATCATAGGCGGGAGGATCACTCTAATCTAGGGTTTTCCAAATCTTAGCCACATTCTTGCTACAAATATTTCTCGACCATATCCATAGGCAAAAAGTGTTATGGTAGCGGCTAGGGACCCATAGCCGCAGGCACAAAGTGTTATGGTAGCAGATAGGGCCTCAGAAGGCAGATCAAGTTGTTATCACCCATAGATGCATGCACAAAGTGTTATGGTAGTGGCTAGGGCCTCAAAAGGAAGATCGGGTTGCACTCACCCATATCTGTAGTCACAAAGTGTTATGGTAGTGGATAGGGCCAAAAATATGAATCTATAGTACTATGAAGTTTTCGCTCAGTGACATCAGTGTTCAACAGTATGCTACAGGCAGTGAGAGTGTATCAGAATCAAAGTTTTGATGTTTAGATGTGTTTCATGGATATTCTATTTGTTGTGAAGATATGGATCATTGTACTCTCTTTTGTTGAATCATTTGATGACAATCTAATAGAAGAATAATTTGCAAGGGTTTTCCCCATAGCGGGGTTTTCCCTAGTCTCCGACCAATCATGGTTCCTCTATGTGTGCATGTTTTTCTTCCTATGTTCCTTTATGTTCCGCTGCATTGATGATGATGTTATTGTTCTTTCTACATAATTGCATATGCTGATGAATAATGATGTAAATATGAATAATGTTATGATGCTATGGGGTGAAATTAATGTGTTAATGAAGAAATGAAATTATCAAATAAAAGAATAATATAGCCCTATGAAACATTTAACAAGAGAATAGTGAAAGAGCTCTAAAACTAAACTGAAAAAAGGCACCAAATTATCCTTAGAAGCCTTTTTATTGATGAGGCCTCTATTTTCCTCATTTCCCATTATTTTCCTTTATTTTCCTTCTCACATGCAACTTGTGACCTTTCACCTCCCTTTTCTCCTAATTTCCATTATTTTCATAAATAAATGTGCCAAAAATGCCATCTTGCCTTTCCAAAGCCTTTGCCTTTGTCAATTTCCTTATCCATGATAAACCAAATGAACACCTACTAGGATGTTTTTGCCTAACATCTAGCTTGGAATAAGTGTCCCAGCAACCGTGGTTGTTATTTTTTCCTTTTTTACCTTTTATTACATGGAATTTTCATGAGGGTTGTTACACTATCTAGGGATTTATTGATCAATAAGTATTCCATAACTTAATAATTTAATCCTCAGATTAGATTCCTAGGTCTTACATCATCCAAGGGTGAATAAATCCAATCATTTTCTTGTATCTCATAACTTCTCTTTAGCCATTTGTAGCCTCAACATTATTTTCTAAATTTTTTTATTAATAACTTAAAAAAAAAATATTTACATAAAATAACTAACGTCAACAAAATATTTTATGTTACTGATAAACCAAATTCATTTAAGTCTTAAAGTCACAACATATACAAATTCAAAAATAATACTAAGTCAAGAGATATCATGGAGATCTATCCAAGCATTGAGAGGGATCAAATCTCAAATCTCTCTATTAAGATGCAAACCTCTTTTACAAAAAAAATGAAATTTAATCTCTCTTAATACTTGATAAATCTGAAATTAAAATATATCTAAACTATAAAACACATCTCATTTTATGCATTTTTATTTTTATATTTGACCAATCAATTTATTTTTATATTTCACTAATCGTTTTTCTGGATAAATTAATTTGATTGTATACTCTACAAAATTATTAACATGTAATGGAGTTCACTTAATTAATTTAAAAGGATAGCATGAATGAGATGTGTGAGATGTGTCGCTTAATATATATCGGTAATGTTAATAAATAAATTAAGAGAAGGAAAATTTATGTATAGATAAATTTTTTTAATATATATATATATATATATATATATATATATATATATATATGATCACATAATAAATTGGAAAAAAATGCAATGAATAACAACACAATGGAAAAAAATACAAGTATCATGAACATGCATGACATAGATTAAAAAAAATAGAAAACAAAACAAGTATCATCACTATGGGAGAGATTAAAAATACTAATTTTCTAAGTTAATGATCAAGTTTTTTTATATGTAAAAGATTATGTTAAAATGTATATAATGGTTTATTTATTTGTAAGGTGATTGGTTGAGGTCTTATTATGGGTTATTTAGTAGCTTTCATTTTTATTAGTTATCAGATTTTTTGTTTTTTGTTTTATTACCTTTTTTTTTTAGGCTTGGTGGGACTACATATTTACCATGTCCAAAATATCACCCCGATTGGAGTGGAGAATTGAACCAATGACTTCACATCAAAGAGTGCCTTAACAGAGCACCCGACCACCTTATATCCAAAGCCACTTGGACAATTTTATTTCCTTTTTATTTTATTTTTTTATTTTTTTCCTTTTTCTATTATTTCAATTTCATGAATTATAATGTTTTATCCATATTTTTAATTTAGGATGACTTATTATTATATACCAATAACGACTAGTTTTAACAGAGATCATTGAGCAATGACACATCCTTATTATTTATTCAATAAGATTGATTTCCTTCCTCACCTTGTCCTGAGGATGAACCACATTAGATGGTTTGAAACATTGACCAAATCCTAATGATGTGATTAATCCGAAAGACATTTATCTACATTATGGATCACAAAAGTCTTAGATCTAACATTAAAAAAATATTTTAAAAAATTATATATATGTTAATAAAAAATAACACACACACACACACACTCACATATATATAAACATATATATTAAAGTGTATATATTTTAATATAAAAAATATTGGTTAATCATATTTCATAATTTTTGGTGATGACATTCAACAATACAGTGTTTTATTTTGTGATGAAATTTTTGTCTTTATTATTTTTTAGTTTAAATAAGCTATATTTAAGCTAAGCGACAGGTACTAGCTACTATGACATAGCTCTTGTTTTATTATTAATCTCATTTTTTAAGTGCAATAATAATAACGACAATGAAAATGATAAATTATTTGGTCATAAATCTATTTTATATGATTTTTCAAACACCAAGTTGGTCCCTATTTTCAATATCGGATACTTGTGGAAACCTCATGGAAATAAGATAGAAAGCCTATAATTTTGATTTAATTATGATTTTACTTTCCCCAACCTTACCCCTTGATTGGAAATTTTATCTAAGTCTTGATTCATATTCCTATATATGTGAAAGAAGGCAATCTCCTCAAATTTTTTCAACTGCAAAACAATTCCGTTGAATATAATTGAGAATTCCATGTTTAGGTCTTGCTTTAAAGACTTGCCTTATGACTATCATCGAATCTCCTAATACTGATAATTTATTTATGCCTTTATTGATGGAAAGCTCCAGTCCCTTTCATAGAGCCAAATACTTAACCTAGTTATTGGTTGCAATGCCCAAACGCCAAGCATAATTAGTCTCATTTTGTCCCTCGAGACAAAAGATCACCCCTATTAGTAATATACATTTTTAACATACAACTCTAACAATTATTAAATATGTTAGATCTAATACTTTTGTGATACATAATGTAGATAAATGTCTTTCGGATTAATCACATCATTAGGATTTGGTCAATGATATGATTAATTCGAAAAGCATTTATCTAAATTATTAAATATTTACTAAATTAATTAAACTTTAACTACCTTCATAAAAACATAAAAATACCCATAATGATAATGCCTATGCTTTTTAACATGAAACACCTTCCTCTATTGTGGGATAGAGTGCATTATTACTCCCATGATTCTAGAGCCACTACTTTTTCACATTGAATGCCTTCCTCTCTTTTACAATAGAGTGGACAAGAATGGATTAAAAGGACATTGATGTATTACACTTTGAAATAAACTTTAAAAAATAGGATTCATTATATTGAGTTAGAGTTTACTCTATAAAGTAATTTGGAAGTAAACTTTGGAAAACTTAAAGTATTTTTTGATAATTCATTGGAGTAATATGGGTAAGACCCAAGCTAAAGCCTAGCCCATTATAACACCAAGAGTATATTTGACAAACTATAACTCGTAAGCCAGATATACCAGGAATTTATAACTTAACAAGGGTCGATATTCCATGTGGGTGGGGGAGCCTACTCCTTGAGCCTTATCACAATGGGCCAAATATGCCCCCCTATAAGATTTGAAATCAGGTGGAAGGGACAACATCCTATTGTGCCAACCATTTTTTAAAATTACATACAATTATATTTAAAGTTTTTAGAGTTATTATTGATAATTTCCTTAACATTTTTTTAGGAATATTGTCCATAACATACATTCTTATTTACTTAAATATTAATATAAAATTTAAAGCAATGTTTCCTTTCAAAGTTATTATGAAGTAGAATTAGTTTTACTAAGTCATATATGGGCAAAGTATAAATTAGAGTGCTTTTAATATTTCAACATATTTAATATATTTTTCTATCATATGAGAAGTAATGTACATGTTCTCATTTTCCCTCTTTTTCAATAATGGTTATTGTCCCAACCATCACAACCTCGTATCTAGATTAATGCACTATTATAAGTCCAAGCTTTGACACCCATGGATTCGAGCTCATTTAACACGAAATGCTAAGTTGAGGTCGAATGCCATTTAAACTAGATTGAGATGTTGTTTCCTCCATCACTTGTAGCCCCTATGTGTTTGTTGTAGAGGTCAAGATGCTTTTTAGGGATGTTGTAGTGTCATCTTTGGGCCTTCATGGCTCTTCACCATGTCTATGGATAAGGTTTTATCCATTCTCATAGTTGTGTCGCTAAGAGAGTCAAGTGTCACTTTGAATTTTATAAAAAGATGGGCTCATTTACTAGTTGGTTGGAATTTTGCCTAAATTGGTGGATCTAAATTGCTAGGTTCCTTGAAGTTGTAGGTCCCTTCTATCAAATGAGGTTAATATCTCTTGTGTGCATGGGGTTTATTCATTGTATATATTAATATATATGTCTATAGGGACATTATTCTCCACTCTAGTCCTTAGTTCTAGGGAGCTGTCAACCTTTGCATGAATCTTGTCTACCCTATCTTTAACCCCTTTGTGAACTATTTAATCTTAGCTTAATTGTTAGCAAGGATCCCTTATCTTCCCTATAATTTTTTCCTCATAAGATCTTGATTGAGATTAAAATTTTTGTTGTTAAATTTCATCACTCCAACCCTAATATGATAGAAAAGCAACATGTAATGTACCCAACCACCCCTATGTCTACTAATATGGTGCTATACTTCAAAATTTCCTCTTCTATGCTAATTGAACATAGCTCTAATACCATAATATGTTCTATCATACCAAATAATGAAATGTTCCAATATGATACGTAAAATCATGCATCCATCTTGAAAATATTCATAATTATAAATGCATGTTGTTTATTAAACATAATAGCATTTAAAACCATAATATGCACAATTTAACTCAACATAAAGACACAAAACTAGAACACTTATCTTTAAGAAAATAATACACCAATTGGATGCAAATGTTGGAATGTTCCACCAACCATATGCACTATTGCACTAATCTCTCTGCAAAAAACATCATTGGGCTGGGGCTATGAGTCTACAAGGATGAAATGGATCTATGGTTAGCTACAGTTGCCATGCATGGCCCAGTATCCAAAATTTTCATATCAAAATAAATCCTACAATTCAAACCTCCCAACACTCTTTCCTCTTCAGTTTGCACAAGTCAAGGAATGGGATCCCATTTTGTGCCATGCATTCACTTTGTCTACCCTCATTTCCTATAGGTATCTACCATATATTAGAAAAGTAATATATCAATAAGGAGCTCTGAGTAATTTCATAGCATAATTCCCTTAACAAGCATATTCAACACTTTATTACAAGCATGGAAACCTAGCTCTCAAGCATGGTTTTTCCTTCCATTGATGTACACTCAACCAAAAGAATGATTTAGAATAATGAAAAACTCCCAAAATCCAAGGTGTAAGTATGCATGTTCCCAACTCACCACATGGTTCTCAAGGAAACCCACATAACTACTTTGGAAACTAGTCTCGAAGATGATACGACTTTAGCATAAATCAAGGTAAATGACTTTGGTTTAAAATAAAATAATATTATTTTGGCTTTTGGCTCTATGAGAACACTCCCCCACCCACAAGATTGCTTTCATTCCTCTCTTGTGGGATCATAGCCCCCATGTTCTTATCCAATTTATCTACAATCAATGATGTTTTTTTTTTATTTGATCAATGTCAAATTAAATATAACATCATTTGGATCTATAACATCCATTTTATATATATATATATATATATATATATATATATATATATATACACACACAATACTAATCCATGGATTAGACAAGGGATATTAAACAACACACAACCTTTGCGAGGATGTATATTGAAATAAATCTCTCAAAATGCCCCCCTAAAAAGATTTGGCTTGATGCAAGAAAATACATGCTGAAATATAAGCTAGACTACATGCATGTCAACTTATGTTGCAGATCTTGTTTTACAGTTAGGAACATGTTCTTGTATTTCCCTAAAAAACCTTGCTTATGAATAGGGGGAGGTGAAACATATCAAATCCGTTTCCAAAAGGTAACATAATTTGAAATCTACATGGTGGAACAAAGATAACGCAATAACTTATAGTGATAGAAAGTGAAACCCAAAATGCAAGCCCATATCCCAATGAATATGCACTCACTTTTAGATCATTATCTAAAGTCTCATTGATTTAAATATAAACAATTCCATATCAACATGAATCTAGTAGCTAACCTCATAAGGAAGATGAAGCAACCACTCTTGTTTGTGACGTAAACACTATAGAAGAGAGGCTTATATTGTTGTGCAGGGACCAATAGTTGTTATAGTACTGGTCCCACACGTCTATTAAAAAATCATAATAAAACATCAATAAATTGAACATAAATTGTTGATATTAAGTTATATATGTTATTAACTTATGTCCAAAATGGGTCCATATGTTGATTGGACCAAAAATTGTCATACAACTAAGCATTTAACATAACAAGTTGAAAAGACATTATGCCCCAACTACCTCGAGATCTGAATTAGAACTTAAGTCAAAACGCACTACAAAACATTCCATTAACTTCTATCCAGCAGTACACCTATCCCATCAAACAAGCACACACATATTTCCACTGGAGCAACATTTCCCATCGTTGGGTAATGCCTTCACAAGAACAGGTGAAATGTGTGTCAACCATATCTACATGTGTGTTCAACCATTCAACCTAATGAAGGCAATAAATGACACCATTCAACTACTAAATGCAATAAATGACACCAATCATTTCAATTCAACAATTAAAAACAAGAAAGCACAAGGATCAACCATGAAAGTTTATCAACCATTGGATCATGTACAAATCAATTCAGAACACACATTTGAATTTGGGAGATGGAAATCCATGCCAATCTCCCCTACCGATCAAATTCCAAATAAAAAAAAATATAAAATTGCACATCAACCCTTATTGAACTGCATTTGAAACATTCATTCTACTCATAATATACTAAAGACATACAATCAAAGTGTGTGGACAATGTTACATTCATTCTACTCATCAACTGTTGGAGACATACAATCAGAGTGTATGCAAAATGTTATCAGGTTTAATTTTGTTGAATAATGTTATCAGGTTGATTTTGTTTACTTTTGTTGTTGTTATTGTTTATTTTTGTTGTTGTTAATTAGGATAAAATATAGGATACCTTGTTATTCCATATAGGATAAATTAATTGTAATTTAACAGGTTTTTAAAGACCATCCTTTGATTATGTGTGAAAAGGAGTACAACTACAGAAAATATTACAAAATAGAGACCTTTGGGTTACCAAAACAAAACACCCACAAATGAAGCCAAAAAGAAAATAAAACAACACCGGAACTAAAAAACCTGAGTAACATCACCTTGCTTTATGTCCCTCCACTTCTTTATGATTTTAGGCATCTTGGAGTGTCAAACATTGTGTAACCGAAGTGGAAGGCTAGCTAAAAAGTGTGCAAGTTTATGCATGCATTCTGATTCTCTTAGCTATTAGTCTATCAAAATCCTTTACCATTCAAAAACAAATATCAATATATTTTTTTAACGATATCAAATAAAGAAAACTAAGATAAATCATATATTTTTGTTTAAAACTATTCTTCCAAATTGATATCATCTAGGAACTTACTATATTCTAGAAAGCTAGCATATAATTATATTTTTATAAAATTCTTCTTCTAAATTGAATCATATGTAGCGTACCGCATTCTAGAAAACTAACATTTGATAGACCAATAGTCAGATAATATTTTGTCCCTCAAGTTGCAAGAGCTTATCAGGTTACAAGGTATTATTGAACTTTAGAACCCTCTTCCAAACACAGATGTAAACATGTCACTCCATTTGGTATGTTAGGAGAAACCGATCCATCTGTTACATGTAAAAAAACCAAAACTATGCCAAAATTAACATAAAATCAAATTAATATATTATTTTTCTATCAATAACTACATTCCCAATTCCACATTTTTATTATTTTTACTATGATAGGGTATTACAAATTAATTGTGTAATTACATGTCCAATTTCACAGATTGTTCACCAATTACCATTGTAGACAATATGCACTGATACAAAAAGAAGACTAAGAAAAATCAACATTTTTTTAAAATCAAAATTTCGTGGTAAATCTACAGGTTGTTGCACCGATGTTAAGAGTTTCTATTGCAACTCGTACAAGGAACAGGAGGAGGTGAGGGACCAAGGTGGCCTAGCTGCAATGCAGTTCATAAGATGATGACAAGGGGGATGATGCGAATGCTCCCAAATGTCCCAACAATGTTGTTGAGAATGATATTTTGGTGGAAAATCATTTTGTCCCACCATCAACCATAGAGCCATTGTCAACCACAGTGCAAGGTGCAAGTTCAACAAAGAATATCAGTTCCATAAGAGGTTGGACAAAAGAAGACATGCTAGTTGCAATTGATGACATAGATTTTAGGGAATATTCAATTTATTCCGCTGCAAATAAACATGTGATTGCTACCTCAAACATACCTTATTGGATAGATAGGTTGACTCATACAAAGCATAGAAGGAATGTTACAGTTATGACCGAAGAGGGGGAGGGTGAGGTGGCTGAGTGGTGTAAGGAGATGGCCCAATTGGGACAATGGTCGGAGCTAATACAACTTAAATCCATAGTTGCTCAAATATTTCATGAGAGGCCAAACCCCTTCAAAGATGAGTTTCCTAGTAAATCATGGTGGAGTGGGTTTAAAAAAATGCATCCAGACTTTGTGTTATGTACAATAAAGGGCCTTGATAGAGATAGGGATTTAAATATACACCTACAGTTGTGTCCAGGTTCTATGACACACTTTCTATTGCATATGAGAAACACTCATATGCCCCATACCATATATGGAACTGTGACGAAAAAATATTACATGCATGAAGGAATTGTGGTATACGGGTAATTGCGAAAAGAGGGAGTAGAAATGTCCCTAAGATTTTGCCTAAGATTAGGGAGTGGATGGCTATTATTTGTTGTGTCAATGCAATTGGTTCTTCTATCCTAGGTTTTTATCTATTCAAAGGTTAAAATCAACTAAAAAACTATATACAAAATTGTGAACTAGGTGCATGCATGACTACACATACCCATGCATGGATGACGAAGGAACTATTCATGAATTGGATTTGTCACTTTGTTGCATCTATAGTAGGTGGTGTCTCGCCTGAAAATAAACACCTACTGGTTTTAGATGGCCATGGAATCCACATGGATGTGCATACAATTGAGGAGGCCAACAATTTTGGCATTGACCTGTTAACACTGTCGGCTCATACCACTCACAGATTGCAACCCCTTGATGTCAGTGTGTTTGGGTCTTTCAAGAACTATTTCAGGGCCAAGAAATCTTCATGGAAGGCAAATAATCCAGGGGTGGAGATAATTTTTTTTTAGCTAGCTAGGCTTGCAAGTAAAGAATTTAAAATGGCTCTCACACCTTCTAATATCAAGGTTGGATTTAGGAGGACTAACCCTATGGCCACTGAATGTTGATGCTCTTATGTATGATATTGATTGCAATAAGGAATTTGATGTGGAAGGTCAAGAATCATAGGACTTACAAGACCATGTTTGATCTGAACTTATGTAGGAACAAAATAGAATACACATATAAACATAAACACATAAGTGCAATAGAAATAAAACTCCATTTCATTAATATCAAATAACTGAAATATGCTTACAAACAAAATGGTAATAAACTAGCTCGGGTGATGGTAGCTTATCTTTAAGAAGAGATGTGGCGGCTACATGCCTTTGAATTGTATTACAATGAAGCTCGGTGGCCCTTTTATCATTGAGAAATAATGAGAAACCCTAAACATAAAAAAACCTAACCCCAGGAGATGAAGCACCAAAAGCTTGTGGGCCCCGTTGGGGTAAGTTGGAATGTCAAATTTCTGGGGTCATAACTTTGGCATACGATCTCTATTTGGCTATCATAATACCTTGTTTCGAAGATCTCAATGAGGAGGCCAAAAAAAACTCATAAAATAATTAGGGACTTATCTGGTCTCTCCATTTTCCCTAAAAAATCATTTTAGTCCCTTAAAATGGCTCCAGAAGTTTAGGACCCAATAAACTGCCAAAAATAGTAAATTGTGCTACAATTAAGGAAACTAAAAAAGAAAAAGAAACAATGGTGGGGGTCCAAGTGGAATAGTTGGGTGGCCACCAATATCCACGATCAATGTTGATGCCTAAGAAGATGTGGATGGGCAGGAAGATGTTTTTCTTGCTGAAGATATGATGTCCCTTTCTGAAGGGAATTTCTATGGTGATGATGATGAACATTTGAGTGAGACATAGTTTAGTCATGAACTAGTTGTCAATAGCATGGAATTTGTCACACCCACTAAACCACCTGCCAATTCTACATGTGATATTCCATATGAGGCAATTGATCATGTGAATGATAATGCAAACTTGTTTTCAACTGATAACATAACATGATTAAACAATGAGAAATTGAGCATGCCAACCCAGGTAACCCCACCATCATGGTAATTGGTAGAGGCCATGATGAATATCAACACACATAATGTGTCATCCACCAATGATGAAATCATGGACATGCCTTCACAACCATCAGATTTGAACAATAAACTTGTTCATTATTTTGTAAACAATGGATCACTGGAAGAACAACCTGTTCAACATGAAGTACCATACGAAGTCAACAATAGGGGGCAACCAGTTGTCCTAGAGGTTGAAAGGCAAGTGTTAGGCCTTGAGGATCATGTGAAAATGAAGCAGCGAAGACTTGGTACGTTCCTAAAGCTTCCAATAGAGAGAGTGAAGGAATCATCAAGGCACTCAACAATAGATTATCTTTGTTTAGGGAGGAGTTCACAATTTCTCACCTTTTAAGACTATATGATATTATTGTTTGAGTCTAAATGTAAAAAAAAATGAAATTTAGGAATCTAAACAGAGAAAGGAGGAGTTTTCCAAGGAAAAGAGAGTTGCAAGGATCACAACAACAGAAGCTCGAGAAAAGGAAAGGTTGGAAAGACAGAAAGCAAGGGAAGATAAGGAACATCAAAAACAATTGGCAAGGCTAGAGAGGGAGGCAAGAAAGCTTCAACAAGTGCTAAAAAAGGAGGAGGGCTGACGTACATGGAATAATATGGTCCAATCCATTTTGAGACAAATAGGATGATGTGCAACACTATGGACCGCATTACAGAGCATACGCCATCATACCAAGCACTGACTAACATCTAAGTCCCCCACTATCAATGAGGGGTTATGCCCACCTCTTATACCTCTACTAGTGCATGTTTAAATCATATGTGTGATTATAGGACACCTCCACTCAGTTTTGGAGTTAGTAGCACAAGTGGAAATTTGGGCTACTCAGTCCCTCCATGGCTACAACGAGAAAATAAGACTTAAGCATATGGCAACATTCAAGCACATTAGAATCAACCAATCTTGGGTAGGCCACCATACTTGGCTCGAGCAGGAAACTCAACAAGTTTGGGCAATGCAAGAAATGGAGGCCATCAAACATAGGGGTGGCATGAATTCATTTTTGTAACCAAATCACACTGTGGATTTTGTAAGGATGCAATATGTTGCATGATTAATATAATAGTTCACATACGGTCGAACATACAATTTAATATAATATTTCACAACGCACTTTGTGCAATTGCGGTTTACTTTACGATATAGTTATTTTGTTGGTTTGTAGCATACCTATATTCAATAGTCCTAGATACATTATAAGGTGACAATAGTTTCTGAAGTACCAAAACCTTCAAATACTTTGTCAAGAAATTGTTATAGTTCCTCATATATTATCAAGTCTTATAATTATAGAGTGATTGTAAGACATTCCAAGAATCAAAACCTTAATTTTATCGACATTGAATATAGGGCTCACGATCCTCCTGTGCTTCACCCATCCCAATTAATCTACAAAAATCAATCCCCACCCTCACAAAGCCAACACAAAGGGCTTGGGTGTCTCCTTTCCATAGTAGTCGTATTTATTTGATAAAGCTTCCTTGATTAGCTTAGGTTCTGAAATATACAACCTTGGGTGGATTCCATACCAATATAAAAATGTCTCTCCTCTACAGAAACAATTACCAAATGTAATTAGACATTGGCTTCAACCTTGACAACATTATTTAATGCATAAGGCCTCAATGTAAAGTCCCTAAAGAGCTTAATTATAGAAATTTTGAAGTAAAAAATGGGCCTCAAAACAAAATTGTACAAACAAAATCAACTTTATAAGAACCAATAGGATTCAAGATGATGATGTCAACCATGGGAGATGATTCACCACTTTTGGAGTAAAAAAATAAAAATATTAAAATAAATAAATAAATAGTTTTCAAATCATATTTTCAACTTACCTCCCTAAAATTTTACTCAAATTTTGAGCGAGAGAACTCATTGTATGTAGAATTCAATTCCTCATCCAAGGAGTACCCATGTTGCATACTTAAGATGGACCCTGCTACATGAAAAATGAGAAATACATGAAAAGTGTGATTGCAATCACATTTTTTATGTATTTCTCATTTTTCATGTAGTAGGGTCCATATAAAGCATGCAACATGGGTACTCATTCGATAAGGAATTGAATTATTCATCCAACGAGTGCTCCCACTCGAAATTTGAGAAAAATCATAGATAGATAAGTTAAAAATAAGAGTTGAAAAAGTAGTTTTCTCTTTTTTCCCTCTTAAATTTAATGTAATCTAATCTTATTTTATTATTTCCACTGTTATTTTATAATATTCCTTAGTAGGCCCATTTTAGAAATCAAAATTTCTCTAATGGATTATTATGCTCCCAAAAAAAACAATTAAAACGACAACCAATGCTTCAACATTCCTTCTAATCACTTCATCCATCTTCAAAACCTCACATAACACAACACTATTACAGGGTTGCTTCACTATGACTGCCCAATAGTTTTCTGTTTCAATGAAATTTTCACAGAAATAAATTAAGACACTTTATAAAATATTCACAAAAATCTGCGAAAATGCTTCATATTTATAAGTGCAATTAAGACCTGAAAATGTTATGAAACTGCACTCAACCTTATATTGCCATGATTAATGTGGTATACCTAGGGGGATAATATAGGGTACTAAGGGAGGTACCCAAGGGAATAATATGATGTAATAATATAAGAATGATAAATAATTGGGCCATAGTTAATAAATAAAGTGGTTAACCCACATTATGTAAGGGACCACATGTAGCTAGGGAATAAAGTGATAAGCCTGTTATTGCCTAAATCCACCTTAGGCTGAAAGGAAGGCAGAGTTCAAGGTAACATCAAACCACGCTCAATCTGGTAGCTAGCCCTACTAAAACAGGAGAGGGCTCTCTCCAGGTCAAACTCAGTTAAAATAACCAATAGGGTCTGAGATGACTGAAATGAATGCTAATTTTAGGCTAGGTATATGAATCGAGTCTGATTTAGTTTTTAGGGTTTTTTTGTTGGAGAAAAGGGAAAGGCAATTTTGGGCTTGGGGATGAGGCCAAATTCTTGCAGAGTTCAAGTTGGGGCAGGGAAAGCAATGAATTTGATGTCTTAGATTCAATGAATGGATGGAAAAGACAGCGGAGGAGCTGAAGAGGGCAAGAGGGTGCAAAGATCCTCTTCAAACTGACGAAAACATACAAAACTAAACAAAAGTTCAAGGCAGAGCACCAACAAACTAATGAATTCAAACTTAGTCACTCATTTGTTTAATTTCAGAAGAAAATAGAAGGGAAATGGCATACATAAAACATTAATGAAACTTACAGATACATGGAGAAAAACATCATCAAAACTCAGAGCCACAAGGATCCCAGCAAGTGCTGCAAAACTCTGGTCTTTCCTTTGCCAAAAATCTGAAATGAATATACAATGAGGTGCCAAGCTATTCCCCAGTATCCAACCATGAATATGTCTTAGAAAATACAATATATAGACAATTCTAACCCCTTCCCATGCCTCTAGGGGTCGATCTCATCCTTCTAGGAGCTGTTTCAACCAATTCTAAACAAGGAACTGAAATCTAGGCAATCAAACAACTTGCCTCTATATGGAAGGAAACTGATTCATTCATTTAATTTTCACTATTAGTGAATGAATCCTCTAGAACAAGTAAATATGAGCCAAAATTACATCATAGTCATCAAATTACATCAAAAAGTGAAACTAGTCAAAACTGGGCGAATTTCTGAGCTGAAGAGTCAAAATGAGGCCAAATTTCTCTATGCGCCGCGCCCAAAAACTCAATGCGTCGCGCCACTTTGAGCCTCTTTTCGAGGCACTTCCTGAAGTCCAAATTGAGCTCATGATAGCTTGTTGGAAAACCCTGTCTGTCTACTATCTAACCCAAGTGGAATTTCTGGATTTGGATGTCATTTTCCCCTCCAAAACTTCAATCTCCCAAAACTGGTTCCTGTGTGTGCAAAAGGTGGCAGAAAGGCCATTTTCAAGGTGTTTTTGACCCTTTATACCACCCAGAACTTGATGAAATCTCTCATTCATTCCTGAGCATGCATAATTTATCATAAAAAACCCAAAAATATCAATTTTTCCTCCAGAAGATGTCCCAATCATAAGCGCGCGTCAAGTGGCGCGACGCGTCGGGCAGGAAAACCTGTTTTGTGACCAAAATTTCAAAAATGACAAAATTTTCTCCAAATTTTCTGAAATTTGGAGTGAAGGTCCCCCATCAAGTTCCATGCTTAGCCAAAGAAGCTTCGGCCAAGATTCAGAGTCTATCCTCCCTTTTCCGACGTTCAGTGTCCTCCTGGTGCATGCAGTTTCAGTTGTAAAGTCACTGTCTTGTTCAGATGATGTGTCGGTGTCTGTCTCCATGGTGTTGCAAGGTGTATGTCAAGTGTATGTTTGGTTTTTTGACAAATTGGTGCCTTTTTTCAATTGCCAAAATATGCCCAAAGGGAAGGGACTGTGGGAGAAATATGGACAGTGGGAACAAGGGAGTCTTGTCAAGTGGTAGTTTTCCCTTTGAGAATTTGACAAACTTTGGGAGAGGGGAGAGCCGCTGAATGTTTGGGAAACTGAGGTTTTGGGAATTTTTACACATGAAATGGGAAAAGGAGAATGAGAGGAAATGAAATGACTTGGGAGAGGGAGATGGAGCTTAGGAGTAAGTGACTTTTAAAGATGTAGGGAGATGGGAATGAAATGGGTATGAGTGACTTTAGGGATGTAGGGAATAGGGGATGAGCTGCTATGATAAGATAACAGTGAGGGGGTGGAAAAAACAAGGTGGAGAATGGAAGTGTTTGGCACAAAACAAGTTTTAAAACCCTAGGAGCAATCTTAAAGCAAGAGAATAGGATTTTGAGTTTTTTGCATTTAAATTTTCATACCAACACCAAACATTTGTTAAGAGCAATGAGGAAGTGGATTTGACTTACTTGAACAAGGAGAGACTAAGCAAAATTTTATGGGTGAAAGGAATGGCAAAAATCTTGTGTTTTGGCGCAATGTGCCGCGCACCAACCCAATGCGCCGTGCACAAACCCAATGCGTAGTGCATTGTTCAGGAGGCTTTTGGAGGCCTTCCTAGTGTCCAAATTAGGCACAGGATAGCTCGTTGGAAATATTATTGAGTCTAATTTCCAACCCAAGTTGAATTTTTAAATTTGGAGTTCATTTTCCTTGTCAAAAATTAAATCTCCCAAGACTGGTCAAAATGAGCAGAATGAGGCTGCCTCAAGGCAGAGTGCTGTTGCAGTCAACTTTTGAAGGTCTTCCTTAACTCAAAATTGAGCTCATGATGGCTAATTGGAAATATATTTGTGTCTAGTTATCATTTGACTCATCAAGAAAGTCATTTGGCCAACCAAGCTATGAGAAATCCTGATTTTCCCAAGGTCACTTCAGAGGTGCATCAATTCTCCTGAGGCAAATGTATTTTTGACATTTCTCTAAAACCATGATACCTCTGTAAAAATTGAAGGAGGTTTTTCTTTATTGGACCATTTGGGACAAAACCTCTCTCATTTTTCCAAAATTCATCTTTTATTTTTTCAGAAACATCATTGGATTAAAACCTATCTCGATGTGTGGAACAAGGGATTTGTCGAAATGAAGCGAAACGAAGGGGATAAGGGGCTTATAAATTCTTGAGAAAATTTTGGGAAGTAGGGATGGATGTTAGGAAGTAGGGGAAAGTATAATTTCAGAAATTGAGTGAGGGGAAGGGGTCCAAAAGGGCAAAACACAGGCCTAGCCTAGAAAATTGCCAAGTTGTAGCAAGAAACTAGGGTTTGTGCAAAAATGAGGAATTTGGGGAATATCAGTGATGGGAAGTGTTTAATAAGGTATATTAAGGATAGGGGAAGGTGTATGAACATCAGGATACAAGTTTTGCTGATGATTTTACCATCCAAGAGAAATTACCTTCAAAACCCTAGGAGAGGGAAATGAACCTTACCTAGGCACAACTGAAGCATGAACAAGGTGTAAAATGACCCAGTGGAACTTGACATGATGATGAAAACCCTATGAATGATGGTACACTTAGCTGAATGGTGACATGGACCGACATTTGGACAACTTTGACAAGAGGAAGCAAACCTCAGACCTATTACCTAGTGACCAAATTTTACTTGAAGACTCACTAAAATGACAAAATTTGACCTTGACACCTTAAAATCACTTTGTAAGAGCATGTTTGATCACTGGAGGAAGGCTGCAAAGACTGACACTAACAAAGCCCATTGTATTGGATGTATGGTATTGAGAGACCCATGGTAACTACCCATGGTATTACATGTATGAAACCTATATAGAGGCTAGAGACTCTCCATTGAGAGATTTCAAGGATTATTGTGTTGGAAAGCATATGGCTTGTGGAGTGATCTCCTTCCTTAAGGAGTGAATGTATGGTGTTTCCCTACCTCAAGGGTTTTGATATTAATGAATATCTGAAGTTTTATCTTTTATGGTGTTATTTCTTGGGAATATTTTCCATTTCTACACATTTTCTTGTCAGATTTACTACAAGTGGTATTAAAGCACTTTCTTTGGCAGAGTTTGGATATTTTTTTTTTCATTTTTTTGCAGGAATTTTTGGGCGGCGAGTTTGTAGAGTAGATCTGAAAATTTTGGCACAAAATTTTCAGAACTAAATATCATATCTGGATTTCTTATGCAAAAATACCCAATTTCAAAAAAAAAATCAATCGAATCGGAGTCCGGATAAGGATGATATCACTGATTTAAATTCAGTTGTGTTGCATAAATGTTTCTGACAGAAATTTGTGTATAGCAGCTCTCTTGACATTTTTGTAGATTCTAGTGCAAAATTTCAAACAACCAATTACAGATCTGAGCTCCCCTTGAAAAATCACCTGATTTCAAAAACAAAATTGGTCAAATCGGAGTTCGGATGAGGGAGTTATCATTGATTTAAAATCAACCATTTTTTCAGAAATTTTGTGACAACGGTATAGTTGCAGCTTAAATCTGTGTTTCCAGAGCGCCTAGATCGGGATTTCAGTCATATGGTTAGATGCAGAATGGCTATTCCATTTTCTAAAACGGGCTATATTAAGGATTCTATGTTATATTGACCGAGTAATGTTATATTGAACAACAGTATAGAGCCCAAAATTAGCAATGAAATCAAGAAGGTTTTACAATTGTCTGAGCATAAAAGGACAGGTGATTGGTACTTGTACCAAAATCACACTGAAATAAGAGTTTATGGATCAAGTCTTATCCCTTATTAACTGCCCAAATACCTCCCTATGAGGTTATTTGCCCTGGAATACATAGGCAGATTCTAAATTCAGATGTTGTTAATTTATTAATAGCATAGAATAAAACACAGTTAAAGTTGAAGAACCAGGTTGGCCCTTTTGTCTGTAATAATAGAGAAGCAGGTCCAGAAGCAGAAAAACAGTTTCAGGAGTTCAGATTCAGTCCTAGTTTCCTTTGGTATTATGATCCCCTTGGTGTTATTAGTAAAATGAGAGTTAAATGCAAATTAACTCCATATGTACATGAAAAGAAGCCAGAGATTGAGAAATTTTCAAACCAATCTAAATGGTTAGAGAATACACTGGTAGAGATAGAGAATCAAAGTGATACTAGTCAAAATTTGCAAACTCCAGCCCAAGAATACAGAAATGTCAAGAGAAACAGGGAGGAAGGATCTTATATAGCTGATACTACAACAGAGACAAAATTCAAATTAAGATATAGTAAAAATCCAAAGCTAAATCTTGCCAATAAAGAAAAGGAAACAGAAGAGGTGATTGATATAAAAATTGCAAAAAAAGCTAATGCACCTCCTACAATAATTGAAGAGGAATAGCAACCCACTACTTCTAAGACACAAATAATTCAGAAAAAAACACAGTATAGAAGTTTCTTCATCCAAGAAAACAACAGAAAAGGACATGGATATAAAGGAAAGATACAAATAAATCAAGGCAAAAAATGAAGAAATCAAAAATGAAATATATTCTCAGTATCTAAAGCAAACTCCTAGCATTCAGAATAGGATACTTTCAGCCTTTGACTACAAGAATAAAAATATGTTGATGAAAGTTCTTCAGCCCACAATTCAAACTCCTAAATCATCCTTTGATTACAAAAAGATAGATTTTGAAGTTCCAGTCCAGGATATTCATCCTTTGGATCAAATTGAATTTCATAAGCAGGCAGGAGAGATGATTTATTCTACAATGACCACCAAGGCCATGAGTACACAGAAACTTCAAAACACTCTGGTAAATGTAAGATATCAAATCAAATTGGAGAAATAATCTTCATATGCAAAGGACACTAGAATAAAATCCTTGGAAGAGCTAGTGATTGAAGTAGGATATGATCCTCAAAATATAAAAGTTGCAGAGGAATTGATCAAAAAGAAAAATGCAAACATTAATGCACTTAAGAAATAACTAAAGCTGCTCCCTACATGACATCCTCAAGCCAAGGAGGTCTTACAGGAAACCAATCAGAAATATGAGATGATGAGTCTCATTTTACAGTTAATAGCTCAGATAAAGGAAATGGAAATTGAAATGGACAAGTTGGTCTAGGAGAAAGAAGCCAACAAAGGAGAGGAAATTTCTGCTACTATCATCCCTGTAGTTACAATAGTTTTAACTTCTACTTTGGAAGAATCACTGGCTCCTAATGGTCCAATGGCCATAACACTTCCAGTTACTTCATCTACAGCTTCAGCCACAAAATCTTCAACAACAACAACACAACACTCAGATGAAGCAAGAAAACTAGTAAAGGCCATGAAAGATATGCCTATTTAGACCAATGAGATAAATTGATTAAAAGAACAACTCAAAAACCTTGAAGATGCTAAGAAAATTTCTCAAAGAAATGCCAAGAATGAAGAACAAAAAGCCAATAGATTGAATGAGCAACTGAAAAATTTGGAAAAAGAACTAACTCTGAAGGAACCAATGACACATGTCAAGCAATAGTTATGGTCCAATATCATTGAAGCAGTCAATGATATTTTTCCATGCATACAGGTGATATATGAGCAGAAAGACTTAGTGAAATCAGCAAGAGAAGCAATCTAGAAGACAAAAGAAGAGCTTGGTAAGAAACCAGAAGAAGCTATAGAAATCATCAAGTTTCTTAATTCCAAAAATAAACAAGAGCTGGAAGATATTGGAATTAATGATAGAACAGAGACCATCCTAGAAGTTAGGAAGGTAATCTCTAAAAAGAATGTGATGATACAATTAGAAGAGAAATGCCAGAACATAGAGATTTCAATCACAAGGTTCATGATCAAATTCGATGTTCTAAGGCAAAAATGCCTTCCCAATCCTCTAGTGATTAATGAAAGATTATTGAAGCAGAATGATTATGATAAAAAGATAAGATAGTTTTCCAAAGAGCAAGTAAACAATTCAGCCTTGCAGGGAATCCCAACAGGGAAGGTGCTCTACAAAAATGTTGAGAATTTGTTTTACTTACAGCATGAACTAAAACACTTATTTGTGAACAAACCAAAATTCTCAAAGTATTATACTGAAGCTGATGAAAACTTTAGAAGGATAATGAAGATAAAACTGCCAGAGGCAGAATTCTGGGAAAAATTAACTATTTTACTCTGAAATCAGATTTTAGTAAAAGAGTATCAGAATAAAGAAAATCAAATGAAAGTGTATCAGTTGAAAGGTTAAAGTCAAAATTAGAGCAAAAATGAATCTGTCAGCGTGAAATACACCTCATGGTCCAACTGCAGTATTTTTTGAACAACAAAGAGATAAATCAGTGACAAAATCAAGACAACAAACCATTTATTTCAATAAAAAAGGGATAGCTAGCATTAGTTAGAAAGTTGTCACTATCTTCTTGAATGAAGATATTTCTTTTCCATGAATAATTCGTAAGTTTATTCTAGGATATTTTGTATGACTTTTTGTATAAATACTTCTCATTTGGAAGTATTGAGTGTGGATGAATTGATGAACATTTCTGTAGTTGTACTATTCTAAACCTAAGGGTTTTTGTACCAATTTCAAGTCAGTAGAATGGATTAAGGAAATAAAGCATCATATTACAAGATTCATGTGTTGGGCTACTACAGTGAAGTATTTTCACTTGTTACTTTATCAATTTCTTATGTTTTCCATCAATACTTGAATGTGTTCTAAATCTAAATGATAAATTAGGAATTTTTATTTCAGAATATGTTAAAGGCACTATGTTTTGACTGATTATCATTTATATTTTTTCCACCAATATCTAGATTAGGGAACCCTTAATTGCTCCCTGCTTTCGATTGACCTCTTCCTTTTCACTCATAATCCAGATTTAAGAACCCTTAATTGTTCTTTTATCCCGATCCAAACCATTTTCACCATCAGCCTTGAAGATCTGAAGTGACTCAACTATCTTTCCCTCTAAACACTTCCTTTTAGAACTTGATCCTGATCTGACTGCTTGACACATTGACTCCATTTTCCCAATGGGATATAGATCTACATCTATCCATCTAAGTAAGTGATTTCACCACCAAATAAAATAAATTCAAAACCCAAAACCAATTTTCCCTACATAACTAGCCTAAAATCAAATATAATAAACAAAGTTAAATCATACAGAGAGAGCCCTCTCTGAGCATTAGGAAGGCTAGATCCTAAGGCTTAAAAGTAGGTTTGTGGTTACCTCTAATATTCTTTAAACACAAAATAAAAAATCTCACAACAATTTAAGAATTATTGGAGTGATAACATACTGGCAACCATGCTAGGGAACTAACAATCATCGGTGTTTTAAATAGATCTTAAAGGAGATATTTTCAATTATCTTTTCACCTTAAGATTGTTTTAAAGAGTTGTGAGTATATTTTCGTAAAAACTATAATTCTAGCTTCCAGAATAGTCTACTATACCAGGTCCAATCCAGATCCACAACCTACTGTCATAGTAGATATTCCTGATAGAATTGGAAAGAAAAACAAAAGAGTAGAGAGTTTATGTAATAAGATTTCATTGGTCAAAGCAAATTTTCTTCCAAATAAACTATCAAGTTTACAAGACATAGAATTTGATCTAAATTTTTAGCAATCTTTATTCAGAACTAAATCAGAAAGTGACTTACATAATATTGTAATAGGTCTTGATTTAATTTTATTTATTGAAACTAAGAAGGAAACTGTTTCAGTTGATTCTGATCAAAATATTTTTGAAGTTTGTGATAAACTTGATGCCAAAACTAAAATTTGATTAAAGAAATTGATGAACCTTATTTACAACATTCAGTTGAATTAACTTCTTTATTAGCCTATACCCCTAAGCCTTCTACCATCCATTTAGATACCAGTATTTTAGAATCTGTAGGTTCATCCTTATTTACTACCACTTCATCCATTATTTCCACTACACTTCATTCCACAGATTCATTCTTTCCTAAGCAACCATTTCAACCTATAATTTTATTTCCATTTTCCACCACCTCAAGTTCATCCCCTAGTATTATTGTTGCATTTTCCAAAACATCATTCTCATTTCCAAACACCTCTTATAATATCCCAACTTCATCTTCTACTATATCAACCACATTTGCAAGGACATCTTCTTATATCCTAATCCCATCTGCAAGTGCTTTAACTACATCAGCAAGTACTTCTAGTTCTTCACCAAATAATTTAAACTTACCTCCTAGCCAAGCTAGAATCCAAGCCATGGCTGCCAGATATGCTCCGTTGGTCCTACCAGCACAGTTACATAACATGCCCCAGGATTATCAAAGAAAAATCCCTCAATTTGATGGAACCACTCATTACACTGCACAAAAACATGTTAATAAGATGACAAACTATTTTGAACTTCATGAAATTGATGATGATGATGTCCAAATGAGATTTTTTGCTCAAACTTTAACTAGTGAGGTGAAAAAGTGGTTTAAAGGTTTGAATGCTGGTAGTATTTCTGATTTAGATGTTTTTCATAGAATTTTTATTAATAGATGGGAGAAGAAGAAAAATCCACTACAAATTTTATCTGAATTTGAAAGCATAATAGGAGCACCAAATGAAAAATTCCAAGATTATTGTACTAGATATAACAATATTTATAATGCAATTCCTGCTAATCTTAAACCTCCTCTAGAATCTGTCCTTATCAAATTCCCTGATGGATTTGATACAGATATAACTTACCAACTGAGAGAGAGAAACCAAAAAACCTTAGAGAAGATGCAAAGTAATGTTGTTAGTGTAGAGGCAAACTTGGTAGCAAAGAAAGCTAGATTAAGAAATGAAAGGAGAGTGACAATAAAAGAGGAAAAATCAACTTCAAATTTGAAAATAGATCACTTAGCAAAAAAATAGGTTATATAATATGGAAAGGAAGCCAAAGTGGGATAATAAACAATAAGGACCTAAAATTAGAAATCCCAATTTCAGGAAAAACACCAACACTGGAAAATCTAGAGAATCAGCATCTGACCAAACAATAAGACCACCTTTCCAAGAGAACTGTGTTGAAAGTTCTCATCAAAATGAAAAAGATGAAGACACTTAGATCAATATAATGGGAATTAATGATGATAACACCATTTTTCTTACACAAGAAGAACATGATTTATATGAATTACAACAACTACAATTAGATTCAGGTGATTCTTTTGATTACAAGAAAAGTTATGAGTTTGCAATTAATGAAGTTCATAAGAAATGTAACCTTAGGAGTAAGAAAAATGTAGAGTCTTCTATTAAGAAATCTACCCAAACTCAAATAGAGAAGATAGTAGAGGCTCCTACCACTAAATTTCTGCAAATCCTCCCTAGGGAAACTCAACAAAACTCTAGTTCAAATAAAATAATTTCAAGTATCAAAATTTCACCTAGTCCTAAAATTGTTGACATCACAGATGCTGTTGTCCAAAAATCAACATATCCTCAAAAATTTGTTGCTACCAAGACAAAAATTTCTACTAAAACAACAATTTTAGATCCAAAATCATCTACTGTTGATCCAAAATCGGCTGATCCTAAAGCAACCACTGCTAAAATAACTATTGAAACATCAAAACCCACCAAAACTTCCATTGCATCTCAAACTATCCCTGAAAAGAAAATTAAAAGCAATAAAACAGTGGAAATACAAACTGAAAATGAAAATCCAACTGTAGAAAAAGAAGACAAACCCACCCAAAATTCAATTACAAAAGAAGAAATAATTCATCTAGGAAAATCACAAGCACCATTCAATATTCAAGCTGAAATTTCCAAATTAAAGATTCCAATTCCTTTGAGAGAGTTGGTAAAACATGACCTATACAAAACACCTATCACTGAGACTTTAAATATAAATGATGGAGAAGATTCTGTAAATTTAAGTGATTATCAACTAGAACTAGTCTTTGGTCCTGATGTTAATGGGAAACACCAAGATGGAGTAGTTCCTCCTTTCTACATTAGCTTAATTGTTCATGATCAGATTTTACATAATGCAATTCTAGATTCAGGTGCTTCACACAATTTGATGCCAAAAGCAATAATGGAAACCTTGAATCTAGACATCACTAGACCTTATAAAGGTCTCTTCTTATTTGACTCCAGTAAAGTGAAATGTTTAGGCTTGATAAAATATTTACGTGTTACTTTAGTTCAATACCCCGGAAAAAGCATAGTCATGGATATTGTAGTAGCTGACATCGCTCCTAAGTATGGAATGTTGTTATCTCGCTCGTGGGGAGATAAACTGCAAGGATCTCTGCAACTAGATATGTCTTATGCAACAATATCAATTTTTGGCCAACCCAGGAAACTTTACAGAGAGACATTAATGAAGTACATGGTTAGTGGTGTAGAAAGACCTTGAAACTATCCTATTTACTCTACACCTATTGATTGGACTCATTCATTTTATGTAATTCTGAAACTGGCATTGAGAACAAAACTGAACTAAAACATAAAAAGAAAGCACCAGATAGTGACAACATTTTTCATGAATTAATGTGGCACCTAGATTTTTATGGATCAGTTAAAAAATTAGGAGCAGGAGCATGAGTTTGGATACATAACATGGAAAACAATCATGTAGAAGGTCATGCATTTAGATTAAATTTCAAATGTACAAACAACATGGATGAAAGCGAAACTCTTATTTTAGGACTATAGATTGTTATAAATTTAGGAGAAAAAAGGGTGTCAATCATGGGAGAATCAGAGTTAATTGTGAAATAGATAAGAGGATAATATTTTGTATATAATCCAAGATTAAGCCAATATAGAGAAATTGTTTTAGATTTGATCAGTGAACTGCTTGAATGTGACTTTGTTGCAATTCCTAGAAAACAGAATATACAGGCACACAACTTAGCAAATTTTTCTAGTACCTGCAATATGCCCTTTCAACCAAATCATAAATATACATCAGAGGTTAAACACAGGCCTACAATACTAGATAATCGAAAATATTTTCAAATAATTTCACAGGATGAATAGATTTATCATTTCATGAATGCTGAAGGAGAGTTTCAGAATTGTAACATAGACATAGATTGTACAGTAGATCAAACCATAGATAGTGAGATTGATATAAATGTTGTAGATGTAAATAACTTAGATTTTACTAAACCCACTAAATTTAATCAAGTAGAAATAGATAATTTAGAGAAAGTAGAGATTGAAGAATTAGCAGATGATGATTCTGACATTTTAAACCTTAAGAATAACTTTTTACCTAAGGGATTAGCCCCTTTAGAAGATCCTTTTTATTCTAATGATGTTGCAAGAAAACCTAAGATGGAACCATTAAGATCTGATATTGAAGAATGAAATATAGGAACAAAATTAAAGCCTAAGATGATAAAAATTTCAAAAGCCTTACCTCAAGAAGAAAAAGTGAAATACATAGCTCTATATAAGGAATTTTAGGATGTATTCTCATGGAGTTATGAGGAATTAAAATCTTATGACACTAGCATAATACAATAAAAAATACCCATAAAATAAGATAAAAAACCTTTCAAACAGAAGCTTAGAAGAATCAATCCAGTTTTGATGCCTTTAATTTAGAAAGAGGTTAAGAGAATGTATGAATCTTAGATAATTTCACCAATTAGATATTATAATTGGGTTTCAAAACTAGTTCCCACTAGGAAGAAGACATGGTAAATCAAACTGTGTTGATTTCCGAAATTTAAATAAAGTGCCCTTAAAAGAAAACTACCCTCTCCCCAAGATGGATCACATTTTACAGAGGGTGGTTGGTTGTTCCAAAATTTCATTACTTGATGGATTCTCTGGATATAACCAGATTTTAGTTCAACCAAAAGACCAACATAAAACTACTTTTACTACTCCTTGGGGTACTTTCATGAATGTGAAGATGCCTTTTGGATTAATGAATGCAGGTGCCACTTTTGAAAGAGATATGGATATAGCTTTTTCTAAAGAGATTCATGATTTCCTTGTGATATATATAGATGATATTACTGTATTTTCAAATACTGACAATGAACATCTAGATCACCTCAGACAAGTGTTTATCAAATGCAAGAAATTTGGCATTTCTCTACATCCTAAAAAGAATCTATTTGGACTGGAAGAAGGTAATTTTTTAGGACATATCATATCTAAAGAGGGAATTAGGATAGACCCAGCTAGAATAGAGGCTATTTTAAACATTAGTCATCCTAGGAATATTAAAGAATTGCAATCTTTCTTAGGTAAAATCAACTTTATCAGAAGATTCATCTCAAACTTCGCTGAAATAATTAGAGAACTCAATAATATGTTGAAAAAATACTGAGTACTTAAATGGAATGTAGAGGCCAAACAATCATTTGAATCAATCAAACAAGCCTTGACAAAAACACCAGTCCTTATAAGTCTTGATTTCAAAAAATATTTCATTATTTTTTCCTTTGCTTCAGAGCATACTATTGTTGCAGTCTTACTGCAGAAAAATGATCAAGGCTATGAGCAACCCATTGATTTTTTCAGAAAATCACTTAGAGATGCCACTTTAAAGTATAATATAATGGAAAAGCATGCACTAGCTTTAGTGAAGGCTATCAAAGACTTTAGAGTGTACATCTTGTATTCACATATCATTGCTTATGTTCCAAATTCAGTTGTAAAGGAAATTCTAACACAGAATGGACCTAATGGTAAAAGAGGCAAATGGATTGCCACCATTTTGGAATATGACATAGAAATTAAGCCCACCAAACTCATTAAAGTTCAAGGTTTAGCGAAACTCATAGCTGAATCAAATTGTCATGCTTTAGATATTAATTTTATTGCCCAAATAGATGATCAGGAAGAGATGGCAACTCCAAAGATCAGTGAAGCCTTTTTAGACTCACCATGGTATGCAGATATTATATTTTTGTTACTAAATTTACAAGCTCCTCCTGGATTATCAAGAACTAAAGCTAGATTTTTAAAGTTAAAGGCAATGAAATTTTGTATCATAGACAATGCATTGTTTTGGAAAGATCATGGTGGAATTTTATTGAATTTTTTTCTTAAAGACGAAGCTGATAAAGTTTTGGAAGATTTTCATGCAGGTGATTGTGGAGGACATCTTTACTAGAAGACTACTGCAGATAAAATCTTGAGGGTTGGTTTTTACTGGCCTACATTTTTTGCAGATGTGAAAAAGTATGTGACCTCCTGTCACAAGTGCCAAATCATTGAAGGAAAGAAAAAGCTGCTACCTTTACCCCTGAAACCCATCTCCACAGAAATGCCTTTTCAACAATGGGGTCTTGACTTCATTGGTGAAATTCACCCTCCATCCTCAACCCAACATAAGTGGATTTAGACAACCATAGACTATTTCACTAATTGGATAGAAGCCATACCTTCTAGGCAAACCACTGATACTATCATAATCTCATTTTTAGAAAACAACATACTCTCAAGATTTGGATGCCCCCAAAAGATCATCACTAATAATGTAGATGCATTCAAGGCCAAAAATATGATTGAATTCTGTAATAAATACCACATTACTCTTGGCCATTCTACTGCTTATTACCATCAAGGTAATGGTCTTGTTGAATCCTTCAATAAAAGCCTTGTGAACATCATTAAGAAACTATTAGAAGACAAAATAATAAAACCTAGAACAAAATGTTAGTGAATTCCTTATGGGCAGATAGACTTACCACAAAGAAATCTATTGGTACATCCCCTTACCAAATTGTTTATGGGATGGTTTTTTTTTTTTCATCTTCTTTAGGAGTACCAATAATGAAGATAATCCAAGAACTGCAAGTTGAAACCAATGATATCCAAAGAAGAATAAACCAAACCATACACTTGCAGCAAACCAGGGAAGAGGTCTATCTCAAGTCTCAAGTTGTTCAATAAATGATTAAAAAGATATTTGAAAAGAAGACTAAGGAAGATGATTTTTATATAGGTGAAAAAGTTCTAAAGTGGGATTCTAGGAGAGAAGAGAAATGTAAACATGGGAAATTTGATTTCTTATGGAAAGGCCCTGATGTCATTTATGGTTACAAAGGTAAACTTCTTTCTTTTTGAAGGAGTTGGATGGATCAAATCTGCTAGGTGGACATATCAATGGTAGAATGCTGAAGCATTACTATTCCCCAGAATAACAATAGTTTACTTTGTTTACTTTACTCATTGTACATAACATTGCATATTTTAGATTGGATTGGATATTTTTCTAGAAAATTTGAAGCCCGGAGAGAAGGCCCTAAGCTTTGAAGGATAAAATATCATAAGTATGAATAATGCAGAGCTCAGAAAACAGTTTCAAGGCCAGCGCAGTCAAAATTCAAAGGCTACTAGTCTCAAAGTTCTTGACATTTCACCAGGAAATTCCATCCCCATGCGCAGCCACTATTAGGGTCCTATAATAATAGGATTCATAATTTGTGAATTGAATTTGATTAGTCTTGTAAATATGTACATACTTTTCTTTCTGCAAATTGTTTTCCCATATCAGAAAAATAAAAAAAATGTAAAGAGGGTAAAAGTCCTAAAAGAAAGATCAAAGGACTTGAAAGAAAAAATATTTAAAAAGAATAGAAAAAATGGACCCCAATAAAAAAGAGATAAAAATGAAACATGAAATTGATGCAAATCCAAATGCCACTACTATTTACTTTTACTACAAAATAAACATTGTGTGCAGCTTGTTAAAATGCCACAATCCATGAAGGTTAAACATCTTAATATTAACCTCTCATGCTTTAATTTCATGATGTTAAATAGAGAATAAATATCTAGCCAAACAATTTAATCTTGGCAGATCAGTAGTTAGGTAGAGAATAATAAGGAGCTCAACAGCTTAATCTGAGCCCTTGGAAGAAATAAGGATAGAATTAGTTAGTTCGTTGTTTTAAAAGAAAAATGAACAAGGGTTTGCAAGCTCAAATGCACCCATGAAAATGAAGTAAAAATGTTAGGGTAGCAGATGGGTAGGTACAAGCAGTTTTTACAATCATGGATAAGCATAAAATTGGTCATTTCAGTCACTAACTTCCTTCAAATAATCATTCCCTTGTAAAATACTTCATCCCCTCCATTTTCATTCTTTTCCCTTAATTTTTCCATTTTCCCATTATCATCCATCTTCCTTTGCAAAAATCCTCTTTTCCTAAGTTTAAAACACATTATACTTAAGAAAAGTAAAACCCTTTAACTAACTCCATTTTTGTTCAAAAACACCCAAAAACCCAAAACATGTAGAAATTATATAACTTATGTGTTATATGTCCAAGATTCTCCTGATCTCACACCATTTTAACTTCATGCAAATTACAGAATATATTCCACCATTGATCATCTGCGGAAATTAAATCAAGATTGCAATGCACACATGAAACAATAAAAATTCACACACATTAACACAGTTGTTTAACGGGAAAGCCCGAAGCTGAAAACCCCAACTATCTGTATATAATATATTTCATAGAGATCATGTAACAATCCTCATAAAAATATGATCATATCAAGCTCTCAGTACAATACAATCGCTACACACTAATCAGACCCGATCTTGAAAATCCATGCATTGATCTTTGCCACCTGCTAACCTGCCTCTACTGCGCAATCCTTGCTGAAGAATGGCTCTAAATGAACTCAAATTCACCAAGATTTCATTGTGAAATCCTCATTGGCATCTCCGCTGAGTGTTGGATGCAATCAATGCATCACTATAGTCATAACTAATAGTCACACTTGCTCTTTCACCTATCTCTCCACTAGTCTCCACTGAAACTACCATGCACTGTAGTTAACTGATGTATTCTTCAGTTGATTAATGAGTTATTATTTAGTGAATTAATTAACTAATTAATTCACACCACTCTCACTAGTGTATCAACCAGTTAGACTAGATACAACTAGCTCAACTGAGTCTAATTGAGTTAAACTAAATACAACTCCATCAACTACTTTTATAACTCCACCAAACTCTGTCACATGAGTTCTAATTGGATTCCTTATGCATTAGCTCCAGTAAACCCTCAGGAATAGCGTAATTCCTTTTGTCAGCTGTTGTGCCACATCTGCGCACTTAACTAAAGTGCTCCAAGAGAATAAGATAATGTTTAGAGTCCAAATATTATTAAGAGCTAATAATATTCAACATATCTATTTTTAGACAGGCAATCTAAAAATAGATTCCACCCACTATGTCTAAAAATATAAGTCCATATATTTTTCCAACTTGACCAACCATCCACAAATAGCATCCTGCAACTCATAGAATATGATCTACATGTCTAAAAATAGACTTTGCGCCAAAAATAGCTTGCGGGCACACTTAGTGAAGGCGATTCTTTTCACTAAGCTCATCATCTTGTTGAATCTCAACAAAAAATAGTTTTAATCATAAGTATAAATGCTAAAATAAATTTTGGGACCCATTATGAACAAATCTAAATTCCAACATTAGATTTTTACACTATACCTAGTGTATTTTGACATTCCGCAGTTGCATTATATTTTTAACACTAACCTAATGTATTAACTCCCTGTATATACCTTTAGCCCGTATTAAATTAAATCCTTATATAATATATCCCAACCCACATTTCTAGTTTAACCTATGTTTTATTTCCCCCACGTGATATATAATTCGTCTCATCCCATAGGTTAAATTATTAAATCATGTTATTAATCCCGGTCCATTATATATAATCCCTGCCAATTCTAATATTACGCTTATATGCATTATATTTTTTAATATATAAACATATGCCTATCATATTACACTCTAGACTATGTATTAAACATTAGTTTTAAATACATATTTAACCTTTTGCTTCATTGAAATCTCGGGCCCCACGCCATCAAACCTTATAGCTTTATCGTATCATCTCAACCGTCTGATCATCATCTCCAAGATCCAACGACAGTTATCATTTATTGCACTTTTAATTACGCAATAGTTAACCAAATCCAAAACTTGTGATAATCACAGTTTGCAGACTTTCTCTCCCCTCTACGTGGCGGATTTCCATTGGATCACATCGATCAAACTAATTCCACTTACCATTTTTGAACCCTGTGAAAACCGCTTGGCAGTTTTTCCCTCCCCCGCGCCCAAACCACTTGCCTATTTAAAATGACCCCACAATAAATGAATTCATTGTTGAATGAAAAACATTTATAAACCACCCATGTGCATTATTTTCACTCTTCTGTTACAGTTTTCACGTGGAAGAAGCATCGCAGAAAAAAAAGACCACTGCCGACTTTGTTTTTAAGCCTAAAAGAGACATAATTCACCAATTTGACTGCTATAAATAGTTCAAAAGACCTCCGAGCGCCTATAAATACTAGCAAAATCTTCTGAAATCTTTCAACAACCCTAGAAACCCTCTTGCACAGCAAAATTTCAATTTTCCCAGGTATTCTTCAGAAGAATAGACTTATTCATCGATCTAAAAGAGTAATGCAGTTAATCAGATCATTTAGGAGCCTTTGAAACTAAATAAAACCCCCTTTGCTTCCTAAATCAGTTATTCTGTAAACCCTGAGCAATCCTTTCACATATTCTAGAAGTTTAAGCCATCTACAGACCGGAGGAAGCCTTCTATGACCTTCAAACCCTTGCCTACGGTACTTAGGCATCCTTTTTGCATAAAATTGATGTCTTGAGATTCTTTTTATCAGAGAGAATGCATTATAAAGCCCTAGATACCTTTTGCAGAAACTTTAAAATCCTGCAGTTTCTCTTTTAATACAGATATTTCAGTTTAAGTCAATTTATCAAAATTATACTTTTGCAGACAAAAGGTAGAGCCCCTGTCATATCCAAAATCCTTCTGCAGCTTGGTATAGTTACCAGAGGTGCTTCTACAGGCCTAAATCAATGTTTTTAAGGTCAAAAGAGTATAAAATTGATAGATCAAGCAAATCAATGGCTTCCAAAAACATTCTAGCAGTCAATCCTCTACAACCCCCTGTTGTAGATGTAGAGCATATTCCCTTAGCTGATGTAGACTTCAAGATTACTGATACATTGAGAGAGTTCAACCTTCTTGAGTTCCACTGTTGGAGCCAAGAAAAATCCCTAGATCAAGCTGATGAAGTGTTCATCTGGGAATCAAACTTTCCAAAATATGTCGTTCCTCATACTTACCAATGCCATAAGTAATCAGACTCTGTCAGTCATGCTACTCTCCCTATCAAAGAGCCATAGTAAACCCTGAAAAAGAAGTCTTGTTTACTATTACAGCAGATTCTATCAATCAAATGCTTCAGATATAGCCTGGACCAGATGAAGTTCCTTTGTCTATTGAAGCCCTCACTAAGTTATACTTGGATCTGGACTTCCCCAAGAGGTTCCAGATTTTTCAGACCTTCATGCCTTCTTATGTAGAAATTCCCAAGCTAAATCCTCCATACTCTTCTGCTAAATTCTCTAAAAGGACAAGACATATTATTTCCATGTTGTCTTTCATTCTTGGCTATTTTACAGATGAACATGTTGATGTTGCAGTGCTTGGTTTCTTGTCTAATTTTACACCTAGTCAGTCTCCTGCTACTATCTTTAACTTTGCCCAATATATTGCTGATAGTATCCATGAGAAATTAGTCAAAATGCCTTCTAAATGTGTATTCAAATACTCTTCATTGTTATTTCACATGTTCCTATATTTTCAGTCCGAGAAGTTTAATATAAGCCTTTAGAAGCTTGATGTGGAGGGAAATCCACAATCAGTCATATTTTGGACTTCCTTGATAAGGAAAGATTCCAATGAGTTCACATATTCACAGTTTACAGATTCCTTCACCCATCCCTTGGTAAATTTGCTGAATAGCAATATACAGCCCAAAATTAGCAATGAAATCAAGAAGGTTTTACAATTGTCTGAGCATAATAGGATAGGTGATTGGTACTTGTACCAAAATCACACTGAAATAAGGGTTTATGGATCAAGTCTTATCCCTTATTAACTACCCAAATACCTCCCTATGAGGTTATTTTTCCTGGAATACATAGGTAGATTCTAAATTCAGATGTTGTTAATTTCTTAATAGAAAAGAAGAAAACACAGTTCAAGTTGAAGAACCAGGTTGTCCCTTTTATCTGTAATAATAGAGAAGCGGGTCCAAAAGCATAAAAACAGTTGTAGGAGTTTAAATTCAGTCCTAGTTTCCTTTGGTATTATGATCCCCTTGGTGTTATTAGTAAAATGAGAGTTAAATGAAAATTAACTCCATATGTACATTAAAAGAAGTCAGAGATTGAGAAATTTTCAAACCAATCTGAATGGTTAGAGAATACACTGGTAGAGGCAGAGAAGCAAAGTGATACTAGTCAAACTTTGCAAAATCCAGCCCAAAAAGACAGAAATGTGAAGAGAAACAGGGAGGATGGATCTTATACAACTGAGACTACAACAAAGACAAAATTCAAATTAAGATATAGTAAAAAGCCAAAGCTAAATCCTGCCAATAAAGAAAAGGAAACAATAGAGGTGATTGATATATAAATTGAAGAAAAAGATAATGAACCTCCTACAAGAATTGAATAGGAACAACATCCCACTACTTCTAAGACACAACTAATTCAGAAACAACACAACATAGAAGTTTCTTCATCCAAGAAAACAACAGAAAAGGACATGGATATAAAGGAAAGATACAAAGAAATCAAGGCCAAAAATGAAGAAACCAAAAATGAAATATATTCTCAGTATCTAAAGCAAACTCCTAGCATTCAGAATATGCTACTTTCAGCCTTTGACTACAACAATAAAAATATGCTGATGACAATTCTTCAACCCACAATTCAAACTACTAAATCATCCTCTAATTACAAAAAGATAGATTTTGAAGTTCCAGTCCAGGATATTCATCCTCTAGATCAAATTGAATTTCATAAGCAGGCAGGAGAAATGATTTATTCTAGAATGACCACCAAGGACATGAGTGCACAGAAACTTAAAAACACTCTGGTAAATGTAAGAGATCAACTCATATTGGAGAAAGCATCTTCATATGAAAAGGACACTAGAATCAAATCCTTGGAAGAGCTTGTGTTAGTATGAATCCTTTGTCGAAGTGTACGAAAAAGGACCACTTTAGCTACACATAACTAATAGCCCTAACAACAAAAGTGGCTGCCAATATCTTCATATCTGCGGTTAGTTGAACAAGAAAAGCGCTGCAAAAACCAGATCTATACATGGAAAGACATTAAGCAGTAAAAACAAGGGTTTGCTCCATATACCAATAGACAAGACAAGAGCAATTTTTGAAAGAATTTTTGTATTAATTGGGCACCTGGGAGGAAAACAAGAAGGCGTATCCAATTCTCCTCAATGGGATGGGTTCTTGGAAGTCCTCAGCACTTCAGATCTAATATTTCTCTCTCTTGTTGGTGTAGAAAACCCAATGCAAAGAATAGAGCTCAATGGGAGCTCACACAGCAAATGATGGAAAAATGGGACCAAGTGTATAGATCCAGAGTGATCTAATAGGCAACAAAGGTGAAGAATGGTAGGAAAAACCCTCCTATTTATAACAAAATATTGGGTCATTCTAGATCTTGGTGCATGGGTTAACCAGATCTAGATCCACTTTTTATGGAATATTTTATTATATTTGTTGGAGGAAAAGGTATTTGACTTGGGTCAAATCCCTTGATTTGTCAAAAATAAATAAATAAATGATTTATTTATCTTTTTAAGGAAGCGGTTAGAAGATAATCAAATAAATAATGATTTATTTAATTATTTGTGGGTGACTTAGTCATATTTAAGAAGGAATATTATCTAAATAAGATTTAAATAATTATTCCTAGAAAATAATAAGATAAATAAAGGTTTATCTAATTAATTTCTTTGTTTGGGTTAAACATGACTAGGAATAATAATTAAATTATGGTTTAATTAATTATTCCATGAGGAAAATCAAACAAATATAAGTTTGTTTAATATTTCCTTTTGGGGTTTCCTGTTTAGACCATAAACAACCTAATAAATGTGGTTTATTAAGTTATTTAACATAGTGAAGGCAATTTTACTTAGGGTAAAATTGGTCTTACATAGTGTACTTGGGTCCATCTAATGATAATAGGTTAGATGACCAAAAAATGGTGTAACAGATTGCCCCCCAGCGTGCGAGTGTCAGGAGAAAATCGTATGACCGAAGTACGTTGTAAGAACTCAATCACCAGACAACAAAAGGGAAGTCAGAGAGAGAAATGCAAGGTAGATAGTGTGTTGAAGAACTAGACCCTGAGGAGACGAGACTCGCAGGTGTAACAAGTCTCTTTTTATGAGAGGGTACCTGTGCTAAAGGCGGCGAGGGAGGCATACCTATGCCCGCCGAGACAAAGTACAAAATAATAGTGTGTCCAGTAAAGAAGGGACTGAACCATAAAGTACAACCGGCATAATCATGAGCTAGATAAAAATACAATGAGGAATCCCACATACATGCTGTGCCTGGGATAACAGCTAGGACTGATACAATAATATCTGAGTACATGAGATACAAATACAACCCAAATGCCCCCTGTAAATGGGGAAGGGCTCACAAAATCTGACTGATACATGCAAATCAAAGAGGCACTGCAAATGGCTAAGGCCAACATCATCAAATATCTGGAGCTGCATCGAAGGCTGCAAGGAGGAGGTCATCCGGGCATGTGGGGGGCTACCTGTAGGGCCACCTCCTCATGAGGGTTGAGACATCTCACACACACCCGGGAATCATCAAGAGCTGCTGCTGTATCACTGAACCATCAAGCATACGGATCTCGGTCATGTTGAAAGGAGCTGGAGTGGAGAAACAACCAAGTCAAAGGGAAATGAGAGATCCCTTTGCCTGATCTGAGGCACCGAACAAGAGTGGAAGCTGGAACCAAGGTACACCGCCCTCTAGACCTGGCTTCTGGAATGAATGAGCTGATGTCGACAGAAGGAGGTCCGCCATAGGTGAGGCAATGAGATATCCTCAACTAAGGCATGAGAGAAAATAGTAGAGCGATGGACAGACTGACACTAATGATGATAGTGAAATGGAAAGGACTGAGTAGCGAATGGACGACTTCCCTTGTTAGAGCATAAAGGGCATGAATGACATGGCAGGGACTGACACAATATCATAAGGGATAGGGGACAGTGGGACTGAAGGTCATAATGTGCGACACAAGAGAGAGACCAAGCAATGAAGGATGGAGGGATATAGCGGGTACAAAGGGACTTGGGATAGACTCCATGAATGCGATGATGACTCAACTTGGATGCTCTAAACAAGGGTGACTCGATGGTGCTGCCACACAATAAAGGCCCAATGGGAGACCGTGAAAACAGGAGTACAAGATGGTAACTCATGACGAAAATCGACACGAACAAAGACAAGTAAGGAGGCAAAATGGTGCCCCAAGTACAAGTGTTGTAAGTGAGGAAATTCGATTTTAAGGAGAGGTGAAGTGACCCTTCTTGGAAAAAATGTGTCATGGTGAAGTATCAAATCACAAAAAACTAACAGATACCCATTTGAGGGCTCGGTGAGAGCTTTCCAACGGTGTAGACGATTTGTCGAACGGGGCTATGGTATGGTCGCAGCAGTCGAAAGAAGAAACAAGGGTTCTCTTTTAATAAGGCAGTTTTCCCTCCAAATTCACTCATTTTCTATTGTTGCTGTGGTGAATGTAGAGAGGAGAGAAGGCCCTAAATCTTGCGGCGAGCGTAGCGGACAAACCGACCATTGGAATCGAGATCCGTCAGTTGCAGGTAAGAGGCCTAACCCTACTCTTTCATTTTGATGGATTGAAAGTTCAGTTTAGGGGCCAAAATCTCAGAAACAGACCCTCCTTCATCTCTACGGCCGGGTCACACTTTTTGGGCCAAAAAGTGCGACCTATCCCAGAATTGGGTAGAAAACTATGACCTGGGAGATGAGGGGGTTTTAGTGTTGTTTTATGGCTGAGAGTTGGGTTTTTGTTTTTGGTTATGGTATTCCCTATCTGTATGCTGAAAAATATGATGTTTTTGTGCAGGTATGGCAGATATACAGGTTAACTGGAGAGAGAGAGACCTGGGTACATTACGGGCAGAGATCCAGGCAGATCAGGGTGTCCGTCGTGTGTTGGCCAGGTTTGGGGTTCTAAAGTTTTGGAGAACCCTTTGATGAGAGCTGGAGAGCCCTTGTTGGCCCAGATTATCAGTTATTAGGATCCAGAGCATGAGGTCTTTGTAGTGCAGGGGCACAGGATCAAACTGACAGTCCAGGATGTGTATTTCCTGACAGGTCTCCTGCCACTTGGGATGGTGGGAAACACGCAGCCAGTATTACCGCGGGGGCGGCATATCATGGAGTTTGTGGAGCAACATTGTCGACTGGGTCTCCAAGTCAAGGGGACTCGGATACCTATCGGGGATCTAGAGAGGCTAGAGACCCGTGCAGTGGCCGCAGCGGTGCTACGTATCTTGGGCAACCAGGCGCTCCATCACATCACTGGGGGGAAGATGATGATTGTGGAGAGTGTGTTGAGTGGGACCTACTATGGGTGGGCCCAAATGATGCTGGTGTCGCTAAAGCGACAGTTGTCGCTCTGTAAGTGGCAAGTGAACCACGATTGCTCGTATGGGACTTTATTTTTGCGTATTCTTCTTTGAGAAGATCCCGACCTTGCGGCCTCGTATACAGCTCCCAGATGGGGGCCCGAGAGAGCCCAGGATGCGCCGGTGGGGGCGGTTACTGTGCAGAGGAGGAGGAGGGGCGGTCGGGCGAGTGTTTCGACCTGAGTTCTTTGCCCATTGGGATCATATGCTGTTATACATAGACGACTATCCCTATAGTGGGATGAGTTATTATGGGGATCCAGACCTACCACTTCTGCCTGGTCGAGTATGGGGGCCCGATGGTAAGTGATAAGTAACTATTCTTGTATGGGCATGTTAAAGTTATTGAATAGTAGACATGGTACTGATTCATGTACTTTTGGTATGCAGATATAGCTCCGGTAAAACCGGTCGGATATATGGGACGCCCGGCAGCCTCTGGAGCTGCAGGGCCGAGTGGGTCGAGAGCAGCGCACAATGAGAATGCGGCCGCCCTTCTGGAGGACATGCACCATAGATGCGAAACGTTGCTGACCGGAGTTTCAGAGTGCGGGTGGTAAGACTTAGACGACCAGTACGTGGAGGCATGCATTGGTCTTCCCTCGGAATGGCGAGGTGTCATGCGGCGCATGGCGATGGCCGGTCAAGGCATACGTGATCTACGGGCTGCAGGGGCAGAGCCATTAGCTCTGGATCCGCCAGATAGTCAGTAGGTGTGGGGCATGTGGTGCCCCCTAGTGTGTATGTAGGGGCAGGTGGTGCCCCCAATTTTGAGTTTTTTGTAACATGCTATGGGCATGTCATATGTATCAGAGTAGATGGACTCTAAACACATGTTTTACGACACATATTATGGATATGCATCATTTTTAATGATTATGAATGCTATTGTCTTGTATGAAATGCGTGTGATAAATGCCAATCTAGAACGTGGTTTGCAATACTATCTACATAGTGATTATGTTCTCTAGGTACATGGTTGAAAGTGATGGTTTCAAATGCACGTATCAAGAGTTTCACTCGTAAATAGCGTCTAAACAGCACAGGGTTATGCACACGATAAACACCATTTAGTTGCATGACAAGAAGTAGGGAATCCAAACGAACATGCAGATGGAGGATGCGATGGAAGAGGGCATCGACTAAGAGACCACGCACTGCATCATATTCGGCCTGATTTTTGGTGGCAGAACCAATGCAGACCCCGTTAGAGAGGACAAGGGCATGCAAGGGGGTGAAAATGGCCCAACCTGCTAAGGCTAGATTCCGGGAGTAACGACTTGCACCATCGGTGTAACCGATAAAGGGTGGGGACGGGAGGTCCTGCAGAATGGTGTCACAAGACAACACATGGGGGGAGGAGATACAATGACGGTAGCGTGAGTGGACAGAAGACATTGAACAACAACTACGGGAGGGAGTGCAAGGGGCAAGATGACGATGACTCATATACAAACTAGAAGATGGTATATGAGAGCTATCGGGAGTGTGGCGAGGACTCGGGCTGCGGAGGTCAACAGAGACACGGGTGGAGTGATCTCATGTATGGGTAGAACAGAGGGGGTCAGGTGAAACAACAGGGGAGGATGCAGGGGGACTGGGCTCCAAGTGTATCGCAGAGGAGGATAGGTAAAGAATGGTCGTAGTAGACTCCACCATCTAAACATCAGGGGGGGGGGGATGTCGATGGGAGCGAGGGGATCCTCAGGCTGGCCCGAAGCATACTACGCGAGTATGGAAGAGGCAGATTGATTTTGTTCAACCTCATACTCTTGGACTACCTCTAAAGAGGTGCGGTAATGCGTCAGGTGAGAACAATGGTGGGATTAATGGCCATGGACTCCGCACAAAGCACAGGGTTTGTTGGTGCAGAGGGTCTTGGGGTTCTTTGTTACGGACGAAGAAGGAATGGAGGCTTCAGGGACTGTAGATTCGAGGAACGCGACTTTAACCATGGGCTGAATACGGGGCAACTCGGGACAAGCATGGGTGGTATGACCGGCGACATCACACAAGGCACAAGGCTTTGCGGGCGGAAGAGGGGCCGGGTCAGTCGTGGTGGTCTTGTCTTTGGGTGCCCCCTTGCGAGATTTTCCTTTCTTCCCGGGAGCCATCACGACAGGAGAAGGGTCCTGTGGAGGTGCTGGGGACACAGTGGCAATGGAGGAAGCGAGGGGGACCGGTTGAACTGGAGTCAAAGCCATGTAGGGTTTGGGGTGACCAGGAGGGGTAGCAGCTGGAGGATCAAGGTACCAGACCGGTATGCCCAAGGTGAGGTTAGGGAGAGAGAGGGTGGCCATGACGAGGACAGAATATACTCCGGGAGGGGGAGCCAGGAAAGGTATCTTCCCAACAGGGTAATGACCAGGAGGGACGGCTCCGAGATGGTTAAGGCCTGGGGGAACCGATCCAGGAGGATAAATGGGTTCAGGGATACCAGCTGTAGGGGGAGGGCCAGAAGGAGGAGGACCGGCTGGCTGAGATGAATGGCTAGGAGCGGGTTGCGGAGGGTGAGGGGGAGGTTGCTGACTAGCCAAAGCAGGCTGCTTAAGGGCAGCCTGAGACGATTGCATCATGCAAACATTCGATAAGCTGGGATCAGTGATAGGAGGAGGGGGGAGACCAGGAAATGTTCCAAGCAGGGAGGAGTCTTTGTAAACGCCGGGGGAGACACTGGTCAAGGAATCGACGGTTTGCTTGTTGGCTACAGAAGAGATGGTCGTCTCAGGTGAGGTCTGAGATTTTGGCTCATGATATGTCAACTGGTCAATGGTGACTATCTTTCCATTATGGGGGAAAGACATCTTGCGGAAAACCGCAGATGGGACAGCGGACATAGCATAGGTGTAGCTTCGCCCCAATAGAATGTTGTAGTCTAGCGGGGCGTCTATGACTTCGACGTCAACGCAAACAGTCTTACCGGCGAGGGTGATAGGACAATTACGAAACAGGCCAATGGGCTGGGAGGCATGGCCGTCCCACGCTCGGAGGGTGATCGTGGAAGGGGCCAACTCAGGGGATCTGAGTTGCTTCCAAACCGAAGCAGACATCACGCAGGTGGATGCCCCCATATCAATTATACACCGGGAAACGTTGGCATTCTGGATTTTGACTGGGATTTGGAAGGCGACGGAAGGAGGGAGAGGAGGATGGTCCGATTGAGTGGCGTCGAAAACAATCATTTGGTCATCAGCAGGATCTACAGCGCCCACGGCAGATAGTAGAGCCTTATTTTGGGAAGGGCATGACTGGAGGAGTTCCAGTGTTGAAATGGCAGCAAGAGATTGCACCAAATCATCTACTATGATATACGAATGAGCAGCTCGACCAGAAGTAGCATTTCGATGTAATGGTCCCTTAGGAATCTTTGGATGGACCTCAACTTTGGGTTGAGGGATATGTAAAGGGCCATTGAATTTCGAAAGAGGCTCTGTAGAACTGGAAGAAGAGGACTCAGGGGCAGACTGAGCGGGAGGCTTGGGGTACTGGCGAGACCAAGTTTGAAGGTGAAGGTCGACAGTTGGGGATTGATCAGAGGTCATCATGAGGATCTGGTAATCGAAGGAACTAGAAATGGAGGGGGGAGTGGAGACCCTCCCGTCAGGTGGTTGGGTAGCCACGAATCCTTGCTGAGGGAAAGGATCAGTAAACACAGCTGGTTGAGTAGTGGCCACATTAGGGGGAGCATGAGGGGAGGCATGTTGTCCGTGCAATGTGGCTTGAGACTCCCACATCTGCCGCATCTGTGGTAAAAGGGGACAATCGTGGGTGTAATGACCGTAAACACCGCAACATGAACAAGGCTTGTTGGTACGAAGAGGCCTGTCCGGCTTGGGCTGAGTGCCCTGTTGCTGGTTAGCAGTGTTAGGGTCAAAACCTTGAGGATTGGGTCCATGAGTACCAGGGGCAGATTGATTTGGATTTCCTCTCCGCCTTCTTTGAGAAGAAGGGGGATTAGTCACACCCTGCTATGCAAATACTTGCCCTGAAGGGGGCTGTAGGTGCTGTTGCGGGGGTTGAGGAGGCAAGGGAGGTGGAAGCGCATATGCTGGAGGAGCTGGCACACTAGGCTGTGCATAAGGGTAATGGTTAGGTTGGGAAACATTGAGGTAAGCAAGAGGTTGGGAAAAAGGAGGAGGCATGCCGTATCCTGGGTACATGCTATCGGGAGGGGGAATAGTGCTAGAGGTGTTGGCCCCTCCGTGAGGGAGACCGTAGCCCATAGGAGGTTGAGCATACGGATGGGAAAGGACTCCAACGATACCGTCGGTGGAATGAGATGCCCCCTGGGCGTTAGCGCCGCCGGGCCTGGGGAGGTCAGGAAGGATGGTATAAACATAACCAGACTGGGCGTAGATCAGGTCATATTTCAAGGCTATTTGGAGGGCGGCTTCTTCAGTTTGAGGGAAATGGGAGGTGACATCTTTGTCGATGGGAGCTAGGAGAGAGCGAAGGAACCAGTCCATATAGATCCGATCTTCGAAGGGGGGAGCTCGACATAAGTTGCATCTACGTCGCCATTCCTGAACATGGGTGGAAAGGCGAGTCGAAGATGTTTGCTTAAAGGAAGTCAAGAGCTCCATACCGGTATCGTATCAGAGAGGGAGTTGGAAGTAAGATAAAAAGGCTTGGGCAATGGTCACAAAGGTGGTATGGGAAGAGGTGGCTTGGTCTACATACCATTTAGAAGCTTCGCCGGTAAGCGTGCGTTGGAACAAACGAAGACGGATGGAGTCATCGGTAATGGAATTGGAGGAACACCACATGTGGAAAGATCGGACATGATTGGTTGGATCTTCTCCAACAAGGCCTTCGAACTTAGGGATGTCGAAGGGGAGCTTGGTTGGCATAGCAGGCCAACCAACATCGTGGCGGATAGGGTCATTGATCAACTGATTGAAATCGGGGAGGCTGAGGCCTGCAATGTACGGCAGCAAGGGTATGGCCGAGGTAGTTCCCGTGGCGGTTCCGCTAGTAGTGGTTCCGGCATTAGGGCCTAGATCACCGCTAACGTTAGGCCCTGGACCAGACATAGTGAAGGTGGCAGGGGTAGAACTAGGAGGAGAAGGAGAACCCAATGAATCAGAAGAGGAGTCAGAGTGCGGACTCGGAGGAGGACTGGCTCGACGACGGCGGGACGGAGCAGGTCGATCGGCCGGAAACTAATGGTGAAGGTCAAGAAGTCTTCGGGAAAGGCGCCTTGGGGGCGCAATGATGACGGGAAGAAGGAAACCGACAAGGGAAAAAAGGGACAGAATCAAGTGAGGTCAAGGGCAGAAAATGTGCAGTGACAATTGATTTTAGAGTCTTTGCCAAGCGATGTTAACCAGGCGCTTCTTCACTTAGGGTCAGTGTGTGGTGTGCATTAATTTTAATTTTTAAAACCCTTTTCGTTTTGAGAGCAAGAAAAAAGTGTGCTGCGTAACTGAAAATAAATCTGCATAGAATAGTATAGAATGCTGAAATAATAGAAAATGAACAACTACTATTGCATCTATCTAACCCAAGGAGGCGGGTCCCTCAAAACTAGTCTAAAAAAGGGAAAAAATCTAGTCAAAACACACTGAAAAGAGGCCAATAGATCTAAGGTCAAAAGGGACAGGGATCTAAAGGATAAAGCTGCTGAAAAGAGGTGCAGATCACAGCCAAGAGATAGAGGCAAGGTGGCTGGAAAAAGGGAGGAAATCAGCAAAAAGTGGAAAGGACAGGGAGGAGGTCCTAAAAAGAGGTCCAAACAAAACGACAAGAGGTGATTTGAAAGGAAGAAAGGCTGATTTAAAGGGATCTGAGGAGGAGGTTTCAGATCTGAAAAAGGGAAGGCTGAAACTCTGAAAAACAGACGGCTGAAACAGCTAAAACTCTTCTACAAAAAGTGGAGGGTACTGAAGCCCTAGGGGGCTAGGTTCCCACTTAGATGAGTAAAAACAGATCAGAACTAGGTCAAAGCGGGCTGAGACAGAGGCTGGAAAACCCTGACAGAAGCTTCAGCAAAACCCAAAAAAATTGCAGAAAAACCACTGAAAAATTGGCAGGTCGCAGGTTCTGACCTGTTTTCAGTGCAGGTCGCAGAAAAGAGGCTGAAAAGTGCGACCTGGAGGTCCAGGTCGCACTTTTTGGGCTGAAAAGTGTGAACTCCCATTTTGGTTGTCTCGGCAGCAGATTTTCGGAAAATTAGCCGTCTCAGTTGCGGCTGATGTCGCTTACCTGCGCAATAGGGCCAGAAACACATGGAAGTTAAAAATTTTAATGTTTTAGGGTTTTATGTGAGAAAAACAACATAAAAATAGGAAAAATAAACAGCTGAAAAGAAACCCTAGGGTCTGAAGTAACTGGATATGCAGGAATATGAAAAACGACAGCGGTCGTAATTTAAAACCCGTGTGGAGTCGCCATTTGTTAGTATGAATCCTTTGTCGAAGTGTACGAAAAAAGTACCACTTTAGCTACGCATAACTAATAGCCCTAACAACAAAAGTGGCTGCCAATATCTTCAGATCTGCGGTTAGTTGAACAAGAAAAGCGCTGCAAAAACCAGATCTATACAGGGAAAGACATTAAGCAGTAAAAACAAGGGTTTGCTCCATATACCAATAGACAAGACAAGAACAATTTTTGAAAGAATTTTTGTATTAATTGGGCACCTGGGAGGAAAACAAGAAGGAGAATCCAATTCTCCTCAATGGGATGGGTTCTTGGAAGTCCTCAGCACTTCAGATCTAAGATTTCTCTCGTTGGTGTAGAAAACCCAATGCAAAGAATAGAGCTCAATGGGAGCTCACACAGCAAATGGAAAAATGTGACTAAGTGTATAGATCCAGAGTGATCTAATAGGCAACAAAAGGTGAAGAATGGTAGGAAAAACCCTCCTATTTATAACAAAATATTGGGTCATTCTAGATCTTGGTGCATGGGTTAACCAGATCTAGATCCACTTTTTATGGAATATTTTATTATATTTGTTGGAGGGAAAAGGTATTTGACTTGGGTCAAATCCTTTGATTTGTCAAAAATAAATAAATAAATGATTTATTTATCTTTTTAAGGAAGTGGTTAGAAGATAATCAAATAAATAATGATTTATTTAATTATTTGTGGGTGATTTGGTCATATTTAACAAGGAATATTATCTAAATAAGATTTAAATAATTATTCCTAGAAAATAATAAGATAAATAAAGGTTTATCTAATTAATTCCTTTGTTTTTGGGTTAAACATGACTAGGAATAATAATTAAATTATGGTTTAATTAATTATTCCATGAGGAAAATCAAACAAATATAGGTTTGTTTAATATTTCCTTTTGGGGTTTCCTGTTTAGACCATAAACAACCTAATAAATGTGGTTTATTAGGTTATTTAACATAGTGAAGGCAATTTTACTTAGGGTAAAATTGGTCTTACATGGTGTACTTGGGTCCATCTAATGATAATAGGTTAGATGACCAAAAAATGGTGTAACAGCTAGTGATTGAAGTAGGATATGATCCTCAGAATATAAAATCTATAGAGGAATTGATCAAAAAGAAAAATGCAAACATTGCTGCACTTAAGAAACAACTAAAGCTACTCCCTACAGAACATCCTCAAGCCAAGGAGGTCTTATAGGAAACCAATCAGAAATATGAGATGATGAGCCTCATTTTACAGTTAACAGCTCAGATAAAGGAAATGAAAATTGGAATGGACAAGTTTGTTCAGGAGAAAGAAGCCAACAAAGCATAGGAAATTCTTGCCACTGTCATCCCTATAGTTACAATAGTTTTACCTTCTACTTTGGCAGAATCACTAGCTCCTAATGTTCCAATGGCCACAACACTTCCAGTTACTTCATATACAACTTCAGCCACAAAATATTCAACAATAGCAGCACAACACTCAAATGAAGCAATAAAACTGGTAAAGGCCATACAAGATATGTCTATTCAGACCAATGAGATAAACAGATTAAAAGAACAGCTCAAAAACGTTGAAGATGCCAATAAACTTGCTCAAATAAATGCCAAGAATGAAGAGCAAAAAGCCAACAGATTGAATGAGCAACTGAAAAAATTGGAAAAAGAACTAACTTTGAAGGAACCAATGGCACATGTCAAGCAGCAGTTATGGTCCAATATCATTGAAGCAGTCAATGATATTTCACCATGCATACAGGTGATATATGAGCAGAAAGACTTAGTGAAATCAACAAGAGAAGCAATCTTGAAGACAAAATAAGAGCTTGGTAAGAAACCAGAAGAAGCTCTAGAAATCATCAAGTTTCTTAATTCCAAAAATAGACAAGAGCTGGAAGATATTGGAATTAATGATAGAATAGAGAGCATCCTAGAAGTTAGGAAGGTAATCTCTAAAAATAATCTGATGATACAATTAGAGGAGAAATGCCAGAACATGGAGATTGAAATCACAAGGTTCATGATCAAATTTGATGTTCTAAGGAAAAAATGCATTCTCAATCCTCTAGTGATTAATGATAGATTAATGAAGTAGGATGATTATGATAAAAAGATAAGAGAATTTTCCAAAGAGAAAGTAAAAAATTCAGCCTTGCAGGGAATCCCAACAGGGAAGGTGCTTTACAAAAATGTTGAGAATTTGTTTTACTTATAGCATGAAGTAAAACACTTATTTGTGAACAAACCAACATTCTCAAGGTATACTGAAGCTGATGAAAAATTCATAAGGATGGTGAAGATAAAACTGCCAGAGGCAGAATTATTGGAAAAATTAATTGATTTACTCTGAAATCAAATTGCAACAAAAGAGTATCAGTGAAAGAGTATCAGGATAAATAAAATCAGATGAAAGTGTATCAGTTGAAAGGTTAAAGTCAAAATCAGAGCAAAAATGTATCTTCCAGTGTGAAAGACACCTCATGGTCTAGCTGCAGTATTCGTTGAACAACAAAGAGATAAATCAGTGACAAAATCAAGACAGTAAACCATTTATTTCAATAAAAAAGGGACATCTAGCATTAGTTATAAAGCTGTCACTATCTTCTTGCATGAAGATATTTCTTTTCCATGAATAATTCCTAAGTTTATTCTAGGATATTTTGTATGAGTTTTTTTATAAATAATTCTCATTTGGAAGTATTGAGTGTGAATGAATTGTTGAACATTTATGTAGTTGTACTATTCTGAACCTAAGGGTTTTTGTACCAATTTCGAGTCAGTAGACTGGATTAAGAAAATAAAGTATCATATTACATGATTCATGTGTTGGGCTACTACAATGAAGTATTTTCACTTGTTACTTTTTCAATTTCTTATGTTTTCCATCAATACTTGAATGTGTTATAAATCTAAATGATAAATCAAGAATTGTTATTTCAGAATATGTTAAAAGCACTCTATTTTGACTGATTATCATTTATATGTTTTCCACTAGTATCTAGATTAGGGAACCTTTAATTTCTCCCTGCTTTCGATTGACCTCTTCCTTTTCACTCATAATCTAGATTTAAGAACCCTTAATTTCTCTTTTATCACTCTCTAAACCATTTTCATCATCAACCTTGAAGATCTGAAGTGACTCAGCTATCTTTCCCTCTAAACATTTCCTTTTAGAAATTGATCCTGAGCTGACTGCTTGACAATTTGACTCCATTTTCCCAATGGGATATAGATCTACCTCTATCCATCTAAGTACGTGATTTCACCACCAAATCAAATCAAATCAAAACCCAAAACCGATTTTCCTTACATAATTAGTGTAAAATCAAATATAATCAACAAAGTTAAATCATACAAAGAGAGACCTCTCTGAACATTAGGAAGGCTAGATCCTAAGGCTTAAAAGTAGGTTTGTGGTTACCTCTAATATTCTTTAAACACAAAATAAAAAATCACACAACTATTTAAGAATTATTGGAGTGATAACACCTAGCTCCATTAACTTTCTCTTTCCCAACTAATTTCCAAGACCGTCAAAGCAAAAGGAAAAAAAAACAAGAAATCAAGAAGAAAATCATGAAAAACTAATAGTAATACGAAACCACAAACAAAGTGGCATCATGCACCAGACATAAAAAAAGCCACAATCAAGCACAATGAATCAAAAAATACAAAAAGAAAAATACTAGAAACAAAAACCAAGACTAAATCCCCATGGATTCCCAAGGAAATATCAACCCGAGCCTTCTTTGAGATTTCATGGTAGTCTCTTCCATATAATCCCTTGTATCATACTTCCATAAAAACATAAGTGTGAGTGTATAAATAGATATAACAATATACCAGTTATCTTACCTTTTTGTTCCAAGCACATTTCCCTATGATTGAACAGATCCATGACATCTGTCAAGGGAATCCAATTCCTTGACGAATCCAACTATAACTATAAACTATCCAATGTACTTATAAAATATATGTTCATGAATATAACTTGTATCTACATAATTTCAGACATAATCAAGGTGAAGAAGATGTCTTGTATTCATGCAAAACACTCATTCATTTAGAATTGTAGTTTCAAAATATAGCCAAAGGAATTCTAATCCAATTCCTTTCTTTTACCATTTTCCTTACTGTAATTGAGTCTTTCCATATGCTATCACATCAACCAACTATTATTTATATAAAAAAATCAACTATTACCTTTTCATGCTAATACCAAACATGTTTCCCTACAACTGTTCACACATGCCAGCCACATGTTCCTAAGATCAAGACATCATTTCGATTAATTTGAAATCATCCTGTTATTGTCCAAATCTACCTCAGGCTGAAGGAAGGCAGAGTTCAGGGTAACATCATACCACTCTCAGTCTGGTAGCTAGCCCTACCAGAACAGGAGAGGGCTCTCTCCAGGTCAATATCAAGAAAAATGTATCGATAGGCCTTGAGATGACTGAAATGAGTGCTAATTTTAGGCTAGGTACATTAATCAAGGAGTTTGAAATGATTTTTTGGGGTTTTTTGTTGGAAAAAGGGAAAGGCAATTTTGGGCTTGGGGATGAGGCCAAATTCTTGCAGAGTTCAAGTTGGGGCAGGGAAGGAAATAACTTTGATGTCTTAGATTCAATGAATGGATGGAAAATACTGCTGAGGAGCTGAAGAGGGCAAGAGGGTGCAAGGATCCTCTTCAAACTAACGAAAACATTTAAAACTAAACAAAAATTTAAGGCAGAGCACCAGCAAATTAATGAATTCTACCTTAGTTACTCATTTTTTTAATCCAGAAGAAAAGAGAAGGGAAATGGAATGCATAAACATCAATGAAACTTACATATACATTGAGAAAATCATCATCAAAACTCAGAGCCAAAAGGATCCCAACAAGTGCTGCAAAACTCTGGTCTTTCCTTTGCCAAAAATGCAGAAGTGTATGTACAATGAGGTGCCAAACTTTTCCCAAGTATCCAACCCTGAAAATGTATTAGAAAATACAATATATAGACCATCCTAACCCCTTCCCATGCCTCTATGGGTCAAGATCATCCTTCTAGGAGCTGTTTCAACCAATTCTAAACATGGAACTGAAATCTAGGCATCCAAACAACTTGCCTCTATATGCTAGGAAACTGATCCATTCACTTAATTTTCACCTTTTAGTGAATGAATCCTATAGAACAAGTAAAAATGAGCCAAATTTACATCATAGCCATAAAATTACATCAAGATAGATCAATAATTACATCAAGAAGTGAAACTAGTCAAACTGGCCAAATTTCTGAGCTGAAAAAGTAAAAATTGGACCAAAATCCTCTATGCGCCACGCCAGAAAACTCAATGCTCCGCGCCACTTTGAGCCTATTTTTGGGGCACTTCATGAAGTCCAAATTGAGCTCATGATAGCTCGTTGGAAAGCCCTGTCTGTTGGCTATCCAACCCAAGTGTAATTTTGTCAATTTGGAGTTCATTTTCCCCTCCAAAACTGAAATCTCCCAAGACTGGTTCCTGCTGGTGCAAAAGGTGGCAGAAAGGGAATTTTTGGAGTGTTTTTGACCCTTAAGACCATCCAGAACTTGATGAAATCTCTCAGCCATTCCTGAGCATGCATAATTTACCATAACAAATCCAAAAATGTAAAGTTTTCCTCCAGAAGATCTCTCAAACGTAAGCGCGCGTCGAGTGGCGCAACGCGTCGGGCAGAAAAACCTATTTTGCAACCAAAATTTTAAAAATGACAAAATTTACTCCAAAATTGCTGAAATTTGGAGTGAATGTCCCCCATCATGTCCCATGCTCAGCCAAGGAAGCTTCGACCAAGATTTCGAGTGGATCAGGCCTTTTTCGTCGTTTCAGTGCTCTTCTCAACCTCGCCTTCAGGATCTTCATCCTAGCTCTGCAAACGTGTGTGCGGGCCCAATAGTGGTTCTTCATATGTCTGAGCATGTCTTTGTCCCTATTGGCCTTCACCAAGAGCTTCTCTAGATGAATTTTGACTCTCGTAAGGCAAGTCTCTCGCTCAAATGGTGTCATGTCACCTGGTCTCTTTTGGGCCAATTCATGGTCTTCACAGATTCTTTGCAGCTCCATGAGTGTGTGCTAATCCTCAAATTGTTTATTCTGCTGCTCCAAGTAATTTATAACCCACTGAGCTCTCTGCAATTTCTCAGTAAGTTTTTCGATCTCAGCTTTCTGCTCCTGGATGATTTCTTTCAGCTTTGAGCTGGGAGAGCTCGAATCAACATCGATCAATATAAAATCAGTATCTTGGCCTCCTGAGGGGCCCTCATCCTGCATAGGCTTCTTGCCTCTGTCCTGTACCTGTGCTGATGTAGAAGGCGATACCCCTTCCATGAAATGTGGAGATAGTACTCGCACTGTTGTCGAAGATAACGAGACCCCTTCCATCCAGGGTGGAGATAGTACTCGTCGTGCTGCTACAAATAAGGCTCTGGTACCTCTCTAATGGGTAACACACACTGGAACACTGATAGGCTCTGTCTCAGGAACCTAAAACTGATGCGAAGGCTCACCTTCATTGTGAACAATCTCTGGAGGAGGCTGAGGGACTGTAAAGAAGTCACGGGAAATGAACTCCTCCCATGCAATTCCCTGCAATCCAAGCTGATGTACCACAATCATCTTGATGAGCGCATAGTGATAAATGTTGTTATGTTTCTGCTTTGGAGTCTTCTTCTGCACAAGGGTAGTCATCCGCTCTATGTTTCGGTACATGAAGTATGGAATATTCATCAATCTCACTCTCGTGAAATGCATCAAAAGTCTGATGTGATATGCATAAAGGCGTGAGAATCTACCCTCACAACTGAAGTATCTAATGATAAGCTTCATTAATCGCGCATAGGACTCCTTCAAAAATCTGAAAGGAAACACCCTGCTGAGCTGCCTCATATAACCAGGCCTGATGTAAGGTTCATAATATGCTCTATCCAGCTGCTGTCTCTTATTCCACTCTTGACCTATGTTTGGTATCCCGGTTGCCTGAGAAATGGTTTCTGGTGTTAAGGTGAAGTTCACTCTAGCAAGGTTTACCTGACCATCACGCAAATGTAGGACAAATAAGCGAACCAACTCCTGATGATGCTGAATCTGAGCAATCATCTCACAATACTGAAAACATGAATGTTGCTGAAAGCATGTCATTGCAAGCGAGCAGGCCTGCAACTGAGTCAAGGAAGTGGGCTCTTCTCTGACGTGCCTACCACTTTTATGAGACTTCCTCGGTACATTTAGCTCTGCGGTTGAATCACTGTCCTGCTCATATTCTTGCTCATATGATGAATTTTTTTCTGACATGGTGCTTTGCAATGTGTATAAAAAGTATATGCTGATATATGTGTGGTGAAAACAAGAGTTTGTCTTTCAATACCAAATGTGCCAAATATGTAATGAGAGACTGTGAGGAAATATTACATTGGGTATAAGGGACTGTCAAGTGAAATTTGAGTGGAAGGACAGTCACTTGACTGCTTGGGAACTTTCGGGATTTGGAGATTTTATAATTGATATGGGAGTGGGAGATGGTGATGGGAAATGTGGGTTTTAGAGATAGGGGTACATGAAATGACAAGATATACTTAAGCGAGGTGAAGACAAGGATATAGAGACAGTCCTTGAATGTTTTGGGAAGTGGGAATTTATAACTGATATGAAGGAAGGGAAGTGATAGAAAGTGGTAGGGTTTGAGAATGAAACATGGGAACAAAGGGTATAAGTAGTTTGGGACAGAGGGAAATAGGAGAAGGACTGTGATAACAGTATAACAGTGATGGGAACACGAATGAACAATGGAGTGAGAGCATTTAGCACCAATAGTCAAATTTCAACACTTCATTTCAAACCCTAAGGGAGAAGACTTTGACACAGATATAGGGTTTGTTTTTCACCAACAAAACTCTAATGTTTTTGCCTCTAAACAACACCACACATGACTAAAATCACTGAACAAGCGTTGTCAAACTTACTTGGAGCAAATAAGTTGAATCGATTTGATTTTTTATGGAGCCTTGATGAAATTTTGCCTTGGAGGCTCTGTGTGTCGTGCACAAGCCCAGTGCGCTGCGCCCTTTGGATGCGTTGCGCCAGAGGAAAAATGCACTGTGGCAAACCGCCCAATGCGTCGCGCAGCCTGTGTGCACCGCGCTCCTACCCAATGCGCCGCGCAGACTTGTAAACACAGTCTTGGTTTTCGAAATGAAAATTCTCCCTCTCACCACTCAAATCGACTTCAATCGATATTCCTTGATGCAAATGAATGTTTCAAAACAAATGAAAATGTCTTATAGTGGTGGATTCAATTTTTGTTTCTCACAAACCCATTTTATAATGTTTGGCATCAACACTTTTTCACATTTAATACAACTTTGTTTTTCAAATTTCCCTTTTGATTTTCTGGCTTGAAATGATGGTTTCTTGGTTGATTTTTTTTAGGGATGGTGGCATTGGACTTCGGCAAAGGAGGACCAGAGGCTGCATTTGAAGTACTTCATGGCAGAGAACTTTAAAAATACATATTTATTACAAACAATTAATTTGACGATTTCTTCCTCAAAACGGAGTTTTGAAGAAGAAATATCCTTGAGCATTATTGATGATGAAAATTTTGGAATGAAAACTTATTGAAGACATCCTCATGGCCTGCGGGCATTATTTGACATTTTGAAGACCAAAGCCTAGACCTAATGACTGAAAGACTCTTTTTGACCACAAGACCATCTATGACTGTAAATGACTAAAATCAACTTTAACGAATTTTGATAAATTTCGACCAACCCAGCAGGTACAAACATGAGGGAAATGATTGGAGAGACCCTTCCATCAGATAATGGCATGCCCCTAACGGAATGTAGATGAATGAGTGGCATGAGACACCTAAAAATGGAAATGCAATAAGAGAAATGATCTATGACGGAGGGATGTAATGACCGACTCTAACATTGGCTCCAATGGGGATGGTAGCTCCTAGGAGGTGCCAAGAATGGTAGATCTCTGGGAGAGTAGGCAGTGCCTTCGTCCAATGGGCTATGGAGTCCATTATTTTGACAAAACAACTCAATATTGTTGACTGAATTTTTTTGACTGAAACTTTGACTGAAACTGACTCAACTTTTAAAACTGAAACCAAACCGACTAGACAGACTCAAACCAAAACTGAAATCCTTCTTCAGAATTATAGCCTTCACTTCGGGCTCCAAACTGAAGAAAATACCATAGTACACACTTGCAAATAAATTAAAATAAATGATATGTACAATGACAATATGATCAGTAGAAAACATCTTAGAAATGGTACCTCTTGAGCAGCCGACCATTGACCACCCCTCCTAGACCGTCTTCACCATTCATCTGCTTCAAAAGAAAGGCGTTCTGACCTCGATATGCTGCAATCTTGAATGGACCTTTCCAGAGATTTTCAAACTTACCATGTTTACCTTTGTCCTCATTCCTAGCATCCCACTTCAGCACCACTTCCTCCAATTGGAATTTATCCGCCTTCGCTTTCCTGTCGTAGATATTTTTTATTCTCTCGTGCAACTTGAATGTGTTCTGGAAAACCTCTTCTCTCTTTTGCTACAAATGAATCATCTGATTTATCCTTCTCTGCATATGGCTTTCTTCACTACCAGCTTCCTGAAAAAGCTTGACCACCGAAACAACAAGAGAGGTAGGAAACACTGTATCCACTCCATAAACTAACTCAAATGGGGACATAGCAATGGACTTCTTTTGACTCACCTGATCAGCCCATAGCGCATTGACCAACTTCTTATGCCAACTCTTCTTATTTATGTCCAGCAACTTTTTAATGATGTTGACTAGAGATTTATTGGAAGATTCCACCAAACCGTTGCCTTGCGGATGATAGGTGGTTGAATTTCCCAAAATAATTTTATACTTGGCACAAAACTCAATCATATTTCTTGATTTAAAAGTTGCTGCATTATCAGTGATCAATTTATTCGGGCAACCAAAACAAGACAAAATGTTGTTCTCAAGGAAATATATGATTACTGAATCAGTAGCCTATCTGGTGGGAACTGCTTTGATCCATTTCGTGAAGTAATCGGTGGCTGTTAGAATCCATCTATGATGTCCCAAGGAAGGAGGATGGATCTCCCCAATGAAATACAAACCCCATTGCTGAAAAGGGGCGCTTACCTCAATAGGCTTGAGTGGAAATGGCTGTAATTTTTGTCTTCCTTCAAAAATCTGGCACTCATGGCAGCCTTTGACTGTTTTATACACATCAGCAAACAATGTCAACCAATAGTACCCTGCTCTCAAAATCTTATTGGCTGTCGTTTTCCAAAAATGATGACCCCCACAGTCTCCTTTATGGAAATCCCCCATTACCTTCTTCTCTTCTTCCTCCACCAAAAAATTCAATAAAAAACCACCTAGATCTTTCCAATAAAGTGCAAAATTCAAAATACAAAATTTTGCAGCCTTCAGTTTCAAATTTCTACCTTAGTTTCTAGTCATGCCGGGCGGTGATGAAAATTTTTGAAGAACATACATGATATCTGAATACCATGGGGAAGTAACAAAAATTTCCGATACCTGAACTGGCGAATTCTCCTCATCCTCATCAGACATAGAAGCAATCAGATTTATGTCTAATGCGTGCAAATTCAATTTAGCCATAAGCTTCACCAGCCCCTTTCCCTTGATAAGCTTTGTGGGCCTTATTTCCACATCATATTCCAACAAAGCTGCAATCCACTTGCCACGTCTTCCTTCCGAATCAGTCTATATTAAAACATATTTCACAACAGCGTTAGGAACATAAGCCAAAATATGGGAATACAAAATGTATACTCGGAAATCCTTCAATGCTTTTACCAGTGCCAGAGCTTGCTTCTCAATGATGTTTTACTTCAAGGCTGCGTCTCTAATAGTTTGACTGAAAAACGCTATGGGCTTCTCATGTCCATCTCTTTTCTGCATTAACACAGCTGCCATGGTATGCTCCAAAGCAAATGAAAACAAAATAAAATCTTGGGTGTAATCCAGGCTGATTAACACCGGAGCTGAAGATAGTGCCAACTTCACCAAATTAAAGGACATTACCGCCTCTTCAGTCCACTTCACTTGGCTGTCCTTTTTCAGCATATTTGTTATTTCTCTTAAATGTTCAGCAAGGTTAGGGACAAAACAGTGTAAAAAGTTCATCTTACCATTAAAAGACTGAATCTCCTTGTTGTTCCTGGGAGGGTCAATTTGCTGAATTGCTTCAACACGTGCTGGATCAATACGAATGCCATCTTTTGAAATAATGTGACCAAGTAATTTTCCTTCATCCATGGCAAATAAGCTCTTTTTATGATTAAGCGAGACACCATATTTTCTGCACTTTTGAAAGACAACTTTCAAGTGATACATATGCTCTTCATCTGAATTGGAAAAGACCGTCAAATCATCAAGGTATATAACAAGGAAAACATCTTTCTCATTCGCAAAAGCCATGTCCATCACCCACTGGAAAGTCGCACCAGCATTCTTCAAACCGAATGGCATCTTGGCATAGTGGAAAGTTCCCCACGGAGTGGTGAACGCTGTTTTGTCATGGTCGTCCTCATGGACCAAAATTTGGTTATATCCAGAATAACCGTCAAGTAGTGACATGCGAGATGCTCCAACTACTCGCTGCAATATATGATCCATCTTAGGCAATGGATAATTGTCCTTCAATGACACCTTGTTCAGATTTCGGAAATCAATACACAATCGAATCTCACCTGTCTTTTTCCGCACTGGCACTAAATTGGAAATCCAATCAGAAAATCTGATGGGAACAATGATTCATGCTTTGTACAACCTGTTTACCTCCTTCTCAATCGATGGCAGCAACTTCGGATTGATTCTTCTTAGCTTTTGTCTGAAAGGCTTCTGATTAGGCTTGATTGGGATAGTGTGCTGAATTATATTGGTGTCATACGTCTTTAAATCTGAGTAATCCCAAGCGAAAGCATCAGAAAATGAAGACAACAAACTCACATATTTAGCCTTTACCTCCGGTGGCAATGATTTGGATAACTTCACCATCTTGGGGTCTTCAGCTGTCCCAATATTTACATCTTCAACTCCTTTTTCAGTCGGCCGTAAGGTTGGTTTCTTGGCCACATCATCCTGATCGAAGAGCTCTTCTAAAGGTATCAAACCTTTAGGAATAACATTTTCTTTCAACTGCAACACTTGCATTTGATTTACTTGCACGTCAACTTCACCATCATCATATTCTACATCAATTGAGGTATCTTTGAACTTCCCTTTATTTTGCAGAAAATCATTAATCTCATCATCATCTTGGAAAACTTGCCAACATCTTTGATTATCCGGGACGGTAGGACGGTGCTTCACATGGATTTCGAACTTATTACTTGAATTCATTAGGATCTTCAAGTTACTTGCTGACTTAGCAAGTGCATCTGCAATTCCATTTTGAATGCGAGGAATACAATTCAAGGTATAATTTGAAAACTGCTTCAAAATATCAAGAACAGCATTACGGTAAGCCCGCATACGGGGATGCTTCGTTTGATATTCACCGTCTACTTGATTAATCACCAATTCGGAGTCGCCATAAACTGCAATTCTCTTAGCATTCAACTTTCTAAGAATTTTTAGGCCAACAATCAGAGCTTCGTACTCAGCCTCATTGTTCGAACAATCGAATGCTAATTTGTAAGAACATACCCGTACATTGCTTGGTACCTTGTTTGGATCGAAAAAATGACCGCGTACCCAAATACCAATTCCAGCACCATCATTTCCCACTGCACCATCAAAATCCATGGTCCATATACCCTCTTCATCATCCTCTAAGTGCTGAAATTGTGCTAGCTCTGTTTTTTCTGCTTGCTGTCCACTATCTTTAGCTGATTGCTCAACTGTGCTTTCTGGTTTTTGCCTTTCTTTCTGAAAAAATTCTCTGAAATTCTCGGTAATCTCTGGAATATCTTCTAATTGAACTAACTGACTATCTACATCATTAAAACTATCGGCAAAAAAAACAAAAGACTCTAAATTTGTATGTACATAATTAATCAGATGATTGACCAGTTTCTCCTTGGTTGTAATCATATACTTCATTTTTTGTTCCCAGTACAACTTTCTCATTTGGCCAAACACGGGAATCATTGCATAGGAGAAATATAATTGTAATTTCCCTTTCAATTTTTCTCCCGAAGATCTGGAAAGCAACATACCAAACCTGGGAGGAATGTCTGCCACAACTACGTCCATTAAAACATTCTTTTTGGGAATCTGATCCAAACTAACAACCAAGTCTTTAATGAGCCCAATACATCTCACTCTGCTAGAATCAAATGAATAAAGATCATGGTACTTCCTAGTGATGTCTAAACCCAACTTCTCCATGATTTCTTTCGGCATAAGGTTATGGGAAGCACCGAAATCGAACATGGAATTATGCAATAGAAACTCATGCAATCGAAGACTAATATAAAAAGGAGGCACTTCGATATCTGGAGACTAACCATCTAAAGCTGGTCCAAATATCAATTCAGGTTGATCATCTTCAATATTCACCATATCAGACATGGGATCAAAATTCAAAATTTTAGAAACTTGACCTCTATAACTGTTGTTCTTCATTAGTTCAGTCAAGGGAATGGACACCTTTAATTTAGAAATCTCATTCTCCAAACTAAAGGCTGAATACTTTTCGATCTCTTTAGCTGGAACATCTTTCTTTTCAGCCTTCTCCCTCGATGTAATTGGCTGATTTGATTTTTCTGCTGATGATGACTTGGTGGCAGCGGGATCAACTATCTCTTTGAATTTCTTTTGTGCAACAGGTGAATCGTTTTTAGGTGCTGAAACTTCATTTATCTTTTGGATTGGGTTGACAGGCACATCTATGTTGCTAAGAGAATATTGCTTCTGCTGGGCTGACAAGGCATTCATATAACCTCTCTGATACTCATCCGAATCTTCCTCAAGAGCTGCATCATTGGCCAAGATAAAATCCTCATCTCTTTGTATAGCTGAACTTTCTACATAGTCCTCATCTTCAGTGATATAAATGGGAAAATCCTCAGGAGTAAAGAAGTGATTTTCCTCCCCTACTACATCATCTTCATCATCTAAATCCTAACCAACAAAATTCTGCTGAAGAGGTGTCCTTACCTGCTGTTGGACTGTTGGTTCTTGTGCTCGCTGTTCTCATTGTTTGATCCTGAATTGGGGTTGCTGCTGACCACGGAAGTTGGGATTTCGAATCTGCGGTTCGGGCTTATCAAGTGTGAACCTTTCAAACATTTTTTCCACTTTACGAAGTAGCTGATCTGATGTAGATGCTTCTTCTTTTATTACAACTTTCTTCTCTGCTTTCAATCTAGCTCTCTTGTCATTCAAATTTGCCTCAACACTCACCACAATTTTCTGCATATCTTCTAAGGTGGCCGGATCTCTGTCTCGTAATGAATAGGCCATCTTCAGATCAAAACCATCCGGGAATTTTAACAAAGCTGACTTCTTAGATGGCCTCAAATCATTAGGAAGTGCATTATAAACCGCATTAAATCTGATAATATAGTCTTGGACGGACTCACCAGCATTACGTTTGATCTTGGTATATTTAGAAGTGATTTGAAGTGGATCTTTCTTCATTTCCCACCGATCTAGAAACTATCTCTGAAGCTCTTCTAATGTATTAATACTTCTGGGCTGCAAAGCTCTAAACCACTTGCGTACTAATCTCCAAACGTTTGCACAAACAATATCATGGTGACATTCTCTTCATCAATTTCATAAGTCAAAGAAATCACATCATACCCCACTATGTTGCGGCGGGCACTTTTCAAGTAAATAAACAATGGATTTGCTACGATAATCAGCGGGCATGGGATCCAAGTTCTGGGGCAAGACAAGAGGTGCGAATCTAGCAGCCATGGCTCTTGGCGGATTTATGATCTGTCTTGGAGAAACAGGAGGAGTGGGAGCAATAGATGTACAAGGTGTATGTGGTGGAGATGGAGGAGGAACTACTGCATATTTCTGATCAGATATAGATGCTTGCACGGGAATGGTAGGAATGAAAGAAGGCTCGGCGTGAACTTGTGAATCAGAAATAACTGTTGATGGACCAAGAGTTTCAGAAGCAGATTCAATAAACTCAAGAATATTCATGAAATAGATTAGGATTCTCTTTGCGGAGAGCGGATGGGATGGGATTGGCTCTTGTATGTCACGGGCAGGTGTGTTGATCTATTCAAAAATCAAAGGACAAAACCAACTTGTTTCAGCCTATCAAATTCTAGACTCAATCACCCAAAAGTCCAGAACGATCTGATATACTGGGGTAATTCACAAGTCAAGTGTCACGTTCACAAGCTAAACCGGAGATTGACTGAAGCAACATTTATCTACTTCTGCTAATGCAAAGTAAAAGTGTTTCGAAGGCTACCTTGCGTAACTTTAGGCTCCGTCTGTAGCTTATGAAAAAAATAACACCAACAAGCAAACCATTTTATCCCCAGTATATTCACCACTATGTTCTTGCCTAAATCCACCTTAGACTAAAGGAAGGCGAGATTCAGGGTAACACCAAACCATGCTCAGTCTGGTAGCTAGCCCTACCAGAACAGGACAGGGCTCTCTCCAGGTCAAACTCAGTAAAAATAATAAATAGGGTCTGAGATGACTTGAAATGAATACTAATTTTAAGCTAGGTATATGAATCAAGGAGTTTGGAATGATTTTTAAGGGGTTTGTTGAAAAAAGGGAAAGGTAATTTTTGGGCTTGGGGATGAGGCCAAATTATTGCAGAGTTCAAGTTGGGGTAGGGAAGGCAATGAATTTGATGTCTTAGATTCAATGAATGGATGGAAAATACTGTTGAGGAGCTGAAGAGGGCAAGAGGGTGCAAGGATCCTCTTCAAACTGACGAAAACATATAAAACTAAACAAAAGTTTAAGGCAGAGCACCAGGAAACTAAAGAATTCTACCTTAGTTACTCATTTGTTTAATTCAAAAGAAAAGAGAAGGGAAATGGCATACATAAACATTAATGAAACTTACAGATACATGGATAAAAAAATCATCAAAACTCAGAGCCACAAGGATCCCAACAAGTGCTGCAAAACCCTGGTCTTTCCTTTGCCAAAAATGCAGAAGTGTATGTACAATGAAGTGCCAAACTATTCCCAAAAGTCCAACCCTGAAAATTTCTTAGAACATACAATATATAGACCATCATAACCCCTTCCCATGCCTCTAGGGGTCAAGCTCATCCTTATAGGAGCTGTTTCAACCAATTCTAAACATGGAACTGAAATATAGGCAGCCAAACAACTTGCCTCTATATGCTAGGAAACTGATCCATTAACTTAATTTTCACCTTTTAGTGAATGAATCATCTAGAACAAGTAAAAATGAGCCAAATTTACATCATAGCCATAAAATTACATCAAGATATTTCAATAATTACATCAAGAATTGAAACTAGTTAAACTGGCCGAATTTCTGAGCTGAAAAGTAAAAATTGGACCAAAATTCTCTATGCGCTGCGCCCAAAAACTCAATGCGTCACGCCACTTTGAGCCTATTTTTGAGGCACTTCCTGAAGTCCAAATTGACTCATGATAGCTCGTTGGAAATCCTTTTCTATCTACTATCCAACCCAAGTATAATTTGTCAATTCAGAGTTCATTTTCCCCTCCAAAACTGCAATCTCCCAAGACTCGTTACTGTTGGTGCAAAAGGTGGCAGAAAGAACATTTTTGGAGTGTTTTTTACCCTTAAGACCATCTAGAACTTGATGAAATCTCTCAGCCATTCCTGAGCATGCATAATTTACCATAAAAAATCCAAAAATGTAAATTTTTCCTCCAGAAGATCTCTCAAACGTAAGCGCGCGTCGAGTGGCGCGACGCGTCTGGCAGAAAAAACTTGTTTTGCAACCAAAATTTCAAAAATGACAAAATTTACTCCAAATTTGCTGAAATTTGGAGTGAATGTCTCCCATCATGTCCCATGCTCATCCAAGGAAGCTTCGGCCAAGATTTGGAGTGGATCAGGCATTTTTCGCCGTTTCAGTGCTCTTCTCAACCTCGCCTTCAGGATCTTCATCCTAGCTCTACAAACGTGTGTGCGGGACCAATAGTGGTTCTTCATATGTCTGAGAATGTCTTTGTCCCTATTGGCCTTCACCAAGAGCTTCTCTAGATGAATGTTGACTCTCGTAAGGCATGTCTCTCGCTCAAATGGTGTCATGTCAGCTGGTCTCTTTCGGGCCAATTCACGGTCTTCGCGGATTCTCTGCAGCTCCATGAGTGTGTGCTAATCCTCCAATTGTTTATTCTGATGCTCCAAGTAATTTATAACCCAATGAGCTCTCTGCAATTTCTCGGTTAGCGTGTCGATCTCAGCTTTCTACTCCTGGATGATCTCTTTCAGCTTTGAGCTGGGAGAGCTCAAATCAACATGGTGATATAGAATGGTATCTTGTCGCCTATAGAGGCCTCATCACGCTTGAGCTTCTCCTCTGTCATGTACAATGTTGTGTCGAAGGCGATACCCCTTCCACGCCATGTGGAGATAGTACTCGTGTTGCTGTCGAAGGTAACGAGACCTCTTCCACCCTGGGCGGAGATAGTACTCGTCGTGCTGCTGCAAATCAGGCTATGTGGCCTCTCTGATATGTAACACACACTGGAACATTGATAGGCTCTGTCTCAGGAACCTCAAACTGATGCGAAGGCTCACCTGCATCGTGAAAAATCTCTGGAGGAGAGAGAGGGGTTGTAAAGAAGTCACGGGAAATGAACTCCTCCCATGCAATGCCCTGCAATCCAAGCTGATGTACTACAATGATTTTAATGAGCGGATAATGATAAATGTTGTTATGTTGCTGCTCTGGAATCTTCTTCTTCACAAGGGTAGTCATTCGCTCTATGTTTCGACACATGAAGTATGTAATATTCATCAGTCTCACTCTCGTGAAATGCATCAAAAGTCTAATATGGTATGCATAAAGGCGTGAGAATCTACCCTCACAACTGAAGTATCTAATGATGAGTTTCATTAATGCTGCATAGGACTCCTTTAGAAACTGGAACGGGAATACCCTGCTGAGCTGGATCAAATATCCAAGCCTAATGTAAGGTTCATAATATGCTCTATCGGATCTTGTCTACTTATTGCCTCTTCATGTTGTTTGTATAAGATTACTGAGAAATGGTTTAAAATTGTTAGGTGGAGATTCCTCAAATAAAGGACACATGACGATCATAAATGTAGGACAAATAGCGAACCAACTCGATGATCTGAATGAGCAGTATCTCCTAATCTTGAAAACACAGATATTCTTTGACTTAGTCATTGAAAGCGATTTCCAAGCTGGTGAGGAAGTGGGCTCTTCTAACGTGCTGCCATTTTTTATGGAACTTCTCGGTACATTTAAGCTACGGTTGAATCACATGCTCATATTATTGCTCATATGATGAGTTTGATCTGACATGATGCTTTGCAATGTATACAACAAGTATATCTGATATGGTGGCTGAGAGTTTGTCTTTGTGTCAAATATGTACCAAGTATGAAATGAAAGACTGTGGGGAAATATTACATTGGGTATAATGGACTGTCAAGTGAAATTTGAGTGGAAGGACAGTCACTTGACTGCTTGGGAACTTTTGGGATTTGGGGATTTTATAAGTCATATGGGAGTGGGAGATGGTGATGGGAAATGTAGTTTTTTGAGATAAGGGTAAATGAAATGACAAGATATACTTAAGCTAGGTGAAGTCAAGGATATAGGGACAGTCCTTGAATGCTTTAGGAAGTGGGAATTTATAACTGATATGAAGGAAGGGAAGTGATAGAAAGTGGTAGGGTTTGAGAATGAAACATGGGAATAAAGCGTATAAGTAGTTGTGGAGAGGACTCTGAGAAGACTGTAGATCAACGATGTCATGATGGCCTCAGAACTGGGAGTGAACATTTGAATGGGTTTATTACTTTAATCTTCAATTCAATAACTTCAAACATAAACCCAAGAACGGGTAACCTTGGTCATTAGGTTCTTGTTTTCACTTAAACTCTCGAACTGCTTGCCTCCAGTATACCTGTCCAAATCACGCTGTTCTTGTCTGAAACTGCAGGAGCAAAAAAGTTGAATCGATTTGATTTTTTATGGAGCCTTGATGAAATTTTGCCTTGGAGGCTCTGTGCGTCGCGCACAAGCCCAGTGCACCGCGCCCTTTGGATGCACCGCGCCAGAGGAAAAATGCACTGTGGCAAACTGCCCAATGCGTCGCGCAGCCTGTGTGCGCCGCGCTCCTACCCAATGCGTCGCACAGACTTGTAAACACAGTCTTGGTTTTCGAAATGACAATTCGCCCTCTTACCACTCAAATCGACTTCAATCGATCTTCTTGGATGCAAATGAATGTTTCAAAACAAATGAAAATGTCTTATAGTGGTGGATTCAATTTTTGTTTCTCACAAACCCATTTTGTAATGTTTGGCATCGACACTTTTTCACATTTAATACAATTCTGTTTTTCAAATTTCCCTTTTGATTTTCTGGCTTGAAATGATGGTTTCTTGGTTGGTTTTTTGCATGGATGGTGGCATTGGACTTTGGCAAAGGAGGACCAGAGGCTGCATTTGAAGTACTTCATGGTGGAAAACTTTAAAAAAATACATATTTATTATAAACAATTAATTTGACGATTTCTTCTTCAAAATAGAGTTTTGAAGAAGAAACATCCTTGAGTATTGTTAATGATGAAAATCTTGAAATGAAAACTTATTGATGACATCCTCATGGCCTGCGGGCATTATTTGACATTCTGAATACCAAACCCTAGACCTAGTGACTGAAAGGCTCTTTTTTTATCACAATACCATCTATGACTGTAAATGACTGAAATCAACTTTAATGAATTTTGATAAATTTTGACCAACCCAGCAGGTACAAACATGAGGGAGAATGAGAGAACAAAGCCCTTCCGTTAGATGATGGCATGCCCCTAACGGAATGCAGATGAGTGAGCAATGAGACACCTAAAAATGAAATTCAATAAGAGAAATGATCTCTGATGGAGGGATGTAAAGACCGACTCTAACATACACAACAGAAGAGGGAAGTCATATTAAAAGCATCATCTTACCAGTTGGTGGATGGGGGGATTTTCATAAAGCATCATAATGGAGTATTGCTCAGATGTTAGGAAGCAACTTATTTGGATAAAGTATTGTGTTATCTCCATGATGGACCAGTCGAGGGACACTTTGCAGTCAACAAAACTGCGCATAAATTCATGCGAGTTAGTTTCTATTGGCCCACATTATTCAAGGATGCTCATGCATATGCCCAATAGTGTTCGGTCTATCAAAAGTTTGTTGGTCGAGGAAACAAGTCATCTGCCCTATTGCAACCTATCGTTTTTGATGAACCATTTCAAAAATGGGGCCTCGATCTCATCAGTGAATTTTATCTGCATTTGTCGAAGCAAAACCACTATATCCTCACTGCTACATACTACTTTATGCAGTGGAAAAAAGTAGTTCCGTTGAAGCAAGTGAATGATTAGGAAGTCATTAACTTCCTCAAACATAATATCATTTCGAAGTTTTTGATTCCTACCTCCCTTGCTTTTGATAACACGACATACTTTTCATCATCGATATTATATGATTTTGCATTGTAAAATGGCATTGTATTGAAACATTTTGCAATTTTTTATCTGTAGGGAAATGATCTTGCTGAGTCTACGCATAAAAATATTATCTGCATTATCAAGAATATTGTTTTCTTTGAACAAATGAATTGGCACTCCGCTTTGGTGAGTGCCTTATGGGTTGACCGAGTCACGCCAAAACCTTCTCTGACTATGTCTCCTTACTTCATGGTGTACGGAAAATTAGCCATCCTACCCCCAAACATCTACTTGCCTTCACTTCAACTTTCAAAAAAATCACAGGGGAAATTGTGCTTATTGGTTCAGAGTAGGATATACACCCTTCACAAGTTGCAGGAAGAAAGACAGAAAGAAAAATAAAAAATTTCACTTCACCAGAGTCATATGAAGAGGTGCTTCGACAAGAATTCTACGGGGAAGAATGAATTCAATATGGGTGATTTAGTCTTGAAGTGGGAAAAATCCCATGAAGACAAAGGAAAACACACTAAGTTCCAATCCTGAATGTGCACAAAAGACTTGGCCAACACACTTATCATATTCAATTTCTAGATGGGAAGATTGACTCTCTTCCTATTAATGGACAACATTTAGAACATTATTTTCAATGATGATCTGGGGCTATGCCCTGCACTATGTACATAGTTTCGTTTCTTATTTTCTTGTTTTTTGGTCTTGCGTTTTGTTTCTTTTATGTAAATAAGTGTCGTGTGTGAACGTGTTTGTTGGCTTCCTTGTGTGTGGCCAAGTTGAAAGTCTCTTTTGACACCACAACATTTGGGTAACCTTCGGTCCTCATTCTTTGTGTTGGTTACATCTTTTGGTCAATGATGTTCTGACAGAAAATATGATCCTTCCGTGAGGGGAGTTTTGTGTTGAACCATGATACATGTGTCTATTCTGGAAACCTTACGCCTGTAATTGGTTCTTCGTGTTTCAATGTTTTCATGCTCATGCAATCAAGTAGAAGAGGAAAAGGGGAAAATATAAACGAGCAAACCTAAATTAGAGGTATTTATATGCTTCTCTGAAGGAACAACCTCTTATGCTCTCAATAAGTCAGGATCCCTCTTCCGCCCATGAAATGAATAAGTGCATATGCATAGTCCTATTAAAATAAAAATATGTAAATAAAGGAGAAACTATAGAAAGGCCTCGTATGCAGATTGGCGAAGCAAGCAACTTTGTTGGGGTACTGACCAAGCTCACTGGAGCAATGTTTGTGTTCTTGTATTGACTTCATCGAGATACTTTCTAGGCCTGCTGGCAACGAAGAAAAACCAAATATGGAAAAGCATACTCAGAAAATCTAAATCTTGCAGATTAAACCATTATTTCCAAATTTGAAACAATGTAATATTGTTAATCTAATGTTTGTGTTTAACCATGAACAAACATAGGAGACTATGTTTATTCACAGGGTAAGTGGGTAAGCCAAAGTGATCTACAAGATGAATCAATAATACTTCACAGATAACTAAGTCCCTACACAAAAGAACCAACCAAGACAGAGAAGTTGGAATTATACCAGTATGTTATCAACTGTTGTCGCTACTACAACACCCTCCAAAATATTTTCCCTCACCCAAATTTCAGAGCCTTATTTGCTCTTTCATATTTTCATCGCAAGAATTAAGACTCATTGCATGTGTTTCCTCTAAGTGTTTTGGTCCCTTTTTCAAGAAAATCTAAGTGTCATCTTTTCGCATGTTAAGTGTCCCACATCGAACAAAAGATATTTTTTGTGGTTTCAAGGGGTTATATTTGTGTAAATGAGTTTACCATACCATGTAAATATATGTCGTACTCATTTCCAAAGTTTTAAGCAATGTTGCACAAATGGCGTCACTATCGTCACAAAGTTTATATTTGGTGTCACACTTATCGTAAGTCGTCGCAAAGTTGTCGCACTAAGGGAAATGTGTCGTTTGTCTATTCTCGATAATTTATATTTTTTCATAAAGTGTTATAAGTGTGTGATCATAGTTAATTCTTATCACTGTTCACATCAACTTCACCGATCCCACACTTATCCAAATCCAGAAAACTTCCCAACCAAGCAACTTAGCCTCATCCAACCCTGTTGAATTTTGCATTGCATAGTTTCAGCCTCAAGTTGAAACCCTGCCTCTTGGCACAATGCAATGTGCAATTCCTGTCTCACAAGACTGTGCACTGCGCAATCATACTGCTCAAGCTCTGCTTCTAACCCAAAAAATTACACAATCTTTCCCTCCTACCCAGACAATACTGTGCATTACGCAATAACAAGGATCAAGCCTCAACCCTAAGCTTGATTTTCACAATTGTGCAATCGCCTAGCCTCTTCTGCCTTCTAAAACTGTGCAATGGGAAAAATAAGTGCTCAAGCAATCGTTTTGCTCAGTCCCAACTTGAATTGTGCATTACGCAATCTCAAGGCTCAAGCTCAACCCTTGACTGCCTGAGTTGTGCAACTGCGCAGTCACTGAGTCTCTCCCTCAACCTGTCACTTGGTTCCGGCGTAGTCAGCGGATCATCATGCAACATCTTAGACTAGGGGTTTTCAAAATGATTTCGTCTTGTCATGAGTGAATTGCAGATGCAAATACTCTATCATACCATGGCAGGATGATTAAGGAGGAGATGTAGAAGGGGAACATGCTAGAAGACACATTTGTAGCTGAATATGCAAGCTGATCAATCAAGAGAAAACAAAGGGACACCAGTTTGCGACCGCAACTCAAGACCTGATATCACTGAGGACTACTTATCTCTAATCCATTAAGAGGTGGACAGAAGAGCATTCTCAAGTAGACACATTTCAAGAAGCTACAAGAATGACTTGATGTTTCCATGTTATCATGCAGTTCATGTCATGAGTCACCATATGCCACATCATTAATGTGGATTATGTAAATTTCTATTCAAAAATGTATTGTAAAAGGAAGTCCATTAGCGGAACTTTGAGGTCTAAAATGGGCCTCCTAAGGAAATTATAAAATAATAGTGGAAATAATAAAATAATATTAGATTACATCATCAAATTTTAGAAGGAAAAAAGAAAAAATTACTTTTTCAACACATATTTTCAACTTATCTCCTTATGGGTTCACTCAAATTTCAAACGGGAACGTTCGTTGGATGCAGAATTTGATTCTTCATCCTAGGAGTACCCATGTTGCACACTTTATATGGACCTTTGTTGTGGAGGTAAATCCCCTCTACGGACAGAGGCGATCCCTACTAGCCCAGATCGGGTCTAGCAACAATCGTTCACGCTATAGTGCAGGTTCCTAATTGCAAATAAACCAACTAGCGATGAAAGCTTACCTGGAATCCAACGTTGTTGCTTGTAGAAGAGGTAGCACTCTCATTCCTTAGCCCGGCAGATCACGATCCCCACGATCTCCGTGATGGACACCTGCACATGCGAGAAACAAAACAAACGCAAGCGTAAAACCCAGTAGACGCAACTATATGTCAGTTAGAAAGAACATAACTCATCATTATAAACAACAACAAGAGTGGAACCATAACCAATAGTCGTTTATTATTAATCAATCAAAGAAATAATACAACCATAGTTCTGACGCTGAATTATCCTTCGGAGGGTCGCCAGCAGAACACGTCTCGAAAAACCTGTCAAAGATGGGACAAACCTCTCTCTTCGGATCTTGACAATAGTCTCCTTGCTTAGATTTGGCCTTAAGGGAGTTATGAAGGTTCTTGCAGCATAAGGCTCTTGGGAATTTGGGAATTTGAAGACTAGCTTGCAAAGGAGATGAGCAAGCTTTTATAGATGGAGGAAGGGGAGTTGGGATCCCTATAATCATGGGATTGGCCCTATCATCAAGGAAGCTTCCATGAGAGGTGGCAAACCACTTCCTCTCTATGGAAATCCGTAGCCAATCCTCCCAGCTCAAGATAGATATCAGTTCCTGGATCAGTTAGGACGAAACTTCCACCATTTATTTTTCAAAAACACTCCCTAAATTGGCTAGCGCGAGTGCGACTCTGGGACAGAGCGCCAATTGGCGTGACCTCTTTGAAGGATTTTCCCCATTGGCACGGGTACTGAACTGGCTACCCACGCCAATGAAAAAAGGGGTGTTTTTAGGGTTTTTCAGCAAGAGATGTCTTCAGGGGGATGAAAGTACATCTTCAGGGGAATGCCATGAAAGTATTTTCAAGTTATATTACTGCTCACAGATCACAAAATAATCCCTCCAATGTGCGAGACGGGGAATGGTAGGGACAGTGACAAATTGATGTGTAACAGATGCCCCCTAAAGTATGAGGCCAGAACAAGAGAGGGGTGAAATGCTTTACGAGAACGTGTCCAAATGAAAACTTCGTCGTCGGAAAACCCACGTGAAGAAGTACAACTGATGTCTCAAATACATGATATATATGTGGTATGGGCGCAGCCATCCATAACAGAGTATACAATAATCCAGATCCTAGGCATGGATGCAGCCATCCAGTGAGGATCGATAAATAGACTCAGGTATGGTCACAGCCATCCAGTAAGTGATTCATGTAAATAATCATAATAATCCACAAATTCGTAGCCTGAATTACAACAGACACAATCCAGGGTCTTGTGCTCCATCTCAATCCGAACACAGTACAAGTCCAAGCATGTGAAGCAATGAGCTGAAGTCGAACATGCAAGAACATCGTCCGATTACTAGCCAAGGATGAAAGCTCTTAACAGACACGAAAGGTACCACCAATAATGACAATGGCCCTCAAGGTACTACAGGTACAATCTACGGCATGTGAATCAATGCGCTGGTGTCGAACACCCGTAGAATCACTCGATAGGAGGCCAATGACAGAAACCTCGCGTCGAATGCGAAGAACCTGCCATTGAGGCATGCAGGCTCCAAGGCACCAGAAGGGAGTCTCTAGATCAGCTTCCTGGATAATGAGCTGAGGTCGACAGGAAGTGACCTTGATCGAAGGTGGGCCATAGTGTTTCCCACATCATCAACGCGAGATAGAGGAACATAATGTTTTTGTGAATCACAATCAGATGAGAATCAGAGGAAGGTTGGTACTTGCAGAGGTCAACTTCTCTTGAACATATGAATGGCACGACAGTTGACTTGGTAGTATTTTGACATCAAAAGATCAAAGGTCATAGTGATAAGGCAAAGAGCAGATGAGAGGTCAAAATGGATTACCCAAACCCACGGAGGCAAGCGAAAAACGAGATGAGATGTCCCCAACCCGACACGAATGCAGACAAGTGCCATGTTCAAGAGCGACATACTGCTGACGCGACAATGATGCTGGTTCCATTTTTTCCCCACCATTACTGGCGAGTACCCCAATTATTTTTTATAACAAGCTTGAAGGGGATAGCATATGCTTATAATATAAGTCTGTCCTTCGGACGAATCCATCCTAGTACATTTAACGAGCCCTAGGAAGGAGAGACTCAAATAGCGTCATCACGACTGAATCCGATGTCATCAGGTTTTAACAATTCTGACAAAAGAACTCAGCGTCTTTTCATATTTAGAGAGTTTGAAAAGACAGCTGAAAAGTAAACTCCAACGGTCCCTTTTCATAAATAGTTCCTCAGATCCGAAAAGGTAGAAAACTATGTCTGAGAAAACCTCCTAGTCGCGATAGGATAGGGTATTCTTTTTTCGTAAATAATCTATCCCAGCCCGAAAAAGGGGTAAACATATACTGGGTAGATGTCGTTTCGCAGCCACTTTAACGAGATCGAAACGACAAGGGCCTCGGCAATCTTTTCATGTTTAGAGAGTCAGAAAAGAGCTGAAAGATGACTCCAAAATGACTTTTTCGTGTGTTTACCGAGTCCGAAAAAGTATAAAATACAACTCGTTTCACCGTTGAAGTCGCGTAGAAACCTGTTGCTGCACACAGAGGCAAGCGTAAAATCCATTTTTGACAAAATATATCAAAATATTAATGAAAAATTACTTTTAAAAGCTAACGAGATTTCAAAAAGTTATAAATAGTCTCAAATGGTAAAAAACAAAGTTAATTTTACTATTTACCTCATTTGGAGAGCAGTAGTGGTCCATTTTGTGCAAACCTTCTGACGGCAATTGCGACAGATCCGGGCTACCATTCAGATCCCCGTTCGTTCCAGGTAAGAGGCGCTTCCTTGTACTCCATTTTAATCCATTTTTTCATAGTTTTCCATTGCTCATTAGATTTTTGTGGAATATTTTTGTAATTTTAGGGCTCCGCCCATTGCCGCGGGTATCGGGCACGGACCCGCGCCAATGGCGCACCGCGGTTTTATGTTTCAAAATTCCAAATAACTAGTGATTTGAATGGATTTCCAAGTATACCAGAGATCTAATCAAGGGTTTTTGACCATGTTGATGCAGGCAACCGAGTACAATGGTGATCGAATGGAAAGAGAGGGAGCATGGGGAAGAGGACGAACTAGCCATGGAGAACGAAACTTGTATGAATGCTCTCAAGAATTGTGGGCTTAAAAAGTTCTTCCTGACACCTTTCTTACGAGCTCAACCTGAGCTTCTACAATACCTGATCAGTATTTGGGATGAAAATGAACAAGTGTTCAAGCTGCGGGATCAAGTATTAGAACTGGAGGTTTCTGACGTATACTTCATAACCAGACTGTCGCGCAGAGGTCCAGTGCCCATATTGACAGGGAGCAGACCATCTGGTGAAAATATGGAGCAGGTAATGGCGAGGGTGTGCCCAAGGGCACGAACCGGATCAAGAAGTGAGAAGGTAGACATTCACACCGTCGAGGATCTAGCACTCAGAGTAGTGCTACACACCATTACACGAGCTGCAGGATCGCAAGCTCCACATGAGGCGACCAAGGCCCAACTCATACTAGCCTCAGAGTGTATGAGTCCTACATTATTTGACTGGGCTACAGTGGTGACAGTCAACATGAAGAGACAGCTCACGAAGTGAAAGTAGGCCAAACTGAAGCAGTTTGGCTACGGTTCTATCCTGGTATCGTTCATTCTAGAACGACTACCAATCTTCTAGGGCCAAGGGGCCATAGTAGCTGAGCCGATACCACGAGAGCCGAGAATGGCTCGTTGGGTAGCACTGATGCCCAAAGCAGGAGGAGGCCAACAGATGTCCTGGAGGCCGGAGTTTTTTGGGTGCCTACGGCGTCAGTTGATCGTAGTCGAAGACTGGCCATATGGAAGGACCGATTTCACCGGTGATCCAGATCTTCCACTCCCGGAGGGAGATGACTGGGACGAGAAGTTGGGTAAGATCGTCTTTTTGATTTTTGTGTTTTATGACTTTTTTTGTTAATACATGTCCGTTCCGACAGCAGTTATATGCATATGCAGATGTCGACCCAGAGAGACCAGCCGGTATGTCTCCCATTTCACGGAGAACTCATCCCATAGCTGACCCTCAGGCGGAGGGTGCCGAGGGAGGAGAGTTGGTCCAGAACCTCAAGGGGATCGCCCGGGGGATTCCAGACTACGCCCGACTGGCAGATGTTCCACTAGCATACCAGAGACATATGGTGGGAGTGCCTAGTCGCCTCCACCGTCTTCTGAGACGCTTAGTGTGTGTTGTGGCTTGTTATCATGAGCACCATGCAGATTAGACACCTAGGGCTTTATTTCATGCATATTTTTTGAGAGACATGTCGTCTCCAGATGTATTAAGACGAACATGTATATTTTTTATTTATGTAATGCACACTATGTAAACATTTCGATATATATATATACATACCTATTTCTGGATGGATCTCTTCACATGTGACGATGTTTTGTTTATAAATTGCGCAAATGTCTATCTAAAAACAAATTAGCTACTGCATCCGTTAATGTATTCATATGTCTGGGTATATGTTGATATGTAATATAGTCAAAGTTTCTTTCCAGTAAATGAATACGCAAATACAGCCGTAAAATAGATGGATTTCTGACTGAATAATGCCCGTTGAGCTGTAATACTACAAGTTGTGAGTCTAGATACACAAGTAATTCACGGATACCAAGGTTTACAGCCTCGGTTAATAATTCTAACACAACACTATATTCCGCGATGTTATTTGTAGTACATCCCAGACACACACCTTGCAGGTTGACTAACTCACCAGCAGGATCGTAGATTACCCAGGCTGCCGAAGACAGATTCCTGGTACTGCGGGAGGCACCATCCGCGAAACCAAAAAACGGATTGATGGACATCTGCACAATCAGGAAGACCCGGTCAGCAGAAAGATGTTTACAATGCACACCACACCACACATGCACACAAATGAAATAACACACCTATGTACACACACCACACCAAAAATCACTTCAAGCGTAGTATTTTTTCAGGTACAGCCCATTTCTGGGCTGCGCCAGCGGAACTCCTTCATAATCTATAAGCTCATAAGCCCCATTCTTCAAAACGCATTTTACTATGTAGGGCCCATGCCACATAGGTTGGAACTTGCCGGCCCCAAGCTTGTCATGCGCTTGATCGTATAAGAGGACGAGGTCTCCTTTTACAAAGGAATGTGGAGAAACTGATTGATCAAAGTGTGCTTTGACTCGCTTTTTCTATGCTTCAATGACTAAAGCAGCCAAACGGCGGGTTTCATCTAACCGTTCCAAATACAAAAGACGCTCTTCCTCAGCAGAAGTGTCGGGTAGAAGTTCCACAGTGAATTTCAAAGAAGGAATCTCGCATTCAACCGGAAGAGTTGCTTCCAGACCATACACCAATTGAAA